>JAJOZX010001000.1:662500-742500 GCA_023014485.1 Bathynomus jamesi | reverse complement strand
ATCATGTAACCGTGTTAAATTCTGCAGTGTTCATTTTTTTATACATTTTCTCTTAGTCGTAAAAGAAAAAATGAAGCCATATCTTGCTGAAACTCTAAAGTAACACTTAATTTTAATTTTAAATTTTAAGCATTTAATTTTAGCTCATTTGCATGTTTAATTGTAATTCATAATAAAATGCATATTTCAATTTCCATTTTTAGTTAACTCGGCAAATCATGATAACATCAGATCTGTCAATATACTGTTTAAGAGAAAAATGTGCCTTCATCTTCAAATATCTTACTTATCTGTTAATATGCTGTTACAGGTAAAATTTACCTGTTATCTTCAGATATTTTGTATAAAAAAATTCAGCCTATTGGAAATTAAAAAAAAACAGGTTAACATTAAATAATTAGTTTTAAAATAGAATAAATAATTTCTTCGACACACTACAAGAAGAATCAGAGAACCGTCAGATAATTTAGTAAGTTTTCATAGAATCCTCCGATCCACTACAAGAAGAAATCGGAGTGTAGTATCAGAGAACTATTCCGAGTTTCTACACGGTACTAGCTACCCAACAGTGAGAAATCCGATATATACAGGGTGTTTGAAAACTTTCTGTACAAATTGTAATGGGGGATAGGCAACACCAAAACAAACCCTTTTCGTCTATAAGTGTATGTCCGCTGACGTCACCATTCGGCGCGAGAGGGCGCCGCTGCAATTGGATAAAAGGTGAAGTGGGCTAGACTCGCGCTTGCCGCGGGCATTCTTAAATCGGACGTAGTACGCGTAACATGGAGCGCTTCACGACTGCTGAGATGGCTGACATGCATATGGTGTATGGGGCTGCCAATGGAAACGGAAGAGCTGCTGTGAGGTTGTACCGACAGCGCTTCCCAAACAGACGTGTGCCAAACCACCAAACGTTTGCGCATTTGCATCGGCGACTGCTAGAAACTGGAACATTCCATGCAAACATGCATGACACTGGTCGGGAGAGAAACGTGCGCACTCCTGACGTCGAGTCGGGCAGGCAGCAGGTACGGCCCAATCAACTTGCCATGGACGATACCCGCCCAAACATTGACGGCGAACCGTTCTTGATGAGCATGCACCCGTGTAGCATGTGGATTTGCGTGCGCCCACACGTGAGAATTGTGCATGTTAAACACACCCTCACGTGTGAAACAGGCCTCATCTGAGAACAGCACATAAGCCGGAAAATTAGGCTGCACCGCTGTCTGCTGCAGAAACCAGCGTGCGAATTCCACACGAAGAGGGTAATCCCGAGGTTGTAATGCCTGGACTCTCTGACGATGAAACGGATGTAACTGCTGCTCGTGCAACACTCTCCAGACCAGGTCGTGGTTCACACCGAGGATACGTGCAACACCTCGCGTGCTTGCGCTTGGATTGTCCTCAAATCGCCGTAGGATTTCTTCTTCCATGTCAGGAGTGTGCACGTTTCTCTCCCGACCAGTGTCATGCATGTTTGCATGGAATGTTCCAGTTTCTCGCAGTCGCCGATGCAAATGCGCAAACGTTTGGTGGTTTGGCACACGTCTGTTTGGGAAGCGCTGTCGGTACAACCTCACAGCAGCTCTTCCGTTTCCATTGGCAGCCCCATACACCATATGCATGTCAGCCATCTCAGCAGTCGTGAAGCGCTCCATGTTACGCGTACTATGTCCGATTTAAGAATGCCCGCGGCAAGCGCGAGTCTAGCCCACTTCACCTTTTATCCAATTGCAGCGGCGCCCTCTCGCGCCGAATGGTGACGTCAGCGGACATACACTTATAGACGAAAAGGGTTTGTTTTGGTGTTGCCTATCCCCCATTACAATTTGTACAGAAAGTTTTCAAACACCCTGTATATATATATATATATATATATATATATATATATATATACCGGGTATGGCAAAAAAATAGGCCACTATTTTAAATGTATATTTTAAATAAATTATATAAACAAACTTTAAAACAATATTTTTTCAGTATAGGATCATTTATCTTGCACATCATGACAAGAGATGTTCAAAATGCCTTCCGTCATTATCCCTACAGAACTCAAGACGCATTCGGTAATCCTTTTCTTTTAGTACTTCCCACACTGAGTAGTCCAACGGATTTAAATCCGGGCTGTTGGCCGGCCACATTGCAGGTTCTATGAAATCAGGGGCTGTTTGTCTCAGGAAATGAACTGTGGCTCTAGCGCGATGACAAAGTGCACCATCTTGCTGGAAAACGAAGTTATCACCGCATATTTGTCTAATATCTTGATAATGTGGAACAAGAACATGATTACAGTAATATTCCGAATCCATTCGTATTCTTGGTTCTACAAAAACTGTCCTTATCTTTCCGAGTTTTGAAATTGCTACACCGACCATTATACTCGGAGAAAATCTCTGTTTCTCTTAGCAACCTTTCAGGTGTTATATCACGTTTACTTGTGACAGCGGCAAATACATAATACACCATTATTCTGTTTATTTATTGGTTTACTAACTGTAAATATTTTCTCATCACTAAACCATATCGTACGAAATGTGAGCGGTGAAAATCTAAGGCGCAATTGTTGGCAATATAGCAAACAATTTTGCTTATGAATGTCAATTAAAGCTTGTACTGAAACTCGTTTGTATGCCTTCAAGTTTAGGTCAAATTTTGCTGTTCGCCGAGCACTTTTGTCAGATATCCCTATTTTCATGGCTATTTCATTTGGCGTTAAATGCGTCCCAGGTATGCAAACCCCTAATAGAGGGTGTCTTGTCTAGCGTTGTTACGGAACGTTATAAGGGGGTGGGGGTGTCAAGTTTTAGCAAAACTAGCATTACGTAATTTTTGAACGGCCCCTTTCTAACCAACAATTTTTATTAATAACTCGTCTTCACACGAATCCTTCACCGTTATTAAGGTTTAATAAGTACATTTTTGTTATTAACACTTATTAATATACTGCTAAAAGACAAGCAAGTGGGCCATGGCCCACCGGTTGAGAACCATCGGCCTAGCCTATGGTTTAGCAGCTACTGAAACTTGGAACTAGCCTATTCTTAGCCTATAGCCTCGATTTCGCGCTTTTTCGACCATTAGTACGTGTTTTGCTTACCAAAAAATCTTTATAATTGCTTAAAATATAGGGGTTTTTTTCCATACCCAGTGTATATATATATATATATATATATATATATATATATATATATAATGTTTTCTTAAAGATGTTCTTATGTTGTATGCATTTATTTGAAATACAGACCTTCCACAAACATTTTATCGCCAATGCCTTTCATTCCGGAAACGCGCTTTCTGTATAATCACTCCAGGCTTTGGGCCCTTCCCCGTTCAGATCACCCGTTACAGTAACTGTATGCGCATTCCCCAAGCTTTCAACCACATTAACATATTTTATAAATTAGCCTACGCTTCTACACATCCGCCATGATCTTTTACACAAAAGCCAATTTTTCTTTACTTTTGACTGATTCATTGTGACGTGTGGGAGTATAATAGTTCATCATTTATAAATACCTGTCAGCAAACAGGACGTAGTTTGTGTTGTCATTTACCATAATAGTTCCTGGGGAAAAAAATAATCTCTCCATAACTGTGTGTTGCTTCATTTCGCTGATCTAATGAGAAGCCGTGTTTGCCGTGTCTGCGAGGTTGTGCTTAATTATTTGCTATTTGCACGATGATTTTTTAAAGGTAAACTGGAGGAAATGAGGCTGAGTTTAAAGTGAATGTCAAATTTATGCTGATATATCGCGTGCGTTGAGTGGGCTTCTCCCGTTAAACGGATTTACAAATGAGAGTTTGAGGAAGGCGATGGAATGAAATGAAAACAGAACGACGGAGCTGGTTATGAATAGGAGTATTTTAAAACGAAACTCACTTGATATTTTTCTTTTTTGAGGCCGGTAAAACTACGTAATAATGCACCCTTCCTTTTTACTTGATGGTGATGAGCGAGTTATTACAATAATCATCAGATTGTAAGTACAATTTTGTTTACTTTGTTACCCTCCCCCCTCCCGAACTCTTATTTCCCCAGTAATTTTTCTTTTGCGACTTATTTTCGGTTGAATCGCAAGTAGTTACAGAAAAAAGTTCGCCCAAGAAAATCTCTCGGGAAATATTTTCAGAAGCTCCTTATTATTTATGAGTAGTTGAAAACCAATATTTTAGAGTTGTTTAACTTACTCCGTAGCCACAAAGGTCATGTGAAGGACGGGACCAACAGTTTTACGTGGGATCCTAACCACAAATCGCTACATCATCTGGACGCACAGGACGATCCTCCATCCAACCACTAACCAGACTCAATGTTCCTTAAACTGCGCCACTTGAAGGGAAGCGGTGTTACGACATGCTATATACATTTTTACTTATGGGTACTGAACAGGATCTTTTTGTAATGGACGACTTTTTCAGAAAAAGAAACACGTAAAGATTTTTCTTCCTTATGCACTCCCATCGATTCATGATGAGGGGTTGGAATTATATATATATATATATATATATATATATATATATATATATATATATATATATATATATATATCAAAGCTATTGACTTCTCCTTAGGGAAACGGAGCTTACAGATGAACAGAAGGATCAACACAACGGCAAACATTTTCATTTATTTGTACTTCAGGTGTTTCGACAAATCTTTTGTCATCATCAGTGAATTAAGTCTTAAAACCTTAAAACAAAAGTAAAAAGTGAAAAGTGAAAATTACATCAATACAATATTAAAACCATTAAAATTAAAACCTTAAAGAAAAATGAAAATTGCATCAATACAAAATTAAAATCATTTAAATTTCATCACTATAAAAACTAAAATTAAATTAAATTACCTCAATAGGTAAATACACAATGTTTACAATTTTAGTTTTTATAGTGATGAAATTTAAATGATTTTAATTTTGTATTGATGCAATTTTCATTTTTCTTTAAGGTTTTAATTTTAATGGTTTTAATATTGTATTGATGTAATTTTCACTTGTCACTTTTTACTTTTGTTTTAAGGTTTTAAGACTTAATTCACTGATGATGACAAAAGATTTGTCGAAACGTCTGAAGTACAAATAAATGAAAATGTTTGCCGTTGTGTTGATCCTTCTGTTCATATATATATATATATATAATATATATATATATATATAATATATATATATATATGAAAATTATTTCACGAAAGCAACACGTGAATAATATTTATAATGAAAATAACCGTTTATAATGAAAATAAGCGCTTTCGTCTAATGACATCCTCAGTTTCTGAGGATATCATTAGACGAAAGCGCTTGAGCACCATTCTGTGTTTCCTTTTTCCTTCGTGGTTATTTTCATCATATATATATGAGCATAGCGGAAAATTCCTTTTCCTCGCCTCCCTCACGTGGCTGCAAAATTTCCAAACACATGGGCAAGAATCTTCACAAAAGAACGCTTATTTTACTTTTTGTTTCTCGAAAATGCCCACGAAATCGAAGCCAGTCCACTTCAGTTCGATCTTATTCGGTCTCACTTGCTCATTGCTCAGGCCTCGCTCAACACTCACTCATCTCCAATGTTTGTATAACTCCACCCGCTCTCCGGCTTTCGTCGGAGAGCCCGCCCGCCGTCTTTCAAAACTCTTTTCAAGCATACTGCTGCATACACGAAGTTGATCATTTCTGTTGAGGCGTACTACCATTTCAACGACCCCGGAAGCAACCTCACTTATGCAAGATTCAACTCGCGCCATCCTCACTCAACATTCATTGAATTTGACCTGCGAAGCTACATTTCCTTTCACCAACATTTCATCACGCAGTCTGGCTTGTAGGCCCTTCCGTCTTCAGAGTTATCTTCCTCATCAAAATCTCAGGTCTCTAAACCTCACGTAGGCAACCAGCTCATTTGGCCTACCCTTCATTTCGTCGTGCTAAACTACTTTTGCATAGCCAACAAACTCGATATACCCCCAGCCTAACCGAATAGGCTATCTTCAAAGTGTCCTCAATACCGTTTCAAGCTACTCACGCATTTACGACCGCAGTTAGGCCTAATCAGTCACTGTACCAATATCGTACTTTCGTTACCTCAGTTATTTACTTATTACTGTGTTTAATACAGTAGATCTCATTACTTTAATTAGTTTTTCTTGTCATTATTATATCACTTAACTTTCATCCTGTATAAAAATCATTCCTTATTGCTAATAACACAGGCTTGCGAATGAGAACTTTGTAAGAGTTATTTTCTTACTAATAACTGATTTTATATGTCATCTATGCTGATTTCGAATAAGGTGTCAATTTTTTTTCCATCACGTAAAGATTTTCTGCAAACTGGAAGGGAAAAAAGAACAATATAAATAAATATTATTTATTTCAAGCTACGTTAGGTACCTATTTCGCTTTCTTATACTAATTACAACTGCAAACAACTTTAAAAAGAAAGAAGACTATTAACGTCAATTACATATTCATCTTTATTTGTCCTGAGTTTTCTTGTGAAATCTATGCCTTTTAGTCTTGAATGTACGCGCTGTTCCTTTTCTTCTATGTAATAATTCTGGAGTAGCCCGTTTCAACATCCAGCAGTAATCAGCCATCATGCTGATGTCCCACCTTCCCTGATATCTCTTTTCCATTTCTTTGATGTCTTGGTGAAACCAAGCATTTATAATTTAATGAAAATTACTTACATATGTAATATGAAATATGACATTTTGTGAAAAATCTGTACGTGATGGCGAAAAATGTAATATTGTACAAATTCAGTATAAATAATTGTTAATCACTGTGAACAAATAATTCGTTCATTTTTCTAATAATGATTAAACGAAAAACTACAAAGTCATTTCTATCTCCTTATTAAGTATTGTTTGTTTGGCTGAAAGGTCAAACTGGTGACCAGTGGCGACTCCAGGATTCTGAAATTGGGGAGGCGGAAGGGTGGCAGAGAGATTGGCTTGGGAGGCGAAGTTTGAATTTGGAAACGGGAAAGGAAATGGTTAATGAATAAAGAGATCACTGAAAGTGTGTATTACATTTATTTTCAATACTTACCATGTGGAAATGGACCAATACAAAACGGTTTTTAATTTAAATAAATAATATTCCATCCAAATGTTTAACACTGAATGTTACAAACTGCTGAACTGAACAAAAACGTAACTTGGTTTTCCACTAATTTTAACAAATTTGTTTAAAACTAAACTTATGATAAATTTTTGAAATGATAAAATTTCACAAGTCAACCGAGATTAATCTAACTAAATGAACTATTTTTAATATGGGAGACGTATATTCTTAGATTCCTTAGGGGAGGCGGAAGGGGAAGCAGACATGTTTTAGGGGAGCATCCCCTCTCCCCCCCTTAGCGTCGCCACTGCTGGTGACCCAATATCATTTTTATTTTACAGCAATACCCTGGTTATCGCAAAGGATACGTTCTTAAAAGTCATTGCGAATAACGAATTTGAGAATATCGGGGCAATTTTCCTCATAAGAATCAATGTAATTAGGGGGGATGCGTTCCCCTACATACTACAATATAACTACAATGAGTGTAAAACAGTTAAACTAGCATTTATCTTTGCTTTGCTGTGAGTGTCAATGGCGTACCGGAGCTGGCATAAAGAGGAGAGGGTGAGGAGTTACTGGGGTGAAGAGGGGGCCAGGGTCATCGGCCTCCCCACTCGAGACGGCAGTGACACTGCTGCTGTAGGAACGAGGACTAAAAAGACTATGGAACGCGGACTTGGAGGTTGAAGAAGTTGGAGTGGCAGCTACATCAGGAGAAGGGGAGGATTTGGGCTGGAAAAATGCATGAAGTGTCGATTGGCGAGACATCTTCCTCTTCTCCTCCAGAAGCTCATAGTTTGCTCGAATGTCGTTCTTGACGTTGCGGATGACAGTGGTGCTCCTCTCCACATTCGGGTCAACGTCAGTAGTATGGGCGCAAAATGGACGAGTGCAAGAATGTTGCAATGAGATAATGATCAATGTTGCAAAGGGGTTACGCAATGAATGGGGTATGCACTGAAGGGGGGAGGGGAATGTTGCAAGAGCAACAAGGGGTTATGAAACTTGGAGGCGGAGTTATCCCCCAAGAGAAAGAGAGGAGGAGGAGAGAGAGGAAGAGAGGTGTTCACCTGGCAGGAGCCAAGTGCATATTAAGATTTCAGCCGAGCGCCCGCTGTCTTATATGGTGTAAATCCGCCAGTCGGCTTAGAAGGCGTAAATGGCTTGTACAGGGTGAGTTGCCAGATTGTGCTATTTATTTATTAAAGCATATATTATTGATACTTGGCTCAGAAATCCGTCAGTCGGCTTACTAGGCGTAACCAGCCATTTGGTATAATTAATTATCGTTTACAACCAAAAGAATTAAATGACACACCATTACATCATTCTGTTTATTTAGACGAAATATTGTAAATATATGGAAAATAAATATACATTGGAATGATCAAAAAATAAAATAGAAAATAATAATAGTATAAGAAATATGAACGAGGGATATGTATATAATCAAAAAATAAAAAATATAACCATCAATATAACAGTACAGGAGAAATATATATATATACACAATTATATTAAATAATTAAATATAAGGTCATCCTATAAGTAATGTTTTGTAGATCGGAATTTGAAGGACAAAAAAACTCAACTGAAACTTTTTAATCTAGTATATATTTTCCATCGGAATCAATGACACTCTGCCAACGTCCTAAGAGCTTTTCAATGCCATGTTTATAAAATTCAGGCGGTTTTGAGGCAAAAAACGTACAAAGACTGGTGTGCAGGTCATCTAAAGAAGTATACTGTTTCTCGTCAAGATAGTTTTGCAGACTCCTGAAGAGATGATAATCTGAAGGCGCAAGGTCTGGAGAATATGGAGGATGTGGAAGTTTTTCCCACCCAAGCTTCTCAATTTTTGCAGAAGTGATCCGAGCGGTATGAGGACGTGCGTTGTCGTGGTGGAACACGATTCCTTTCCGATTAACCAAAGAAGGTCTCTTTTCTTTTAATGCAGTGTTCAATCGATCCAGTTGTTGACAGTAGACTTGAGCGGTGATTGTTTGGTTGTGTGGTAAGGTTTCAAAGTGTATTACACCACCTTTATCCCACCAAACACTAGGCAACACCTTCCGAGGGTGAAGATTTGGTTTTGGCTGTGGTGTCGCTGGTTCGCCGGCACAAACCCACTGTCGACGGCGCTTAACATTCTGGTACAGTATCCATTTTTCATCACCAGTCACTAAATGGTGCAAAAACAGATCTTGGAGTTCACAGGAATGAAGAGCTGTGCTAATGTTTACCCGCACCCTCAGATTGTCGACCGACAATTCATGTGGCACCCATTTTCCTAACTTAGGCACTTTCCCGAGTTGTTGCAAATGTCGATGGATGGTGGACGGGGATGAATTGAGTTTCTGGGCCAATTCTTCGACAGTTGTTGAACAGTCTTCTTCAAGTGCGGCTAACAGCAGGTCATCATCAAATTCAGCAGGGCGTCCAGAGCGTGCTGCATCGTCAAACAGCAGTCACCATTCCTAAACTTTTGAAACCATCTTTGACATTTCTTCACATGCAGAATATCGTTGCCATAAACGTCCTGAATGTTTCGCGTTGCTTCAGTAGCACTATTCCCTTTTTTGAACTCGTAAAGCATTATATGCCTGATCTGCTCTTCTGATACCGCCATGTTTATGAGGGGTTCACATAAAGCAAAACACACGTCTTCACTGGTCAAGGTCTGTAAAGTATGTAGCGAAACACGATAGATTTCCTCTTAGATATAACCTTCGGAAAATTTATGCTTAAACCGAGTAGGACTAGGTTAAACTTAATCTATCGTAAAAAACGACATTATTTATGGGATGACCTGATATATTGAAAAGAAATACATACACTTTATCTTCTACTGCACAAAATAAATAAATAAATAAATAAGAAATACAAAACGTATAGCTATCAATATAGCAGTACAGGATAAATAATATATATATATATATATATATATATATATATATATATATATATATATATATATATACACAATTATGTTAAATATATTGAAAATAAATACATTCACTTTGTTCTACTGCGCAAAACATTAAACTCACATGTAATCGAGTGTACAATCACCGTTATTGCTTTGCACTACGCAGTATACGCTGTTTAATATTATTTCACAGCTCAAGTTATAGGGAAACCTGTACTCTATATAAATGGCCTTCATATCGTTCAGTACTATTTTTGTGCACACTTTACATCTGGTTGGCAAGTTATCTTTAAATACACCTAGAATACAATCAAATGCACGCAAAAAGAGGTCATCGTTAGCCACAACGTCAAATACAAGTTTATAAACACGCCTTTCCAATCGTGGGTTTATTTCTACCGACCCGAGCTTTTCAATCGTGAACCCTTCTTCACCTGCATAGCGACAGTTGAAATAATCTTCTAAGTCGTTACGCCAGCTGCTCATTATATAAAGAAATAGTTCTTCAGGATGAACGGTGTAGGTGAGCTCAGCTCTGTACCGATCAAGTGCTTTGTACCAAAGTTCATGATATTTCAAAGGGTCAAAACCTTTTAAATAAGCATCCAGCTCTAGACCATTCTCACCTTGTTCAGTCCTACACTCGGTAAACCCATCGAGCAGAGCGGTGTATGCGTATTCAAGAACCGTATCAAAATAAAGCATATCCGTAACACGTGCGTGTAATATAGGCTTCAGCTTGCGGAATCCGACGATTTCAAACATTCTGTCGAGGATGAAACGGTTTCGCGTAGGGACAAGAGCGTTATTATCACAAGCATTCTTCCACATCAGCCGTATATCAATGCATGGCCAATCGTTATTTATACACAACGTACAAACAACGGCATATGAGGGGGTGTCACTAATCTGCTCTCCTCTTGTACCTACACCTGCAGGAATTTTATAACGATCCTCATTCCACTTCTCAGCTATCACGAAGATTCTATTCATCTCCTCGACACTTAAATAAACAACATTCCGTTTGTTTGTTTGTCTACAAGTCGTTTCCAGTACATAGTTAACGGCACCGGAATTACGCCTGAACACGCGCAACGACTTCGTCACGGACAAATCGTACACGGCGTTGAGAATGCTGCTCACAGGAAGTTCCATCGTATTCGAGGAGCGCACGTCCAGTCGGTTGAAGCTCTGAGATGACTATGAGCCACATGCAACGGATCGGCTCGACGGGAGGAGTGAGTCACACCATAAGGTAATGAAACGTGTACGGCGCTGTTTGAATAGTTGTATCCCATTATATTGGGTAGGTGTTTTGAGAAATTTTCCGATACATGAAGTAATATCGGTTTTAATGTTTTATCACTCCCACTACCCAGAATACGCACCAGACATTTTTGCAAAGGGGGATTTTCACGAACTAAACACATTTTATATCGGTTTGAATGTTTTATCACTCACCAGACGTTCATTTCCACAAACTAAGCATCTTCACAATCCGGTGCACTATTTGAGAGAAACATATGACCATATTTTTCATTTTTGGTTAACAATCAATACTCGTCTCTAAAGTCTGTTAAAAACTCACGCAGGCCATTAGCCACAACCTCACTACAAACCTCGTCATGATATATATTAATATAGTGATAAAAATAATTAAGATTCTCCATGATGACAAGATTTACATTCTCAGTCGCAGGGTACGAGTAATCGGTGTGATGCAACATGACATAATATCGCTTGTCACACCACTCATCAACAAGGCTCACTATCCATATCCGTTACTTCTCTCCTGCACGTGTTGTTTCTTCTACTTCACGGTATATGTAAGCTTTTATAAAGTTTAGTCCTACAACATAGTTCAATGCATCACTTGTACTACGACATCCTACAATGCACTCGCCAGAATAGCCATAGAGTATTTGTACCTCTTGCTCCTTCGCACGAATCAATGTAGCCTTAAAAGCATCAAAGGAGGGTGGAATAGGGAGTTTTTCAGTATCCACCACATCTTGACACTTTGCCGAATACCATTTCATAAACGTCGAACACGCAATATTAAAGGTAGTCATTACTATTTTATGTCTACGTGGGAGAATACACGTCTGAGGTCCAGGGCTTACTGCGATCAACTGAGCACGCAGGGAAGCCCAGGTAGTAGCAGGTGTCACGTGATCAATCATAAAGGTGGGCGGAGCTTAGAACTTTCTCCTGTACACACGCTGGGCGGAGCTTAGAATTTTCTCTCTCCTATGTACACACACACACACACACACACACACACACACACACACACACACAAAGAAAGTGAAACGCTAATTGAAACACGATTTATTTAATGAACGAAATATTCAAGGTATATATATATTTACAAATACGTGTAATAATTAAGTTAACAATAGACACATCAAAGATTATGGTATCCAAAGGGTACGGTATCATAGGTACCAGGTACCTGGTAACGTTTCCTATAGGTGTTACGGCACAGCTTTGTACCCCTAAGTTCCTTCACGCCCCCAGCATCTACGCCCGAAAATTGTGGGTGCCTACAGTTAGTTGGGGCGGCCGGTCGCCCTCATCATCATCATTCAAGCACACTAGATCCTTCAACGAATCAAAGTTAACGACCCGCCGATTCGCCTGGTTGAGCGTCATACCCTTAGCCTTCACGATATATTTCATATCCTCCCCCACCCTCACCCGTACCCTATACGTTTTTGGCCCTGTTGAGACAAAAGAGTCGGCGTATGCGGTGTCTCCATACTCATCCTTGATCTCATCAGTCAACTCACCGAGGAATTCACCAATAGGAGGCATGTATTCACCCTCCCTCTCTGTGAATATCACACTATCTGTATCAGCGTACAATACCCTCCGCCCAAGAGAATGCAATAGGCCCCAAAGTTTGATGCGTGCGTAGGCCGTTGTGAAGCTGGCTACAGGTATGTTTGTAACCCGTGAGGTATCTGTGGCCAATTCGGTATTGTTGTACTTTATTATGTAAGTATTACCTACATTCACGATCTCCATGACCTCTTTATCGGGAGCGTTGGCATAATCCCAGACTTCACTATAACTTTGTGCCAAATGAACGTTCCCTTTGCCAGTATTCTGTGCAAATTTTCCCCAAAGACTGTTTAGACACAACTTTGCACTAAAGCGCTTGCCAGGGTTCTTTACAATTTGGGAACGGTCAAGCTGTATACCTTCACGGTCACGGTAACGTTGAATATAGGCCGACTTTTCATCTTCGGTATCAACTCCTCGCGGATACCCTGATGCTTCGACCTTATCTTTCAAAAAAGCGTTTATATATGGCGTGAAAAGGTTGGGTAGCTTCTGAAACCTCCACACCTCATGTATCTTCAATATTCTGTAGCCATGGCGAACAGCTAGATCCAGCTCTGGACTTGTATATACACCTCTAATCTTACGCTGGTGGTGTATGATTACATCCCATTGTTCTCTCTCTGCGCACTTCACGCACAAGGGAAACATGAGCTTGTGATCGATAACGACGGGTAAGATCGGCATCCATAAATCGCGAGGGGGAGCACATCTACGAAAGAAAGGCCGAAATAGTACCCGTTCAAATTTGTTGAGAACCTCGATGGTGGGCAGGTCAGGTCCCACCAGTTTCTCAGGTGCACCTACGGGGTACGGATTGTTCTTCATCACGTAGGGTATAAAGAACAGAAGTCGTAGTAATGGAGTTTCACACCCTCCGTAGGCGGAAAGTATAGCTTGAAGGGATTTGTACGCCCTCCGAACAAGCTATCACCGCATTTGAGAGGATCCAGCACCATTGAACGTTTGATCGTGTTTATTTCTTCACGGTACTGTCCATCTGTCCCATCCGTGCATCATACTCATGCTCCCACAAGACTTTGTGAGTGAACTGGGAGCCTATAAGTTGATCGCGGGTGCGGGTCCACGCAAGACAGTCGGCAGGAGATCTACCGTGGATATCTCCTGATTCCACACTCAGGACGGGGGCATCCGTGCCACCAGCAACCGTTAAAGGAGTACACAGTCTTCTCACCAGTGGCACGGTTTTCACTTAGACCATCAACCCAAAAAACACGACCATTAACCTTAATGGGTACTTCACCCGTGTTGCGGGCATGCTTTATGTATACACCTGTCTGCTGCTGTAGGTGTATGAGCCAGTAAATAGCCTTGTGCCCATAACTGCGGGGATTGTTTCTGTGAATAACGGCTAAGGTGTCTTTAGGCATGAAGTTATTCTTGAACACCGTAAAACATAATGAGGCGATGGTGGTTGCGACTTGCAACGGATCGCATTTGAAACGGCCTATGTACATCCTTCTAAAGGCCTGGAAACATACTCTAAGCACGCGCACATCATTCACGCAATAACGCTCACATTCATCAGCTATATTATAAGGATTGATTCATTAAAACTGTTGTAGTATCGGTCAAAATCTTCACGTTCATCTGTACTCATACATTCATAGTTAAAGTAATGTTTGGGTGGAGGTAGTCCTACGTAATTTAAAGTTTCGCTAGTGAGGAATGTAAGGGAAATATCCTTTTGAAACTTCAGCGGCTACGCCCATCACCTTGGGTAGCTTTGCTAATTTACAAGGTGTGAATAATAAAGTGTCTTTAAACTGTACATTACCTCTTATTTGCATCTGTATTAGCTTTTGCCTCTTTTCAAGGGATCACCTGTAAATATCTCAGATGACTCGTGCTCAAGCAACTCCTTATAAAGGAACTGTGTGTCAAATTTTGCCCGTTATGGGCGAGAATATACAGTCATTTTTTTAACTTGTCCGCTAACTTGACAATATAGGACACAAAGAGTTTCACAGGGCTATCGTGGCATTCGTTTTAAAAACGTTTGTCCGTTTACCACATTTGTGACACTCATCACACTCGATCTCCATACACTCATCACAGATAGTCTGGCTTACAAGTAAATGTGGAATAACCTCTTTGGTTTCAGCGTTCGTGTATGTTTCTATATCGTAGTACACAGTTATACAAGGGCTATTTTTAGGCTTAGCATCTTTCATATAACATACATGCTTTACTCCAACCGCCTTATATTTCTCATGGCATGTAGAACAGTGAATTTCATCACATTTATGCTTGAAATTCCCCCAATTATCCATCATATGAAACATACCACATTCACAGATTCTCATTTTCCTGCACGTGCCAATTGATTTATGGAGCTCAAAACAGTTATTATTGAAAAATGTGCGTCTACACACATCACAATCCCTCTTCTCAGCTTCAACTGCACGGCTTTCACATTTGGAGCTTTTACACTGCTCACATACCATGTGGCAATCTTTACAATGTTTCACTATATCATCCGCAAACTCGATACAATCCTTACACAAATCATGATGTCCATATTTTCGACTTTTATCATAAGTAACGTAAAGGTCTCTTATATTACGGATGGGTAGATACGTTATTCCTGACAGTCTTAAAGTAAGTAGGGATCTTGTACGATCTCTCACACTGCTTTTAAAAACAGTCCTACGACGATCATCCATTCCAAATACAACTATACGAACATTTATTTCCTGTTCTACCCTTCTCAGCTCCTCAGGACCTATATTACAGTCAAACTCGACTACAGCTAGTTTACGGGTACGCTCCACTACCGTAGGCAACCAAATATTTTGGGTCCGTGTATTTAGTACAGTAAACATACGAGCTAAGACTACTGCTATAAAGCCGCAACCACGATCGACGTTTATATGCCGTCTATAAATAGCCTGAGAATTGAAGTTAAGAGTACAAGGTGTGGCACTATGACCCGCAACACGGAATACACGGTCAATATTTACCGTGAAGTTGTCCATATTGAAGGCTATACTACTTTGAGAGGCCCATTATACGGCCTAATATATACTCTCTATCTTCAGCTGCCAAGTGTCTGAACGGTATTATTCCCGAAAAATCATCTACATCTCCGTCATCTGACCCGAATCTGAAAGACAGCCTCGTACTGACTTCACGTTCGTCGCGGTTCTGAAGGGCATACTCTACAATACGTTCAACTATGCGCCGTAGTCCGTGTTCAACACCATTGCTATACATGGATCTAGGATCAACCCTGAATATATACCGATTTCTAGTCAAGGCCAAGGTGGGGGTAGCGGTGCGCACCAACTCGAATGTTATGCCATTCTCAACAGAACGAGAAGCTGCTGTGGAGGATATACCCGGAATTGAATAAGGGGGTATATTTACGGAAGAAACCATTGTGCGGTTTGTGTTGTAAGACGTAGAAGGTTGGGGCTCTATTACTGGTGGTCTAACAACCGGCGCAATCCTAGCGCGCTTTATACCTGATGTGGTGGGCTCTTCATCGTGCCTCCGCTTTGAACTGGCGCGTGCTACAGGTATCGCTGGTGAGGAATCGTCGGCGGGGAAGGATTCTGTGATCACAACTACACTGTCGTCGGGGTCATCTGTAATATCGATGATGGGTTGTTGTACCTCATCGTCATTCACGGTTCTGTGGGAAAAGCGAACAGCAAGACTGTAGAATATAAGGGTCATCACTTAAATATTTATTATATTTTGTAAATGACCCACTTAGGAGTGTGACGTGTTAGAAATGGATTCTGTAGAAAAATTCAGGTTCACGAGCCCATCCACATGTATTATATCTGGTCCTACAGGATGTGGTAAAACTGTGTTTATGCTTAAAATCATTAAAGAAAAGGGAGAGATGTTCTCAAAATTTGTGCATAAAGTATCAATCAGTGTTCAACGAGTACCAAGATGATATTTTGTTCCACAAAGGTGTATATGATGTTAATTCGTTAAAGGGAAATGAACATACAGTGAATGTAATTGACGATCTCATGTTGGAGATGGATAAAACGTTTGCCGAGACATTTACAGTATTCTCCCACCATCTTAACATAGGCGTGTTCTTAATCAATCAGAATCTATTTTTAAAAATTTGATACATGCGCGGTATGTCGTTAAATACACAATATCTAGTCTTATTCGCGCAACGTAGAGATGTATCACAAATTGGGGTATTAGCCAATCAAATGTTCCCGAATCAGCGTAAGGGTTTTTTGGAAGTTTATAAAGAAGCTACAAACCCGCGTTACGGATATTTGCTTTGCGACCTTCATCCGCGAAACACGTTTAGGGTGCTCCTAAGAACGAATATCTTTCGAAACGAGCCTGAAACGATGTATATTCCAGAATGACAAAGAGGCTAAAGAAATACCATAAATTAATAAAAATCTATCATCGACTCCCCCGGGCAAAGCAGCAGATGTTTCCTAAAAATATCGACTCTGACTTTTTAAAATGCATCTGTGAAATCTGTCTTAACGTTATAAATTGCAATATATCAATGAAACATCCTCAGAAGGCTCGCCTACGCCGTTACAAGAACATAATACGTGCACTCGCTCGTAAAAGTCAAACTGTAGGGAAGAAAAAACGAATTATTGTACAAAGAGGAGGGCCATTCCTCCCCATCTTATTTTCAGTTCTGGGTCCTTTACTGATTAGATTAA
Organism: Bathynomus jamesi; assembly: GCA_023014485.1. Classification (NCBI taxonomy): domain Eukaryota; kingdom Metazoa; phylum Arthropoda; class Malacostraca; order Isopoda; family Cirolanidae; genus Bathynomus; species Bathynomus jamesi. Next base: position 724,963 of record JAJOZX010001000.1, on the reverse strand, counting down.
TATAATGAAGAAAGTGGTAGTGATTCCACACGAGGTGTATGCTTCACTGCAAAGTTCAAAGAATCCAGACACGGATTTAGATCCCCGTAAAAGCAGGTTTAAAAGAATGGAAAGTGAATTGCTAGCCCTATTAATCAGTGAAAAAACACCTGATTAGAAAAGAATCTTATACCAAGAAGCTCTGCAGAAATTTCTTCACGAGTACGAAAATTATATGAACCCGACAGAGATTCCCGTGGTTATTAGGAACAGCACAGGGAACGATGGACATGGTGACATAGGACCTGTGTCCGACGATAGAGCTAACCAACTAAAGATTAATGGGTCAGCCACCCAACATATCGAGCATGTATTAAAAATCACCTCCCACATACATTGAGGAATAAAGGTTTAAGTCTGTATAATCTATTGAAAGAGGACCCCGCCATAGAGTGGACCGATACAGGTGAGATCATTGTGGAAGGTGCAAAGGTACAGGGATCGAATATCGTAGACATTGTCCATGATCTGGTGAGAAAGTGGGATAGGCCCTCACCATCAGGATGGAAGCATATTAAAGCAAGACTGCAACAAATAAATGTCCCCAAAACAATGATAGGAAATCTGAACAGGTTAAAAGACTTGGAACATGCGTCGCACGTGACACAATTGAAGACGCCATCACCCCCGGCGGTAACACCTCTGAAGAGAAGAAAGAAGATTATAAACAACGGTCAAACCTATCCACGTGCCTCTAAAATACGTAAATGGCTAACATATTAAGAAGACGTTATTATGACATTTCTAACCCAGCCTCCTACGGAGGCGTAGATAGACTGTACAGAAGTGTTTAATGAGTAGGAAAAAAAGATGTTGAGAGATTTTTGCGGGAGCAGGACGCTTATACACTTCATAAGCCTGTGAGAAAAAGGTTTAAAACAGCCAAGACAACAGCTGCTTCGATTGACTCTATTTGGCAAGCAGATTTAACAGACATGCAAAGATATTCTGTGTATAACGATGGTTACCGCTACATTCTATTCATAACAGATGTATTCTCTAAATATCTGTGGCTAATTCCTCTGAAAAATAAATCACCTGAAACAGTTGCTAAAGCCACCAAAACGCTGATGCTAAAAGAAAACAGGGTTCCTGGCTATTTTTGTACGGATATGGAGAAGAAATTTATAGGCCGTGCTTTTCAGAACATGTTGACAGAGTTTAATATCAGCTATTACACTACCACTTCTATACATAAGGCTTCTTTATCTGAAAGAGTTCAACGTACCATAAAGGAACGCATGCACCGCTATTTTACACATAAAAACACATACAGATTTCTAGACAATCTGGAATCATTGGCCTCATCCTACAACCGCTCACACCATCGCACGATTGGGACAACACCTAACGAGGTTTTAGGAAGAGGTACGCGCCCAGAGGTTAGAAGAGATGGAACACCACCACACTCTGCGCGTTTCAAAATCAGTGATTATGTAAGGCTGTCGCGTTCGGGAAATAAATTCGCGAAAGGATTTGAGCAAGGATGGACACGTGAGATTTTTAAAGTTAGGGCTATGAGTCCTAAAGGTGAGATAATGATGTATTACGTTGAAGATTTGAATGGGGAAGAAATTGCAGGAGCTTTTACCGCGAGGGGTTGCAGAAAGTGGCATTTAATTTAGGGAAAAATTTGTTTAAAATTGAGAAAATTATAGGAAGCAAAGGTTCAGGAAAGAGAAAAATGTACCTAGTGAAATGGCTAGGGTACCCAGAAAGCTTCAACACCTATATAAAAGCTGATGCAATAATGAAGCTTAAATAGTATGGAACATGACTCCTAACCATTTCTACGTCACACTCCCGCCGTCGTCCTCGTCCCTGTCTGTACACCCTAACAACACACTAGCCAACTTTGTAACAGATCTCCATGGACCCATTGAATTGGGTTGTGATTCGTATGAGGTGGGGATATGTGAAATTCAGCTGGACACCCTCTTTTTAAATATTGATTTTAAAGATACCGTTTTTACGATTCTTCGTACACGGGACGAAATCGTCAAAGATGCAAAGAGACAAATGCTTGGTGGTGGGAAGAAGAGGACTGGCCGGAAGAAGGGATTACCACTACGTGGCATTAATTGTAAAAGGATATAAAAAAGAAGTTTTAAGCGAATGAAACCTATGGTTGACCATTTTTTTGACTGATATAAGCTAAGGACATTGATCTCATGAATCATAGTTTGTTTACTACTTGCCGAGAGAGGAGGCACTATTTCGAACTCGTCATGGCACGCTTCATCCATCCGTGTAGTTCACAATGCTGTAAATCGGAGCTGTCCCTCTTTGACATGCCCCCAACTTAAGTTTCTATTGAACACAGTGACTTTATTACAATTAACCCTTTAAACACAATTAGTTCCCCGAGTGCCCTTATAGAATTCGTGATACCCAGTTCAGGCCCTTACTTTTTTGATCCAAGCTGTGTGCACATGTACGCTAAACTACGAATAGCCCATTCTGATGGAACGGACTGTGATGACAAATATGCTGTATACCCTGAAACAAACTTTCTGCACTCCATATTCAACCAGTGTGACGTATATTTAAATCAGGTCAACATATCGGCAGGCACGGGGTACTATCACCTACGAGTCTATCTGGAAAATGTCCTCAACTTTTCCAAAGAAGCGAAGGATAACTTTTTAAGTGCCGAGGGATATTATCAAGCTAAAGACGAAAGGGCAATTTTAAAATTCTAAAAATAGATGTACGACTGTCTTGGACGCTTGCATACAGATTTCACATTCCAGGAGAAGATGCTTGTGAATGGGGTGGATATGAAAATAAAGATCACCGGCACGAATCGTGAGATCTGCTTAAATCTGGATGCTGATCAAGAAGAGGGAGCAAAACCCGTTGTGGTTCACAGTATGGAGACATACCTCCGCGTACGGCGAGTGAAATTAAGTTCACCAAAACAAATAGAAATTCAGAAAAATTTACTAAACGCCACAGTAAAATACCCTATTAACAGAGTACAAATCAAACTATACACGGTGCCAGCAGGGTTGGCATCGAAACAGATAGAAACTTCGCCCTGGGAAATCTTCCTAAGTGGATATTAATTGGAATGCAGAACCATGCTTCGGTGAATGTAAAACATAAAAAGAGTGCCTTTAGATTCGAGAATTTCGGACTTACAAATATAACTGTACGTTAATAGCATTGCGTTGGAAGGAACATTAGATACGGACTATTCATCAGATACTGTGTTACCTCTTTGCGCGAGAGCATATAGTAATGTGGCCCATATTGCAGGTGATTGTGATGAGTTCGGGAATCGGGTAACGCAGAAAGAATTCATTGATTAATTTAACCTTTATCCGTTTGACATCACACCTGACTTAGCTGCTTGCGTAAATACACATTTAAATCCACAACAGAGTGGAAACACCTCAGTCAGGTTGGAATTCACCAAGCCTATAGACGCGCCTATTAGTGTACTAGTATACCTCGAGTCACAAGCCCTAATAGAAGGAGACAGGTTTAGGGGCGTTATCACTGACCTTTAAAATGGATGCGAATACACTTCAGAGAGTAATGAATAGTGAACGAATCACATGTTCCAAATTTATCGGTGTGTTTGCGAAGAATGAAACATTGAATTTGCCAACTACGCGAGCTTGCTGTAGTCTTATTGTGAACACAGATGTCATTGGTTTGCAATCTATTTTAAAAATATGGACCGCCTGTACTATTTTGATTCACTCGGCGCTCAACCCTGGAGTGACCCTGTTATTGTAAAATTTCTCGATCAGTTGCATATCCCCGAAGTTGTATGGAACCCATTCCAGCTACAAGGATATTTTAGTAATACGTGTGGAATGTACTGCCTTTCATTTCTCATGCATATGTCACGTGGTAAAGAATTTATAATTTTTTAAAATTATTTGACCCGAGTCACATTCAACAATTTTAAAATTCTAAAAATAGGTGTACGACTGTTTTGGACGCCTGCATACAGATTTCACATTCCAGGAGAAGATGCTTGTGAATGGGGTGGATATGAAAATAAAGATCACCGATTGTGCGTACTCGTTGTATAGTATGTTGTTTTGTTCGTATATATATATATATATATATATGTATATTTGTAACCAATAATGTTAGTTTGTATATTCTGTAGTTTAAGATGGTTATTATACTAAAAACATGATTTCTTTCATTTAATAAATTGATGAAAATACATTGTTTTCTTCCCCCAAAAAAAGATCGAAACAAAAAAAACACATTATTTCGTTAATGATGGGACATTCGTTGGGCTGATTGCTCTGTAAATCTTCTACCTCCGTATTCAGGTCCATGACATGTGTTTCTTCATAACGAAAAGATTGTATAACACGTGTCAAATCGTCATCGAACTTTAAAGGAGAAAGAATAATTCATTAGTTCATACTGAATCTTTTCTAATAAAAGCCCAAAACATATACAGAGTATACATATAGTAAGAGTATTACAATGTGAAGATATCTTTGAACCGCTCAGAGAAGTTCCTTTAATAGATAATTCCGAATAACATTTGAATTTATGAAAACATGAAAAGATTGCTATAAAAAAAATTCAATGAATCAAAACAGGATTTTAGCATAATTGCAAACTAATCTATAATTGCGGTTACCTAAATGAAGTATTTTTAATGTGATGAGGTGAATTACTACAACCCTCCATATATATGATGAAATAATCCAGAACAGTCCTCTTTCTGACATGCACATTAAATAAGTTTGCGAATAATTGACTACAAAAAAAAATTACATGTACTTACATTTCTACGGCAGTCCCCTGCGTCGGATCGTAAGGAGCGTCATTGCAAATATCATCAACGGTTTGCGTTGGAAATAATCCATCCCGGTCAGCCGCGTTAAAAAGATTAATTGTGGACAACGCTACAATGTCACCATCTTGATATAAATCCGGTAAACTGTAAAGTTCTTGATTCATGGCGGAGGGAATGTTTATTCACTGGTGAAAATAACTACTGTGACTCACAGCTGAAAATTCCTTTTATTTGCATGATCCCAATCACCGCCCCAAAAGACTAAGAAGCGGTTCGTAAGTTTAATGATTGGTTGTCAATGTAACTGGGCGGGGCTATGATAAAATTGCGTACCATTCGTAACACTTATATTATGGGTCCGTGCTTTGGACGTCCTGATTTGTCGACTAATGGTATCTTTATATTCTCTCTGTAGATTTAATGCTCACATCGTGTATTACGACTTGCAGTCTCTACCACGACAATATTTGCATTTGCGCCCATACTTTTCTCGGTTTTCCCATTTTAGAACCTACCCCTGTATGCAATATCCCCCGCAACATTGATCGACCATCTCTATCACAACAATATTTTATATTATTATTATTTGCGGTCATACTATTTGATCCTGAATTTTTCCCAGTTCGGATAGAGAGCTGGACAACTTGAGAGGATGCATGTTGTTATAGGAATATCTTCATCAGAGCCGCTCAGCTCAGTACCACAGGAAACAGAATTAGCCCTGCTACTCTTCATAATCCTGACATTACCAGAGACCGCACAGTAACTTCTGATGACACAAATATCATTAGAAAATAAGAAATCTAGATTGTTTTTGTGCATTATTTTTTTTTGCGGTATACTATTCTCAGCTTTCCCAAGATTCCTGACTTGTGGATTTGGTTATATATATATATATATATATATATATATATATATATATGTGTGTGTGTGTGTGGGTGTGGGTGGGTGTTAATTACCTTTTACAGTCTCTACCACAATGGTTTCAAATATTTGCAAAATATATGTTTCCGGTCATACTATTCGATCCTCAACTTTGACTTTCTACTTGCCAATTCTCGCGTAGGAGTGTGATTAAACTGTGTTTAGCTTATGAAAATGAATGTCTGCTTGGGTTGGTAGATAAATGGGCGCCCTAAGTATCCTAGTGGTTAAGACGCTGGGGTGCTGGTTGAGAAATCGAATCCGGGCGATGACATTGTAATTTCAGCCTGCTCGTGCTGCGGCTTAGTTCGGATTCAACGTTAAACTGTAGGTCTAAGACGGAGTTAAAAGCTTGATATTTGTCAAAATGGACTTTCCTCTTTACTATCTTATCGAGAGGATTTTATAATAAAGAAATTAATAATATTTTTGTTTTTTTCATTCTTTTATTTATATTTTTCTAAATTTTGCTGACTACTTACGACCATCATAAACACGGTAAATGAAATCCAATGTACTTCTGAAATTAAAGCTATGAATATTATATCCATATAGAATAAACAAAACTTTCTTTCTGTGTGTGTGTGTGTGTGTGTGTGTGTGTGTGCCGTCTTCAGTTTTTCGATTCTCTGTGTGTGTGTGTATATATATATATATATATATTGTTGCATTGGGAATATGATAAGGAAACTTATTACTTAAAGGCGAATTTAGTCTATTGGAAAACAATCACGTGATGCTTATGAACGTATTTATGTTGTTTTAACTTCATTATGATAATAACAATGCCGCAAACAATATTTCGAGTGAAGAGAGGTTTTCTAAAGCTGTATGGTTGAATTTAGGCCAAATGGTCCTTAGCGGTCGGCCTTTGCGGTCAGCTCGAGGGCACACCTGCTCTGGATTTATACACTTTTTTCCAGAGACGCTTTCAAAGAAGGAATGAAAGTAAATAAACATTTTAGGTGAAGTTATTTAAAATGAATATTTTTTTCTTTCATATATATACAGTATATATATATATATATATATAATGTGTGTGTGTGTGTGTGTGTGTGTGTGTATTGTTATTTTTTCTGATACTTGTTTTTTCATTCACTTCGTATAATGTATAGAAAGGATTGTGGAAAGTAAATAGACAGAACGACGTTTAAATAAATTACTTCTTTTACTGAACAATTTTAAGGAGAAAGTCGGTCATTATTTAATACAATTGTGTGTGTATTGTGTGTGTATATTTCGCCTGAACTATTATTTTGATGATTATACGTTTCGTATTTCTTATATTATTTTTTATTTTATTTTTTGATCATTCCATCGTATGTACAGGAGTGTATATTTATCTTCTATATATTTCCAATAAATCGTCTGAATAAACAGAATGATGTAATGGTGTTTTATTTATTTCGGTTTAAATGTATTTCTTTTATTGTTATTAGGTTTCGTTTTAATAATTAGCTCTCTTGTTGAATAACTTTAAGGAGAAAGTCGCTCTTGCTTTTAATAAACAAAAACATTATTTCGCAACTCGTGTGAATTAAGATAAATGGTGGTATCTGCCAACTCAACCTAATAAGATACATCTCAACATAATTAAAATAAATGCTGGTATCTGGTAACCCCCTCCATATATAAATAAGTGATATCTGGCAACTCACGATCCTCTATATAACACCTGCTTGGCTCCTGGACGCTCATAATGTAGTGATGTAGCGAAGCTGAAATTTTGCGAATCTGCGAATGCGATTGCGAATGCGAATCTGAAAATTGAGATTCGCGCGAATGCAGAGGCGAATGCGAATCTTGAATTAATTTAAAAATGTGGCTATTTTCTGAAATTTTACCAAAGGACGCTATATAAACCAGAATACAACGATTACTATTTTTATAACGAGAAAGTAAAACAAATACAAATGCTATTATTATTTGACAACTGTTTTTATACACAATATAATAAATTTCTTACATATTAATAATGTATAATTACAATAAAATATTAAAGTACATAATTACAGTTTTACATATTTAAACCCAATAGTTGGCAAGTTAAATTTAAGAAAGAGCAATTTTTCTGCCTTATCTCCTCGCAAACTGTTTCTTTTCTCGTCATAGATCAGGCCAGCACCACTGAATAGTTGCTCACTTGGGACACTACTTGGAGGACATCCAAGGAATCTCTTAGCAAGTACACTTAAAAGCTTGTACTTTTCTTGGTTGTCTCTCCATCACGCTAAAGAGTTTTCGTCTTGGGCGATTCTTTTCTCTTTATGGTATTCTTGAACAAATTTGATTGAATTTCTGCTGATTGCTTCTTCTGCTTCTTCGTCACTGTTTGAGGCGGCCAGTAGTGACGTCATGGACTCCATGATTGAGGCAGCTTTTGAATTTGATGGTGAAGACACAGACATACTGGCGCGCATTCTCTTCTCCATTGGTTCTTCAGATTGTGCCTTAGCCAGGTGACGGCAGTACTGGTGACGGCAGTACTGGAGAACATCTTTGCTTTGTACTTGGGGTCTAAGTAAGTGGCCAAAGCATAGGAGTCATTGGTCTCGATTTCAGCGAATCTTCTTTCTATTTCGTTGTACATAATTTCTCTCATTGTTCTGACTTCAACATCATCTCTGTTTTCTGGTTTTAACACGTTCTTCAATGAGGCTATCAGAGGAATGACGGCTGATATGGAAGATGCTGAGCTACTGAGTTTCTTCGTGATTTCGTCAAAAGGCTTGAGAATATTCGTGCAGCTAGATAGTTGAGCGAAATCAACATTCGATAGTTGTTGTATTTTGGAATTCGCAGTGCTATATAAGCTTAGTGGATCCTTCAACTGAACAGCTCTTTCCATCATGTGCAGAGTACTGTTCCATCTTGTGGCGACATCGTGAATCATTCCCAATTTTGGTAAATCCAAACGCGTCTGAATCTTCTTCAGTTCATCCTTTGCTGCAACGGAGTGGTTGAAATGTGTCGCAATTGAACGAGTTTTCACCAGCAAATTCTGAACATTTTCTTGAGCCGACAAGCCTGATTTTACAATGAGCTGTAGCTTGTGGGCAGTACAATCAATGTTGTTGACGCCTGACAGATCCATCGCTTTCTTCATGTTTGCAGCGCCGTCACGCATCACCGCATTAACAGACGAATGAGAAATTTTCCATTTTTCGAGCATTTGGTCGAACATTTCCGATATATATGCACCGGTGTGCCGTTCGTCCAAAGTTTCAGCGCCGAGCATCAAATTCGTCCTCTTGTATTCATTATCCACCCCATGGCAGGTCAGCGAAAGGAAGCTTACTCCAGCAGATGTGTCGGACCATGTATCAGTTGTAAAGGATACCAATGATTCCTTGATTTCGTCCACAATATCTTGAATCTTCCCAGTTACACCTTGGTACATGCTGTTGCATATTAGATCAGCGTAAAATTGTCGTTACTTGATCTTGTGTTCCGGAGCAACTTCCGCCATAAGCCGCATGAAACCGAAATCTTCTACGTGACTAAACGGCAAATCATCCATTACTAGCATTTCTGAGATGCGGTAGTCGTACGTCTTAGATTTTTGATTGTCATCACTCCAAGGCTTCAATTTCTGGTAGCAGCTTTCAATTGTTTGAAATCCGAGATTTTCCTGTCTAATATCAGTCTTCGTCTTTTGTAATGGCGTCGGTTCTTCTTTTTTCTTTGAATCTTCTTTAGCTTCGTTTTCAGCATCACTCAGTTCTTTAAATTCTTTTGGATGAATTGAATACAGATGATTTCTCATGTTTGATGTGGTTCGTCCCTTTCGAGAGAGTAGTTGCGTTGGCATAACAAGCACTTCGCAGTATCATCAGCATTCTTTGAGAAGAATTTCCAAACTGTTGATTTTCTCATGATGAAGTTGAGAGCGATGGCGTGAAAACAACTGTAGTCGACGAAGTTAATATTTGAAATTTTGAATAATGATACGACTGAAGATGTATTGCACTTATTGTGACAGAACGCACGAGTCAGGTCGCTACAGAATCGCCAAATTTTCGTGAAAATTGTTTTTTTATTTTATTAAAATGCTTTAGCAAAAAAAATTATTCAATTTTTCACATATGTTCTCACTAGTACTTAAACTTATTCAGGAAAAAAATAATACCAATATCTGTTAAAATAAAAGAGATATGAGCATCATTATGAAAAATAAAGCACTTGAACAAAAAAATACATCTGATATTTACACATTAAAAACATTTCTAAATTGAATTTTGTAATAAACTTTATATTGTCTTAAAGCTAAAGAAATGTCCTCTGCGTCAGTATAAGTTTTATTTTAGAAATATAATTTGATGAATACGGAAATGACATTCAACTTTTTTCAACAAACACAGATTTCATTCTCGAAAGAGTATGGACTATGGACTATGGAATAATTATAACGGTGATTTCGACTTTGCAATGTCATATACAGTAAACTCTCGAAAATCAGAATGTCTAAAATCCGGACCACTTGAGAAATGAAAGTTCATAGTTAGACATAACAAAGCGACATGAGAGAAGTGAAGGTGCGAACTACATTGCAAGAGCGCTAGGCCTAAGTCAGTTTACCGTCTCAATCGTTTTTAAACATGCTCCTGCATTGAAGGCCGCAACTGAAAATGTGTGTCTTGTTCTCCGCAATTCTCAGCTCCGCAAATTCGCATTAAAAAAATGCGAATGCGAATCTAAAATTTTTGCGGAGGCTCCGCGGTTGCGAATGTGAATGCGAAGCTTCGCTACATCACTATCATAATGCTTCGGACTCCGGTGGAATAAAGAACTCTCTCTCTTTCCTTCTTAGGTTAAAACTTAGGTTAGGTTTCCCTTTGGGGGGGGTGAGGACATCCCACCTTCTCCTCCAAATACCACCTCCGTCTCCTTTCTCTTCCTCTCTTAAGTTAAGGCTACCCCTTTGGGGGAGGTCATCCTCCCTTCTCCCCCCGAAGCTCCCTCCTCTCTCCCCCTTGGCAACATTGAGTTGTTGCATTACCCTACCCCCCTTTGCAACATTGAGTTGTTGCGTAACCCCTCCCCATTCATTGCATAACCCTCTTGCAACATTGATCATTATCTCATTGCAACATTCTTGCACTCGTCCATTTTTCGCCCATACTACTAACGTCCAACGACATGTCCAGTACCGTCTCGAATGAAGAAAGAAGCTTCCTCAGAACTGGAGTGGTGAGAGTTTTGAGAGGAGGACTGTCGGCCTGCTCCTCTTCTTCGTCCATTGACTCGATCAAGTCACTTTGCGAATAAGCGGGATATGCTTTACGAATATCGAATATGGGTGTTTAAATATCAATTGCGAATAAGCGGGGTTGCGAATAGCGAAGTATTGCTGTATTTTACTTATTATAGTGGGCGTACCGTTGGGCCGCTATATATATATATTATATACAGTATATATATCAGGGTTGGGTCGATTAACTTCCAAAATTAACAAGTTAATTTGAGATTCTTACCAGTTAGTGCAAATTTTAAAAATTAACTAATTAAGTTAAATTAATTTTGAAAGTTAATCAATTAACTTTTTCTTTCTTGAAAGTAGTTTGTAGACTCATCATTATATATAACTAATCAAGATAATGATAAACCTGTAATTATGTGGGATCACCTTGTATGTGTGGTTGTCAGTGTCTGATAAATTATATGTATTTTTTTGCATATTATACTGGGCAAGACATAAGGATAATTTTTTCTGTAAGTTTTTATCATTTTTCTGTTTATAAATAAATTAAATTTGTTTATGGTCTCAACTCAACTTTTCTCAACAAGTCTCAACTTTTAGGCATACAAGAGTTTTCCATTGTAAAAATGAAGGCAAAATGAATTTAACCCTTTCATACCTGATTTTCGTTTACTTTTCATGCCACAAAAAAACACTTGTTATATCTCCAGAATGACTAAAATCTCATAAAATTTGATGGTCTCATTTGCGCCCATACAGCATGAAAGGGTTAATAACAAATTGTTTTCTAAACTGTATGTTTTATATTGTATACAATTGACACTTGTAATAACGTTAGACCCCGTTAGGTATTAGGTTATCAAATAGACATAAAAGGTACTTACAGGTGCTTTGAATTAGATCTTCTTTTGGGCCTACCATTTGTGCCAGCGTCCCAACCTCGACCAACTTATTCCTATTTTACTAATTTAGAAGCTATAGACATTACCCCTAATTGACATAATAATTAGACAACTTAACCTAATTTCACATTTTTTTTACTTTCGAAGCATCACCAAATTTAACTTAGAATCAAAGATACATGCTGTTTAGGTCAGCCCAATAAATGAACAGATCGCGTCGCGCTGTTTATCTTTTTGTGTTGCCATTTAGTTTTCTTTTAGTGACTTTTCCCTTTAGTCACTCCTCCCCCACAAGTTGAGTCTGTCAGGGGGGTGGGAGACTCTAGACAACCTGCAGAGCGGGATTGATGTAGTAGGAATAGATGCAACCTGCATAGGTGGGCGAATTGAACCATTTTCAGGAGAATCGGGTCTCCCTTCCGGAGGACTCTGGTTATCCTGCAATTCACGTTCCTATATCTGGTCCTACAGATCTACAGAAGCTAAGGCTAACAAAGACCCTAAGATCCACTCTAAGGTTAGCCCGAGAGAAAGGAAAGAGTAGCGGGTTAAGAGAAGAGAAGAGAATAAGGGGTTAAGTAAGAGCAACACCTATCACTCATGGGTTAACATTCATTCAGAAAAAGAGGAAAAGTGTCTCACCATCATCATCCGCCGGCCACTGCCGACAAGTCAGAAAGATAGTCGGAGAGAATAGGAGATGGGTGAAAGATGAAAAGAAGTAAAATAAGAACGCTTACAAACCATGCAAACACAGTCTTAACTCACTGTCATACCATGCAAACTACAAACATGCAAAGTAAGGAGGGAAAAAAAAAAAAAAAAAAAGTAGGTAAAGTTAAACAAAAAGTGGGTTAGTTTACGCTATGAGCTACATCTACATTCGTGTTAGTCTAATTTTTTTTTTTTTTTTATAATTTTATTGCTGGCATCACACGCTGGCATGTCACAAGCTGGCATCCATCGTCAACAGACTCATCCTCGAGCACCACCACCAGAGCTTCCGTTGCTAACTTTGTTTTTTAAATTAAACAACGTTAATACCTTTAAAATGTCTGTCAAACCGGTTCTTAAACATATTAACGCTGGTAGAATGAACGACTGATGCGGGAAGATTATTCCATTTATCAATTACTTTAAACGTAAAGAAGTTTTTAGCGATATTAGTAATAAAACGCCTGCCACGCAACTTAAATCCGTTATTGCGAGTATTACTATTATCAAAAGTGAACAATTTGTCAAAATTTACGTTATCGATGTTATTAACGATTTTGAAAACTTCAATAAGCTCCCCCCTTAATCTCCTAGTTTCGAGTGAATACAGGTCTAGCTCTTTAATCCTATCTTCATAAGGCTTATTGCGCAATGACGGAATAAGTTTCGTGGCACGACGCTGAACCCTTTCTAACCTATCAATATCCTCACGCAAGTACGGGCACCAAAACTGAACGGCATATTCTAAATGAGGCCTGACTAGGGACTTGTAAAGGGGCAATATAATATCCTTCGATTTAAATTCGAAATTACGCGCTATGAAGCCTAACATCCTATTAGCTTTTGCGCAAGACTCCAGGCACTGGTTCCTAACCTTTAAATCTTTAGTTACGCGTACGCCTAAATCTACTTCCTCGTCAACGCTCGCTAACTCCCTATCATCCATCGTGTACGCGTAATTATTGTTGCGAGAACCTATATGCAAAACTTTACATTTATCTACGTTAAATTGCATCTGCCACTTATCCGTCCACTCCATAATCCTATCTACATCGTCTTGGATCCTATTTCTATCGTCCTCGTTAACAACCTTACCGCCTATTTTAGTATCGTCCGCGAATTTTGACACGTTACTAGTCAATCCTACATCTATGTCGTTAATGTAAATTACGAATAGCAATGGGCCTAACACTGAACCCTGTGGGACACCGCTACCTACATCTAACCACCCCGATTCACTACCATCAACTACGACCCTCTGCCTCCTAGCACGAAGCCATTCTTCTAACCAGTTAGCTACCTGACCGCGTATACCGTGCGCTTTAACCTTCGCAATTAGTCTCCTATGCGGAACTGTATCGAACGCCTTTTTAAAATCTAAATAAATAACGTCAGCTGCCCTATGCCTATCGTATTCGCGCACTACTTCGTTATAAAATTCTAACAAATTAGTTAAACAAGACCTATGGCGTCGAAACCCGTGCTGACTACTATTAATCAAATCTCTACTTTCTAAGTGATCGATAATACGACCCCTAACTACGGATTCCAAAAGTTTACCGACAATTGACGTTAAGCTAATGGGCCTATAATTGCTAGCTACCGCGCGGTCGCCTTTTTTAAAAATAGGCGTGACGTTAGTTAATTTAAAGTCTTCAGGAATAATTCCCGTTTCGAGTGACTGATTAAAGATCTTCGTTAAGGGGCCTACGATAACTTCTTTCAAATCTTTCAAATGTCTGGGATAAAAAGCGTCAGGGCCTGGAGCCTTGCTAACTTTTAGCCTATCGATATAATGCGCAATCTCAGCCTCGTAAACAGTTATTTCATCTAAAATAGTCTCGCTACTAAATGGAACGATATCATCCACGTCGGGGACATTATTTACGTCTTCTACGGTAAAAACTGTCGCAAAAAAGTTATTGAAAATACCCGCCATCGCCTGAGCGTCAGAAGCCAAAGCGCCATTAACATCCACTAGAGGGCCTATGTTATTTTTTACCGGCTTACGATTATTAACGTATTCAAAAAACTTTTTTGGATTATGTTTACTATCCGCAGCTATAAGTATCTCTAAATTACGCTTGGCATTCCTAACTGATCTTTTAACCTGACGTCTAAGCTCGATATATCTATTAAAGTTAGCTACCTGGCCATTACGCTTACTAAGTCTATACGCTCTATTACGCTCGTTTATAAACTCTCCTATTTCCCTACTCCACCACTTCGGTCTACCACGATTACTAGCGCGCTTGGGCCTACGAGGAATAAACTCCCTTTCAATATTCCTAAAACTTTCTTTAAACGCCACCCAACGCAAATTTGTGTCATTACCCATAAATAAGTTATCCCAGTCCACTACTCTCATCCTATCCGCGAAACTATCAAAATTAGCCCTACGAAAATCAGGGACTTCTATTACGTTACTATCCTGGGTGTTTTCTATCAATAACTTAAACCTAAGAATTTGATGATCGCTACATCCTAAACTCTCGCCTACTTCTAAACCTTCGACTATATTCTCGCCGTTCGTCATCACCAAATCTAAAATATTATCACCGCGCGTTGGTTCGGTAACTATCTGTCGTAAAAAGTTATCGTCCATAAACTCAACCAATCTCAAACCCTCTTCATTACCCGTAAAATTCTCGTAATTAACATTAGGGCAGTTAAAGTCTCCGACAATTATACTATTCCGATTGTCAATAAAATTACCAAGAAGTGAGTAAAATCTAGTATCTATATCGAGGGGTTGAACGGGAGGTCTATAAACAACAACAAAAATAAAACTAATACTACGCGCCCTAACTTCAACACAGATCGCATTAATTGCTGCCGGAAAATCTAACTTAACCTCGATAGCCCTAAGGGAATTACGAATGTACAGCAAAACGCCGCCTCCAAATCTATGCAACCTATCATTAGTAAAGAGTTTAAAACCCGGTATCTCAAGTTCCCCCAACAAGTCCCGAGTCACGGTATTTAACCAAGTTTCAGTGATAGCAACTATATCATAGTTGCCGGAATAAATTACCGCCTTAAATTCATTTAATTTATTTCTAATACTACGCGCGTTGCAATAAAAAACGTTTAAGTTATTTTTTATCACGGGCCCGCGTTTTAAACTATTTATCACGTCGGGCCCGCGTTTCCCGGACCCACAACGTTTAAAGAAGGCTTCGACCTATCCAGCTTTCGCACGCTTTCGTCTATTAACCTACCTAGCCTAGCATTACCTATTTCATTAAAATGCACCCCATCTTTTATAAAAAGGCTAGGATCATTGAATTCGGACCACAGCTTTACGAAGGGTACATTTTCCTCAGCACAAATCTCTTCTAATTTGTTATTCAAAAATATTGTTTTGGACGTAATTCTAAGACCCAACCCGTGCCTAGGGGTAATACCTAGAACTAAAGACCTATCTGACCTCGCCTTCAGGGACCTAATTAACCCCCTATATCTCTCCAAAAGGTCAGGCACTCTCGTATCGGGCCTATACGAGTCGTTGCCTCCTACCATCGTCACCAACATTGAGTGACGGGAAGCAACGTCAACCCTATCCACTTCGTCTCTAACTCTGTCAACCCTGGCCCCTGGGAGACAGACCCTCCTCCTCTTGGTTGGATTCCGTTTAACGAATTCTTTGTCCATGTGGCGCACTAAAGAATCCCCAATTAAAATAGTTTCCCCCTCATTCACGTCCCTTTCCAAATGGGCGAAAGGGTTCGAAACCTCGATAGGGGGGGGGGGATTCCTATCGCCTAATGTACGCGGCCTAGCTCCACCCTTAACCTCTCTAAATCCCTCGCTATCTACTACTCTCGGACTAACCTTAACCTCTTCCTCAACTCTATCTAACCTTCCCGACAAGCTACCTAAACTAGAAACTAAGTTACGCACCTCACCCTTCAAATTACTAACGTCTTCAACGTTAATATTGGTTCGGCTTCCGTCAACCGTAGCCCTAACCCTGCCATCATCAAGCGTTGCAAGTCTATTCGCTACCTCACGTATACTGCGTTTTATGTCCACTAATTCCTCCATGAACTCGCAAAAGAAACAAACTGATCTATCGGTAATCGCCACTGGACCGCCGTTATAATCCTTAAATTCCGAATACCACCGGTTAACCCTACACCTAACACACGACGCTTTCTGCGACGGCATCGCGGAGTTAAAAATTTACACCGTCACAGGTATAAGTTAAATTAAGCCGGCACGCTATGAAAACTTCTAAATCGCTAAAAACCACTAATATTCAATTACTTAACTATAACAATGTAAATTTAAACGCAAGTATATAAAATTCAAAAACTATCCAAAGTAAAATTCTCAGCAATATACAAAAGTAGATGCAGAATCAGAGAGCTCAGGAAATGCGTCCGTTCAGTACAGAGTCCTGATGGTGTAAAACTTGTTGTAATGTTTAGAAGAGTTTAGAAGAAGACACCCCGTCGTCGCGTGAGGTGTTAGTCGATATTTAAACAAAAATTTATCTAACACCACTTGCATTTCCTCCCCATGAGAATGACGCAAGGCCGACTTGATAGTACGGACCATGTTTTCCGCGAGACCGTTAGTAAATGGATGAAAACACAGACCTGTCTAATGCCATTTTGGTGGACAAAAGAACGAAATTCCTCACTGGTAAAACAAGTACCATTGTCGGAAACCAGAACTACGAGTAAACCCCATCGAGCGAAACACGAACGGAGTAGGAAAATAGTAACATCCGAAGTCGTGGAAGTGGTTGGAAAAATTTCCACTCACTTAGAGTAAGTGTCCACAATGACTAGGAAATAGGTATTATTTATAGGCCCTGCATAGTCAACATGGATCCTATGCCAAGGTATAGTAGGCCATTTCCAAGGGTGAACTGGACTTTTCTTTGGTAGATCTCTGTTCTCTAGGCAGTTTTGACAGGAACGAACCAATAATTTGAGTTCTCCATCTAAACCGGCCACCCGAAATAAGCTCTCGCCAGCTCTTTCATTTTCGTTGCACCCATGTGTTCAGTATAAAGTTCCTTCATTAAATTCGACCTGCCTTAATCCGGAATTATCACTCTGTGACCTCATAAGAGACAGCCATTTTGAATTGAGGGTCCAGACTGACGTTGATAAAAAGGCTATAATTCACTCTCAACCTTAGTAAGCCAACCAAATGAGCAGTAATGGATGACCCTAGAAGAGAATAGGGTCTGGGTCTGATTTGGTCCACTGCTCTATCTGTACTGCAGTTACCGGAGTGGAGTCCACAAACTCCACCAAGTAAACTCATTCTGTAGGTATAGGTACTAGGGTGTCAATTTTGTCAACTTTTTTCAAATCAATTTTGGTAGTGAAAATATAGTGTCTTTTCATGTCAAAACTTGAAATTGGCCAACCAAAATAAAATAAAATAACCCTTACCTACATCAATTTTACCTTAAAGTTTCAGAAATTGACTCTTTTACTAAATAATAGGACATAAATTGATTAACTCTTCATCTGTCACAGAATTATCCACTGATCGCATATGGAGTGTTTTCAAGGTCATATAGTTGTTGTACAATGTACAAGTCACAACATGAATAGAACTGTCCCTCACTCTCAGTCCTCAGTTGCCTCTTAGATGTCATAGACCAGAGCTTTCCAAACTGGTGTGTCGCGACACATTAGTGTTTTTTGTATTTTGAAAATTTTGATTTTTCTATCAACAAAATCGGCTACAAGATAAACCACCTACTGAGAAATTATCTGATATTTGATATTTGATAACAAAAATTAATTAATGTGTCGTGAAAATTGTTATGCTTAAATAGTTTGTCGCCAACGTTAAAAGTTTGGAAAGCTCTGTCATAGACGGTGGTTTGCTGTTATTGCTCTTGTACCTACTTCATAGTTATTCTACTAGGCCAGTGGTGCACAAACTTTTTTGATGTGAGGGCCAAGCGAAGAAAATAACTAAATGTATTAGCCTACTTACTTTCCATCTAAGTCATAAATTGGGTCACTTTTATATTCTAACTTTTTCATTGAATTGAAAAGACCCGTGGGGCCACTGAAAAGACCCGTGGGGGACACATTTGGCCCGCGGGCCAGGGTTTGTGCATCACTGTACTAGACGAATACTACAATTTAACTGTAAGTATGGATTGTTGATTATTACAATTATTTATTATTATCATATTCTTCTGTCTAATTATGTTGTAATCCCATGAAATATTTTTTTATTGAATTTTAGAACATCGAATGACTAAACTTTGAAACATCGTAATTGATATAAAATACTTAAATGTTTTTCTTTCTTTTCAGATATTCCTAAGATGCCAAAATTGAAGACAAGAGGTCAATCGTCATGCCACTTGAGCCTGTTAGTCGGTACAGGCAAGGAGCTTCCCGTATCAGAACTACCAACAGTGCGAGACATGCTGAGACTAGGGTTACTCCTTCGTGAACAAAATACAAAGGATAGAAGGAACTACACAGAGAAAGAGCTCATAAGGGACATGATTCCCCCTCTTCTGCATCAGTGGAAAAAGGCTAATGTGTTATTCAAACCGCCTGTACTCAATCAGTATAGAACTATTGAGCCAAAATTAACAAAGCTGTGGCACAAAGCAGTTGAGACATCACTTGGTAAAGGAAAACTAGCAAAGAAAAATAAATTTCTGCACACACTTGATACTCTTCTTGACATTTTTAACTGCCAGTTTCCCATAGAGTTGTGTTCTGATGCCAATTGTTCTCCCTCATGCAGAAGAGAACCTCACCCTCACATTGATTGTCGCTGTCCTCGTGAGAAGAAGATCCCTGTTTTGGAGCTGGCTTTCATAAAGGCGCAGAGAACAAAGGCAGGAGGCCAAGGAAGTATGCAGATTGGTTCGGCAGATTATTCAGAAACCAAGAAACAGATTGTTATTGCTAAGAAAAAAGAGAAAATCCGAGAGAGGGAAGAAAGGAAGAAAAAGAAGAGTGAAGAAGCCACCCAAACAGATGAAGAGCTCTATCAAGAGGTTTCTCACTTCTTTGAAAGCTCTTCAGATGAACAGAAAGAAGCAACATCAGATGATAGCTCCAAAATGCCATCTGAACCTTCGCCGAAGAGAATGAAATACAACACTAAAGACATCTGAAACATTGCCCTTGCCAGTATTCGCCACCATACGGGGCTACGAGAGACTGCAGAGATTGCCACTGCCGCTTGGATTAGGGTTGCACCGATAAGCAAATTAGCCGATTACCGATTTCCGATTAATCGGCCTAAAATAATCGGCCGATTACCGATTAATCGGCCGATAATTCTTTTTATATACTGTATAAGTGTATAGCACTATATGGTTACTGAATTACGCAGCTTATACCTATTATACTGGTAAATAGGAGCACACAATATAAAACGTAGGCCTAATATCTAATATTTTTTTATCTAATATTAATCTAATATTTTTATAACTGTTTACATATTCTAATTCTTTAATTTCTTTTACAGATTAAATTAAGCATTTTAATGAAAGTTGCCAAGAAATTTTATATTTTTGTCACAAATTTAAATAACATAAAGCCCTTATGGCTCCAAGCATTGCATGGAAATACTTTAAAGTAGATAAAAATAACAAAATTATTTGCAAATGCACCCTATGCAATGTTTCCATCTCAAATTTTGTTTATCGTTAGAGAGTAGGTTAAGGCCACTTTTGTTTTGCAACAGGAAAGCTTAAATGGATTCTTTTGTTCAGTAAGGTACAATAATTTTTTTGTTTTAATAAATGGAGTGATAATGGAGTAAATTAATTCAATAATACTCTGCCTATTATTCTCCAAACAATGCAAATTGGTAGAAATATTTAATAAAAAACAAGCAAAATATTATTTAAGTTCATTCCATGTCTAGGATAACTGAAATTCTTAAACCAGGGATGCAATTTCTGTAATGTAATAAACAAAGATGACCGAGTATGAAAACCGATTAATCGGCAAAAAAAAGCCGATGCCGATTAATCGGCAAATGGCCGATATGGCCGATTACCGATTGTCAACCGATTAATCGGTGCAACCCTAGCTTGGATAGATGCAGGCCTCATCAGCCGAGAGGATACATCCTTAGTGATAGATCATAATAAGATAAGAAGAGCACAAGAAAAAATAATGAAGGAAATATCTGATCAGCATGAAAAAGATTTGAAGGAGGAAGGTCACTCTTGTCTTTTGTTTGATGGAAGAAGAGATGACACAAAAGTTCTCCTAGAGGTAGAGGGAATGGACAGAAAGTTTCCCGGTCTCATCAAAGAAGAACACTACTCTGTGTGTTCCGAACCTGATGGCCGCTATTTGTTTCACTTTGTTCCTGAAGCAGAAGTAGAAGGCAAGAAACATGCAGAGGCAATTGCTGATCAAATAATATGTTGGCTTCAAGAAAGAAGACTTGACAGTTCACTGCAGGCCGTTGGTGGAGACTCAACTGCGGTGAACACTGGATGGCAGGGCGGTGTTATGACGCATTTAGATAAAAAACTTGGAAGAAGGCTTGTTTGGATTGTATGTGATTTGCACACAGGGGAACTACCTCTTCGTCGTCTCATCGAGGAACTTGATGGTCCTACAAAGAGCAACAACAAGTGGTCAGGCCCCCCTGGCAACATACTAGATGAAGCAACGGAATTAGAAATAAATACAAAATTTCCAAAGGTCGAAGTAGGCCCTCCCCTTCCAGTGTTGTCTGAAGAAGTTATCAAAGACCTCAGCACGGATCAATCTTACGCTTATCGTATTGTTCAAGCAATCAGATCAGGAGAGTTGCCTCAAAATCTGGCTCTCTTGGAGATTGGACCCGTAAGTCACAGTCGTTGGTTAACTACAGCGATTAATTTCTGCAGGATTTGGGTTTCCAAACATGCACTGAAGGGCAAAATGCTACAGAACTTGATGTTGATTGTTGAATTTATTATTGGGTTTTATCTTCCTCACTGGTTCAATGTATAACTTAATCCAATGTGGATGGAGGAGCCCAACCACATCTTGTTTCAATTACAGCTACTAAGAACCCAAAGGAAAGTAGTGGTAGACATCGTGTTACCTGTGGTGAGAAGGTCCGCTTGGTATGCTAGGCCAGAGGCAGTTTTGCAAGCAATACTCTGCAGCCAATGTACCAAAGAGCGAACTGAGGCTGTGGAAATCATTCTAAAGCTTAGAGGAACATCACTAGATGATGACCAGCTGGGAGACTGCTCTGTTCAGACAAGGAAGGTACCTCCGATAAACGTCAATGCCACGAAATTGTCAGAATTAGTTAACTTGAGTTCGGAAGTTTTGGAGCCACCACTGACAACATGTATAACAAACAAAGATTTAACACAATTTAAAGAGACCCCAATACAAGTGCCAAAGTGGCTTTCTCACACTCAGAGTGTGGAGAGATGTGTGAAAATGGTCACAGAAGCAGCTAGTCAAGTTTACAGTCACGAGAGGCGAGAAGGCTACATCAAAGCGCAAGTAGCAAGCCGAATGCTGATGTCAAGGAACCGCAGCAAAAAGGACATGACTGCATTGGTTACTTTCAAATAAAGACTCTGAATGATATCTTATTGCCACTTTAAATGTTGATAGGATGTTTGCGCACATTTGTTATTTTGTTACGAATTTATGGAAAAATGGAATTTTTGAATTAAAATTGATGTAGGTAGGAGTTATTTTTTATTGTTTTTGAAGCAAGGATATTATTTTGTATGCCAAATGATTACATTAAATTGCTACCAAATCACATGATTTTCAATTTAGTCATTTCACCCCCAAAATTGACACACCTTAATAGGTACGCATTCATTTGGATTTTCTAAAGGCAACCTACTTAGAACATCAGCCAAACCTAGAAGTTTGCCTGACCGATTGTGGAATCAGTGCCCATAGTTGAATCCTACCTGAGGCCATAACTGGAATATTTTTAGTAGGTGAAAATAAACCTAAAAGAGCCTTATGGTCAGTAATTAGTTTGAATTCATGACCCCCATAGATAGAAATGAAATTTATTTACTCAAATACGAAAGCTAAGGCTTCACGTTCAAGTTGCGCATATCGCCTTTCAGTCTCAGTTAGTTTTAGAATCAAAACAGATAAGCCTATCTACACTATCAATGTGGTGAGATGACACTGCCCCAATTCCATAAGAACTACTATCCGCTGAAACTACGAAAGGAAGTTTTGGATCATAATGCACTAGGAGAGTGGACTTTAGTAGTACGTCCTTTGAAGCCTCAAATGCTTCCCTTTGGGTTTTCTCCCATCTCCATTGTTCCACAGATCGTAATAACTTATTTAGGGGTTCAAGGAAAGTCGATGCATTGGGCAAAAATTTCCTACAAAGTTTAGGAGACCTAAATAAGCTTGTAAATGCATGATGTTTTGTGGAGGTGGTGCATTTTTTATTGCTTCTAGTTTATCCACTGTTGGATGAATGCCCGAGGCATCTATGCGAAACTCCAAATACGAAACCTCATTTGTGACCCAAGAACACTTCTTTTTTTAGCTTAAGTCCAGCGTCCCGGAGTCTTTTTTGAACTGTTGTTAATCTATTTAGGTGTTCTTTTGTAAATGAACCTGAAATGAAGACATCATCTAGAAAACAAAGTACACCCGGAATGTGACCTAGAACTTCGTCCATTTTTCTCTGAAAGATACCCGGAGCCGATGCTATTCCATAGCATAGCCTATTGTACCTATATAGGCCTCGGTGTGTATTTATGATAGTTAGCTCTTTAGAATTTTCGTCTAAACTTCGTTGAGCATAAGCTTGTGACATATCTAGTTTTGTGAAATATTTACTCTCAGCAAGAGAGCTAAATAGTTCATCAGGGATGCTTATAGGGTAGAAATCTAGAACTGCTCTATTTGCTGTTAAACGGTGATCCCCACATAAACGCATTGACTTGTCAGGTTTTAGTACAGGAACTACCGGGGCAGGCCACATAGCGTGTGTGACTGGTTCGATAATTTTATCTTTGAACAGCCTATCAATTTCTAAATCTACCTTCTCCCGCAATGCATGTGAAATTCGACGAGCCTTACAAAATTTTGGAGTTACATTAGGGTCTACCTCTGTACAGATCTGATGGTCTTTTAGTTTGCCTACTTCAGGTCCAAAAAGAGAAGAAAACTCCGTTAACAATGAATCTATGTCAGATGGATATGCGAGTGTATGCACATCTGGACGACCTTTGGCAAAATTTTGTCAAGAGTCAATTTCAAGGCATCAATCCATTCACGGCCTAGTAGAGTAGGCCGTTGCTCATCCACCACTAAAAGAGTTAAGGGACGAGACAAAGTTTTCTTGTTGAGTGTAAGTGTGATGTATGCTTCTCCACAAATAGGTATTTGTATGTTACCATATTTATTTAGTATTGTTTTAGATTCGTGTAGTTTAGGTGTATTTTTAAAAGTTTTGTCAAAAACTGTTTTAAACATGATAGTTCGGGCAGCACCTGTATCCAGTTCTAGAGGAACTGTAATTCCATTTAGGCCTACATGTACAATATATGGACTAGCGATGAAAGCCGGTATTGAAAAACCGGTATTTATACCGGTATTGGACAAGAGACACGATACCGATATCGTGATTATCGATACCGGGTTTTCGGTATTGAAGAACCGCCTATTGTCTTTATTGTGGGAGCAATCAGCAAATGTCAAGTTAACAAGGATTTGTTTTTTGTAGGATTTTGTGGCCAATGTGAGTAGAAATAATGATTTATCTTCATACATAACTTACACATGCAGTATATCTTTGAGGGGCGTCATTAGTGTATATCACAATTTATCATTTGTTATAATATTATGTTATTGACGTTACGGTATATGATGTGTCCGTTTTTCTGAAAAGGGAAACTATCATCCAGAACTCTCGCCTTGAAATAATTCTTAAAAGACTATGTTCAAAAGATGTATCTCTCTTGACGGCTGAAATCTCCATCAAATTTATTTTAAAGAAACTTTTAGAGAAGAACACTCCAACAGCATTGGAGCTCAAAGACTGTCTTAGTAATTTTTATTCTTCAAGGAGACAAAGAGATATTGTGTGTTTAATTAAATATCTTCACAACCCTGAAGTTTTAAAAGTTCAAGAAGAGGAACTATTTTCTATTCCATCTAAACTAGTGCTCAAAAAAACTGCAGAAAGGATTTTTAAAAGGCTTTTTCCTAAGAATGATGAAAATTTAGTTGGTTTCGAGGAAGAAAGCGAAGACCAAGACTTACAAGCATCTAACTACTCAGAGAATGTTACTGAAGACAAGAATGAAGTAGATGATCCATTGATGTGTGAATACCTGAAAGAAATAGAGAAATTAGAAAAGGTACCATTGAGAAGCAATGCAACTAACTTTGATCCTACTAATGAATTTAAGAGTTTCGAAGTTTCTTCACAAAGAAGTGAAAATTTAGAGAAGCTGTACAAGGCATTGCTTTCCATTAAACCCACTAGTGTAGAATCAGAAAGCTTTTTCTGCTGCTGCCTTATTTCTGACCAAGCTAAGATTAAATCTCTCTGAACAATCATTAGATAGTCTTTGTTTCCTCAAAACTTACTTCCCAAACCAAAATAAGAAATAAATATGCAAAATTATTAATAAACTTCTTTTTTTAATTATTTTTTTCCCTTTTACCTTTGGTTATCTGATGTACTTAATCATTATAAATAGTCCTTCCTTTTTCTTACCTTTCCCTAGGAGCTGCTGTTCAAACTTTTTTCAATCAATGCATTTTCCCTTTGGTGTCGGTGACAGAATTTAAAAAGTAACTTCAGTTTTTATTGTCGTTAATGTGGTGAGTACTACAGGTCCTGCAGGCTTGTGGGAGGGTTGGCACTTGGCAGGGTGACACCAAAAAAATCATTATAAATTATTTTCTGCATAAAACCGGTATCAGTAAAATAATTGTTCAAATACCGGTATTAAAAATTGTCGGTATTATTTCATCCCTAATATGGACCCGTATTATCACCACTTTGCTGCTCATAAAATAGGTACTCCACCCCAATGTTCGAAGTATTTCCATTTGGAGGATTACCACTAGAAATGTTATAATTAGAATTTTCACCCTTTTTCTTCCTTGAAAAACAAACTTTAGCTTTGTGGTCTATTTTACTACAGTTTCGGCAAACTGCTTCTTTAAAAGGATAGACCTTCTTCCACTGGTGTTTTTCACACCCAATACATGGGTTAGAAGGCTTTTGTGAAAAATGCTCTGTATGAATTGGTCCCCATTTAACCGACCCCTAATATCTCCAGTCTAACTGTAAAGTAGATTAAGCCTAGCCTTGTAGGCAGTGGTAGGATTCAGCCGGTTCGCACCAGTTCGTGCGAACCGGTTCCTAAAATTTCCCGAGTTCGCCGAACCGGTCCTTAACCCTTTCAGTCCGTGCATGATTTTTCTTTATACCATACGCATTTCGATAAAAACATTTTTTTAGTTTTCATTTCTGACATGGAAGGGGGAGGAGAAGGGGAGGGGAGGGCGAACCGGTTCTTAAAATTTTTGAATCCCACCACTGCTTGTAGGGGTCAGCTTAGAGATTCCAAAAATGGTCCAGAGCGGGGAGGGTAAATTGAGGTCCACGATTCCTCACCAAATTATGTTAGGTAATTTACCTTAGCCTTTGTTAAGCTATGAGTTGATGCTAGGTCTTAGGCCACAATGTAGGCCTAATTTAACTGGACCTAGTTTATATGTTATCCTCA
Organism: Bathynomus jamesi; assembly: GCA_023014485.1. Lineage (NCBI taxonomy): Eukaryota > Metazoa > Arthropoda > Malacostraca > Isopoda > Cirolanidae > Bathynomus > Bathynomus jamesi. The sequence continues at coordinate 698,693 of JAJOZX010001000.1, read as the reverse complement.
AACTGTTCAGAAACAACTGTTCACTTACTGAGTGTTATTAGATAGTCTTTCTTCTCTTTGCTCAATTTTGGAGAGCGCACTTGCTGGTAGATATCTTTTATTGTCTTCAAGCCCCTTCGTCCGCCATGCCGTTCTTCCCACCAGTTCCCTCTCTTCTTCCCCCAGTGTATCAACACTGCCAAGCACGCTCTATCACACAGTATATAAACACTAGTATGGCGAATAACTCTGGTGAGCAACCAATTGGTTTCATCCACCCAGTTATTGACAAAAAAAGGAGTTTAATAATTGTTAGATTAACTACCTACGTACTCAGTGGACCATTTTCGTTACCTCCCAACTACCCACATGTATCAGTTTTCCATAGCTTTTTCTCCTGCTCGGCGTTCGAATTAGTTGGTTTAGTAGTATTCGCAGCATACCTTTTATTAGTTTGTCTAGTAGACTCATTAGGTCTGCCAGGCCCAGAAGATTTAAAGCTCTTTACTTGTTGGGCTTTACTAGTGTGACTGCCAAAAGCTCTAACATCTTTAGCGGCTGCTTCTCTAGCCGCAGCTACTTCTACAGCCTGACTAGAAGTTAGGTTCTGTGTAGCTAATAGGGCTCTCTGGGTAGACTCTTCTTTGAGACCCATTACAAACCTATCTCTTAGCATTTCGTCTAATTTGTCCCCAAATTTACAAATACGGACATAGGCTTTTATACCCGCAACAAACTCTGCAATGCTTTCATTAGCAGTCTGATGCCTAGAATAAAATTTAAAACGTTGATAGATGAGAACCACTCATGGTTTGTAGTGATTTGTTAGGGCCTGTCCCAATTCACTGTAGGTGCAAATTTCCGGTGCTTTAGGAGCAACTAGGTCCGTGACTAAGCTAAAAGTTTTAGGGCCTATTATAGTTAGGAAAGTAGGTACTTTCTTAGCATCGGGAATGGAATTTGCCTCGAAAAACAACCTCACCCTAGTGGCATAAGCTTCGAAGTCCTCCTCAGAGTCTTCGTAGGGACTTACATGGCCAATCACCGACATGCTAGAAACCAAACCAATTTAGGCCAAATAACGCGAAGTAGGTTAGGTGGGGTTTAAAGTTGATCAAGTTACTCCCTAGTTCGGCAGGCACGTCGCCAGGTCTGTAATCATAGGGGGGCAATTCATAGATGTAGGGGGGCAACACACACACACACACACATATATATATATATATACACAAAAAAAAACGTTTTATTAGCTTTAGCTATGGCTACACACAATTATTCAGAATAAATATTAAACAACTGCTAGTAGTAGTCATAATAGTGGTAGTCATAATAGTGGTAGCTTTCACTCAAAAACTTCCTTAATTTCATTTACTTCATTTGCTAGCATCACAGAACCCTTTTCTACTTGTACTGATACAATGGGCTTCATAACTCACCTATTTTAGACGATACAAATGAAAAGGTACAGGACAATGGGACGAGTTTAAATTTCGAACTCACTACTCAGAATGTCGAGCACGTTATGTACAATAACTATCGATACCGCCACGAGGTTGCAGCACCAATGGGGCGCCAGATTCAAAATAATGTTTATGCCAACTTCTTGTGAGACCTCAACGTTAGGTACAAGTATAGATCGATATTCAAGAAGAGAGAGAGAGAGAGAGAGAGAGAATGTAAGTAAATGTGAATTAGACGAATTGTAAACCACAACCATAAGCCATTCAGCTTTAGTTTTGATGATAGTTATTTGACTTGGGGGGGCAGTAAATTAATTTGGGGGGCAGTGCCCCCCATTGCCCCCCCTGGGCGACAGGTCTGCAGTTAGGGCTGAATAGGAAATTGTAATAGAGTTAGGGCTGAGTAGGAATTAGTATTAGAGTTAGGCCGGAGGGACCTAAGCATAGCTTAGGTCCCTCCGGCCTAACACAAGCCAACCAAATCCAACGACCCACACTAGGCTAGACTACATCCAATTTTTCAAACAACCAAATCCCATCTTCGTCGCCAAATGTAATAACGTGAGGGTGTTAGACCCCGTTAGGTATTAGGTTATCAGATAGACATAGTAGGTACTTACAGGTGCTTTGATTTAGATCTTCTTTTGGACTTTCCATTTGTGCCAGGGTCCCAACCTCGACCAACTTATTCCTATTTTACTAATTTAGAAGCTATAGACATTACCCCTAACTGACTAAATAATTAGACAACTTAACCTAATTTCACATTTTTTTACTTTCGAAGCATCACCAAATTTAACTTAGAATCAACGATTGCCGCAGATACAAAAATACATGCTGTTTAGGTCAGCCCAATAAACGAACAGATCGCGTCGCGCTGTTTATCTTTTGTGTTGCCATTTAGTTTTCTTTGAGTGACGTTTAGTATATATATATATATATATATATATATATATATATATATATATATATATATATATATATATATATATATATATATATATATATATAGGTCGATCCTGAACCGTCGTTCAAACTCAACAAAAGTAACAAAGTATATAGTGTAATGCTGGCAAAGGAGAGACTCAATTTAGGCTTTATTTCACCAACAACTGAACACTGTAAATACAATAAGAAATATAATAACAGATAATTAATACAAATAAACATAACAATACTTACATTTTAGCGTTAAAATATAGTATTAAAGAAGTTAGTATTAGGTAACAAGTGCGCATAATTCAAAATTAAGGTACATATAACCAGAGGTGGGCAGGACCGAGTTCCAAAAGGACCGAACTCCAGGAACTCGGTCATTTTTAAGGACCGTGAGCGGGAAAGTCGGTCCTTTTCTCAGTGAGGACCGAAATGAGGAGCGACGGTCCATTTTTAAGCAATTCCGGACGGTCCGGTCCGGACGGTCTTTTTTAGTGATTTTAGTGTGTTTAGTGATTATTTGAAGTTCTAAAGAAGATGGATCGTTTCCTCCAGAAGACTCAGAAAGAGACTGAGACTGAACTGAAACTTGTTTCAACACCTGGAGGAGACGAAGAATCTACTGATGTTAGTGCTTCAACTTCAAGTCAAGCAACTGGAGCTCCTAGCGGAAGAACTGAACCCGCAATCCCTGGCCGTACCTGGACAAATACTTTGAATACCTGGGCCCCAAGGGTGAGCAGAACCTGGAGTACAAGTGCTTGCTGTGCCTGCCGAACAAGAACATCCTCTCGACAAGCAACAAGAGCCAAAACAACCTCAAGCGACTTGTTCATCAAGTTTAACACGCCTATCCCATCCAGTGCCGCCGTGGAGAGGCTCTTCTCTTTGGGGAAGGACGTCCTCAAGCCGAAAAGGTCAGGGCTCAGTGACAGCCATTTTGAAATGCTAGTCTTCTTGAAGGGAAACTCAAGCATTTAACTTAATGACTTTTTTTCATCATTTATGTATTGTATTAATTATAATTTACGTTAATAAAATTAAAGATTTCCGGTGTCTTTAATTTCATTTTTCATTTTAATCAAATTTTTCACTTATATTATATATAAGGACCGAGGACCGAGTCGTTCCTAGGTCCTATCTTCAGAAAGGACCGTGACCGGGACCGTCGGTCCAGTTTGAGGCAAGGACCGGGACCGGGACCGTCGGTCCTTTTTGAGGCCCGGGTGCCCACCCTTGCATATAACATAGCAGATAAATATAATCAAGATTACAAAATAAGGCAATAAAAATACAAAACTGGCCATGACAAGGCAATGTAGAACAGCATATAAGTAATAAGTATTACTAGCTAAGTAATTGCTACTATACTCAAGATTGCTACTATAATCAAGATTACAAAATAAGGCAATAGAAATACAAAACTGGCCATGACAAGGCAATGTAGAACAGCATATAATTATAAGTAATAAGTATTACTAACTAAGTAATTGCTACTATACCTTATATAGACCCGTAGGCGCAACGCAAGCTTAATAACACAACACAACCATGAATGAATAACACCATCACGAATGATTCAGTTTTACGCGGCTCGAACGACAAGGAACTGCGACTGGGGACGGGGCAGGAACAGGGGAACCAGGAGGAGTGGGAGTCACATCGCCCCCGACTGGAGGACATTCAGTAGGAACAACCTCGCCTGAAACTCGAGCGCTCCTAAGTGACTCATATAAAAAAAATCTGATCTGGCTTCCAAACCCACTTCAGGATCCACCGGAAGCGGGCCGCCCCCTGGAGCGAGGTCTTTGATCGCTACGGTGTCTTCTCGCCCATTGGGAAATCGAACGTGAGCGTACTGAGGATTTGCTTCCAATAAGCGGACTCCTTCCACGTGTCTCCTGAGAAGGACAGTTCCGATACCGTAAGCCACGTAGGTAGCGGTGCACAGAAGCGAGCGAAGTGAGTGAAGTGCTTCGGGCAAGACCAAGACGGATACCCATGCACAAATACGTAAATTTCTTGATTGAAGAATCAATATCACTGTCTTCCATACAATCCCGACAAATCGCTCACACTGTCTATTCCCAGTCGGATGATAAGGAGTCAAACGACTCGTCGGAACTCCGTGGTTATGCAAGAACGATTTCAGCTGCGATAACATGAAAGATGTCCCTCGATCAGAATGCAAGTAACCAGGTAAACCGAAAATGGAGAATGAAGTAATGAGACATGCAATAACAGTGGAGGCCGACATATCTCTGCAATGGAAAGCGAAAGAGAAACGTGAAAACTCATCAATCACGATTAGCAGAAATCGATTGTTGGTGTTAGAGGGTAAGGGGCCTTTAAAATCAATACTGAGACGATCTAACGGTCTCATGGCTCGTATAAGTTGCCCTGGTTCGGGTCGATGGAATTGCGGTTTCAATTTGTTGCAAGTATGGCAAGTTGACACGACACGCTTCACATCCTCTGCAGAGTAGGGGAGATTTCGCGCACGAACAAAATGGAGCAGACGAGTGATACCCGGATGACACAATGACTTATGTAGCTCGAAGAGATCGCTGTGATTCGTTACGGCACAAAACCCGCGCGAAAGAGCATCCGCAGCAACATTAAGTTTCCTGGACGATGTCGAATGAATACAGCATCAATTCTACCTTCCATCTTGATATTTTCTCATTTTTAATTTTACTCTTGTGTTGCGTGTCAAGCATGAAGACCACGGATTTCTGATCGGTTATTAACGTAAAGTGTTTTCCAACCAAATAATGGCGCCATTTTCTTACTGATTCCACGATCGCATAGGCCTCCTTTTCAACTGCGCAGTGATTTCTTTCGGCGCGATTAAGCGATCGCGAGAAGAAAGCAACCGGGCGGCCTTCCTGATTTAGTGTGGCGCCTATAGCGGCCTCCGACGCATCTGTTTCGATAGTAAAGGGTAGTTTTTCATCGGTTTTCATCTTAACTTATTTAATTATTGCTTCTTTCAAATCCAAAACAGCATTTTTAGCATCCTCGGTCAGCGGAAAAGAGGCGTCAATTAGAGAATCAGTCCTTTCTGAGAATTGTGGCACCTAACGTGAATAAAAGGCAAAAAGGCCCATCATCTGTAAAAGGCCCTTTTTTGAGTGAGGCAACGGCATACTTCGTAGGGGTTCCAGACAAGAAGGATCAGGTCGTAGCTCGTTATTCCTGATTTCGTAACCCAGCAGACATATGGAAGGGGATGAAAATACATACTTTTCTCTATTCAACGTCATGTTATAACGATTAGCGGTGTCAACGAACCTATGCAAATTTTCGTCTTGTTCCTCGTGCGTCGAACCGCAGATGGTGACATCATCCAAGTAAGCGAAAGTCCCTTGTAATTTAGTCTGACGTATGAAATCATCCATAATTCGTTGGAAGCACGCGACTCCATTTGTTAACCCGAAACTTAATCTTTTGAATTGGTAAAGCCACCTGTTAGCTTCAAAAGCGGTGTAAGCATGGTCATCCTCATGGAGTTGTTAGAAAATCTAGAAGAGGAAGAGCCATTGTTGTCCCAAGGCGATATGATGACTAAGCTGATTGATGCAGCATTACTTGTATATATTAAGTTAAGGTGTATATATATCCATCTCATAATTGTAAGGTTAGTGAAAAATTCACTTAATTTAGAGCTAGCATTTTTGGGCTCTTGTGGCATCATTGTTTGGGCACTCTTGTGGCATCATTATTTTGGGGGGACACTGGCGCGTCCTTTCTACTCGCTTGTTGAATGCGGCACTCACAGGGCGTGGTCTTATAGAGAGCTCTCTTGCAATTCAGTTTGGTTGTTTAGATATAAGATTGTCGCATCATGCAATGATGCAGGTTGTGTTGTTGCAAGGTTTAGAAAGAAGACCATGAATAGTGCCCCTTTTGTTTTTATCTTAATTTTATGCAAATGAGGCCTAAGGTAGGCCCACATCGATTCATCAACCCTGAAGTAGGACCTAATAGGACCTCCAAGCCCGTAAGTTTGTTTAGTGTAGCTTAACTTGGGCTGTAGGTTGAAGTGCCCCCTCAGAGCTTGGCCGTTCGGGGCTCAGCTGGGATTCTGAACCCAATAAAATAAAATAAAAGGAGCAAGCGGAGTTTACGTTCCCCTGTAGTGCCTAGTGCAGTTTACGGTCCCCTACATTATCCTAGTGTAGTTTACGTTCCCCTACATTATCCTTGTGTAGTTTGCGTTCTCCAACTTTGTTTGCATATACCTGATCAAATAAAATGTTAAAACTAACGAAAATATTACGACTTAACCTAACCAATCGTCAATTTATATATAAACTGACGATTGGTTAGGGTAAGCCGTAATATTTTCGTTAGTTTTAACGTTTTATTTGATGGATTCATTTAAAAAATGTCTCCTAAAGATCCTAGTGTAGTTTACGTTCCCCAACTTTGACCTAGTGTAGTTTATGTCCCCTTTTGCGTCAGGGGGACGTAAACTACACTTGTTCCAAATAAAATCACATGGTCCTTCGAACCGGATTCTAGCCCAAGACTGAGTCAGTGACTATTTTTCGCACAAGTTCTGATTGTGCAAATTGTAGCCCAAGTTAGGCCTGGACGGGATGAACATAATTGAGTTAAGGTCCCAGGGTAGAAAGTTTTGTCGCCCAATTGCGAAACTTGGCCGCTAGTCTGTCGTTGTTTTGGGCCTACATTTTTACTGGTTTGGTTAATTTTGGTTTTATTGTTCGTAGGCGAAGGTTGCAGACTTCAGTGCGCCAGTTACTTGGGTGGAAAATTTGGTATTCCATACTGGTGCTTGGTCAGTACCCCAACCAAGCAATTCAGTTTATTTGAAAAAAGGCAAATTTTGAGGTTGATCAGTTTAGTTAAGTATTTTCGCCAATTCAGCTTATTTGGCATTGAGCCCAATTGTTGTTTGCATTGAAGATGAGTGTGGCCTTGAGCCCAATTGTTGTTTGCATTGAAGATGAGTGCAGCTGAATTGGACAAGTTTAGAAAAAGAAGAAGCGCCTACAAAGGTCTAATTACAAAGGTTATTGCCACTATAGATTCTGTCATAGAGCAAGAGGATTTAAGCTTAATGACTACGCAGCTTTCCATATGAGAAACTAAAAAGGTTGCTCTAAGCCAGTGGTCGGGGAACAGGGGTAAATTTAAAAATTTTGGGGGTAATGCGTGCGGTATGAGAGACACTTCCCTCAGAGCCTCAGTCGTGTGTATGGTATCATGAAACGAAGAGGTGCTTTTAGTGCTTGACACTTTGTGCTGATATTTTTTTCGTATATTTTTATTTTATTTTGTTACATAAATGTGGCGTTATTCTAAATTTTAGAATATTACGAATTTACGTCCTGATTTTGATGTTGTTCTATCAAAAATGAAACAGCATCATTTTTCCAAAACCTGAAGTGGAGATGTTTTGAATGAAATTCTTCAGTTCTTCAATCCTTTTTACTAATTTTGTTTGTGTGCTATTCTTATGCCAGCATGTGTGGCTTTTTTTTATTTCTCCATAATAATGGACATAATTTACTTTGAAGAGATTATTGATGATATAATTAAAGCACGCCACAGTGCAAAAGAGTTTAGCAGCTCAGTACAGTTAGAGACCAGGTCTAATAATGAAACACAGCCCTCAACAAACGGTGTTTGTGAAGTTAAGGTTAACAGATCTGCAGTTCAATTACCGAGACTTGTACTCAAAACATTTTCTAGGAGTATTCAGGAATGGCAAGGATGGGCAGACACTTTTCAGTCAGCAGTTCATTCCCTTCAAGTGTTAAGTGTGGTGGAGGAGTGTATTTAGTATGGTGTAATGTTGGTCACTATACTGGAGTCTAAATAGCCTTGCTCAATTTTGCTTGAATTAAGTAGGGGACACCCTACAGAACATGTGTACATCCCCCTCCAGCAGATGTTAAACCTTTTAGGCACATAATTAGCAAGACGAGAGGGAATTGAATTTGCACAGTGAGATGTTAAACAAGGGGACAAAGGCAGGCACAGCACCAAAGTTTCTACAAAAAGGAATAGCCCAGGTACAGTGTCAGCTCTACATGCATCCTTTGAGAATAAATTAAAGGGAATCAAGGAATGCATATTTTGCGAAGGCAAACACAAGTCATATAAATGTGAGGTGGCTGAGGCTTTACCTGTTGAGGAGAGAAAGGACAGGGTAACTAAGTCTACAGCATGTTTTAAATGTTTTTTGAAAGGTCACAGAGCAAGGTTTTGTAAGTTTAAAATTTTGTGCAAAAAATGCCATGGCTGGCATCAGCCATTATTGTGTGAAAATACTCCTAGTAGGCCTACCCCAGAATTAGAGACATCAGTGGCACATGCCACTGCTATGAAAGGGAGTAAAAGTAAAGGGGGATTATTGCAAACAGCTGCAGCATTATTAATTGGGAATGATGGAGAAGCTACTGTAAGAGTGCTGTTTGAGAGTGGTAGCCAGTGTAGCTTTATTAAGATCAGAATTTCCAGAAATTTGAAGTTTAAAGAACTTAAGATGGAAAATTTAAGAATTTCTGGATTTGGGGGTTCAGTTCAAAACCGAACCAAAGTTAAGAAGGTAGAAGTTCTGGTTAAGGGGTTGTTACCACAAGGTCCCACTATCAAGGTCGAAGCTGTAGAGATTGAGGAACTTTGTGCTCCAGTCACTACTTGTTTAGATATGGCATGTGTCCAAGAATTGCGAGTTAAAGGAATTAATTTGGGCAATAAGTTTGAAGGAACAGAAGATATTAGTCTTTTGATTGGAGCTGACTATTATTGGGACTTCATTACTGATAACATTGTCCGCACATCTCAAGGTCCTGTAGCTATTGAAAGTAAGCTAGGCTGGATGCTACGTGGTAGCTATTGCAATGAAATGGAAGTTATAGCTCTTTTTGTTAAGATTGAGGAGAACAGCCATGGTTGGAAAGGAATTTGAAAGCCTTTTGGGAACTTGAATCCATTGGCATAAAGAACAAACAGGAGAAGCAGGCAAGTACAGTGAACAGTGATGTTTTAGAGTAATTTGAAAAAGGTATTGGGTTTAGAGATGGTTGCTACGAAGTTGGCCTTCCTTGGAAGGATTCTTGCAAACCCAGCTCAAACCTTCAGCTAGCCAATAGGAGGTTGGAGACTTCATTGCACAGGCTAAGGAAAAATGAGGAGTTGTTAAATGAATACGATGAAGCCATCCTAAGCTATGTAAAGGAGGGCTATGCTGAAAGGGTGCAAGGTGAGCTGGTGAGCCAGGAGGCACATTATCTGCCACATCATGCAGTGGTACGACGAGACAAAAATACCACCAAACTGAGGGTAGTTTTTGATGGCTCAGCCAAGGACAGAGGTGGTGTGTCCTTGAATGTTTGGATGCTGGGCCAAATTTAAATGCAGATTTATTTTCCTTGTTTCTGCGATTCAGATTTGGTAGAGTAGCATTGACTGCAGAGGTGAAGCAAGCATTTTTGAGGATAAAGTTAAAACCAGAGGACAGAGTTGCAGTAAGGTATCTGTGGGTGGATACGAAAAACTTGTTGAAAAATGATCCCAAGGTTCAAGTATATAGAATGAAGTCAGTGTTGTTTGGCCTCAGCTCTAGTCCATTTCTTTTGGTAGTTACTATACAGTACCATTTTAAGAAATATTCTAAAGTCTATCCTAATACTATTGAACACATAATGAAAAATTTTTATGTTGATGATTTGCTGTATTCAGTGGATAATAAAGAAATGGCTAAACAGATATTCAAGGAGGCTAGAGCTATAATGAAGGAGGCTGGCATGGAGCTCAGAAAATGGCGACCAATCATTCTCAGTTACAACAGTTTATGAGTCAGTCCTGTGTAGGACCTGATGCAGCAGAAAGCATTGAGGATTCTAGTATTAAGGAGTTGTGGGCAATAGACACCAAGGTGCTAGGCATTGTTTGGCAGCAAGGAGAGGATTTGTTTACCTTCAATGGGAAATTTTTAGTAGAGCTGGCTGAGAATGAGACAAGGTGAACGAAACGTACAGCTCTTAGTTTGGCTTCGAAGGTCTTTGATCCTCTTGGATTCCTGGCTCCATTTGTGATAAAGTAAAAAATTTGGTTTCAGAGCCTCTGGGAAATTGGACTTGGTTGGGACCAAGAGTTACCCGGTGGTAAAGTGGAAATATTGTCTTCAAAGAATTGGCACATCTTGGAGACATTAAAATCCCAAGATGGTACTTTGGAGAGTTAAACAACAGTATAGATAATTAATTTGGAGCTGCACATCTTTTGTGATGCAAGTGAGGAAGCCTATGTACTGTAACTTGCATTTATATAAGAGGCACATTCGAAGAGGAAGTAAGTTGCAGGTTGGTTGCTGCAAAGAGCAGAGTAGCACCGTTGAAAAGGCTTTTTATTCCAAGATTGGAATTGATGGGTGCAGTCATTGCTATTCGGCTTGCAGTTACAGTGCAAAACTCTTTGGGCCTTTATGAAATTCCAAGCTATTATTAGACAAACTCCACTATAGTTTGGCACTGGTTAAAAAGCCAGGCAAGGAAATGGAAACCGCTTGTAGCCAATAGGGTAGAGGAAATTCAAGTACACACAGATCCAAAGCAATGGAAGCATTGTCCAGGCACCCAAAACCCAACTGATTTACCAACACGAGGAATTTCATTGAAAGATCTTGCACAGTCAAGTTTGTGGTGGAATGGGCCAGAGTGGCTAAAACTTGGAAGTGAAATTGGCCTTCTAATCAACCTATTGTAGGGTAGTAGCATGGGCGCAAAAGGAGAGTGCAATGCAATTGCAAATGTTGATCAATGTGGCATGATGTTATGCAACAAGGGGATGTTGCAAGATGTTATGCACCAAATGGTTGTGCAACTTGGGAGAGGAGTTATCCCCCAAGTTGCAATTAACCCCCCCAGCATGCTGGGGGAGACCTCTTTGGGGGAGAAGGTGGGACAGCCTCACCCCCTAAAGGGGTATACCTAACCTAAGAGAGAAAGGAGGAGAGGAAGAGGTGTTCTCTTGGCACGAGCCAAGCGCATATTTGTTTTTTTTTTTTCTGTTTAAGGTGCTTTCAACCCTGCTGGATTATTGACACCATTTTTTTTTTTTTTTGTAGAGAAAGGTGGTGAAAGAAGTAGTAGAAGGGAAAGTCTGTTGGATTTCTATAGGTTGGAGCCAAGCGCATATTGTGACTTCAGCCGAGCGGCCGCTGTCTTATAAGTTCCTAATCAGCCAGTTGGCTTAACTGGCTGAGTTGCCAAATTGCGCTATTTGTTTAATTAAAGCATATATTCTTGACAGTTGGCTTAACCAGCCACTTGACTTAGAAGACCTAGAAGATAGGCACATTATTAGGGTTGAGTTGCCAGATTAAGCTATTTATTTGATTAAGGCATATATTCTCGACAGTTGGCTTAGAAGACCTAGAAGGCAGGCACATTATTATGGTTGAGTTGCCAGATTGTGCTATTTATTTAATTAAAGCATATATTCTCGACAGTTGGCATATTCCGCCAGTTGGCTTAACCAGCCAGTTGACGTAGAATACCTAGAAGGCAGATATATATATATATATATATATATATATATATATATATATATATATATATATATATATATTACCTTTTCAACTGCCGGATTGCGCTATTCAGATATTTTTGACAGTTGGCTTAGAAATCCGTCAGCCGTTTAAGAAGGCAGCCATTTGATATAAAAATAATAATATCGTTTACAACCACCAGAATTAAATAAAACACCATTACATCATTCTGTTTATTTAGACGAATTATTGGAATCAATTTCACGAAATATATAGAAAATAAATATACAATCAAACGATGGAATATATATTATCAAAAAATAAAATAAAAAATAACAATAGCAGAAGAAATACGAACGAGGAATATATATATATATATATGATAATAATTATATATGATAATAAAAATATACAAAACGATGTAGTATAACCATAATATATTAGTACAAGAAAAAAAAAATATATATATATAGTTATATTAAATAATTAAATATATTGAAAATAAAAAAATAATAATATACAAAATGAAGGAGTATAATCAGCAACATATTAGTACAGGAAAAAAAAATATATATATATATATAAGCACCGGACAAAAAATTAGTCACCCCTAATAGCACCGATAGTAGGAAGTTCAAGGTCACACAGAGGGCGCTGATGTAGCATTGTTAAGTGACAAGTAGCGGTGACGTAGCACACAGGATCAGATCTGTTTCGTGAGGTGGTGAAGAACAAAGTGTGTGTTGGATATAGTCTGCAAAATGGGTCGTGAGGCAGACGTTACTCAGTGGCAAAAAGGAGCCATCGTGTTTGGCAGAGCCCACGGACACAAAATGTCTGAAGTAGCCCAATTTGTTGGTGTGTCAACGCGTACTGTCCAGCGAGTTTACAAAGAGTGGTGTAGTTCGCAATCAACTGACAATCGACGGCGTAACTGTGGCCGGAAAACAATTCTCGACAATAGGGGCCGCCGCTATGTTTCTCGTCTAGTAACTGCAAATCGTTTTCAAACCAGAGAACAATTGCTCCAAGAAACCAATGAGGTTCTCCAGCGACCAATTTCCGAACGGACATTGCGACGAGAACTGCATGCGATGGACATCTGGAGCAAGGTACCACGGAAGAGGCCGCTGTTAACAGCAAGTCACAAATTGGCACGTTATAAATGGGCTCAGAGGCACAAAAACTGGACTGCGGCAGATTGGAAACGTGTAATTTGGTCCGATGAGTCCCGTTTTTGTTTGTTCTCCAATGATGGGAGGCGACGAGTACATCGCAGGTCCAATGAAGCCTTTAATCCTGAATGCGTCGAAGGTGTTGTTCAGGCTGGAAACAGAAAGTGAAGCGCAGGAATAGACACCCACGGACTCTGGCGGAACTTCGGGACCGGCTGATGAACGAGTAGCAGCAAATCGATGTTCAGTACATGCACAACCTCGTAGAGTCTCTGCCTCGCCGGATTCGTACGGTTATCAAGGCCAGAGGCGCCGTCACACGTTATTAGGTACATTCTGAGAAGGGTGACTAATTTTTTGTCCGGTGTGCTTATATATATATATATATATATATAATATATATATATATATATATATACACACACAATTATATTAAATAGTTAAATATATTGAAAAAAAATATACATCAAAATACTTTATGTTCTACCCCGCAAAACACTAAACACACATGTGATCGAGTCTACAGTCACATCATTATTGCTTTGCACTACGCGGTAAATACGGCCAAACATTATTCCGCCGCTCAAGTTATACGGATATCTATACTCGATATAAATGGCCTTCATATCGTTCAATACTATTTTTGTGCCCACTTTACATTCGGTTGGCAAGTTATCTTTAAACACGGCTAGAATACAATCAAAAGCACGCACAAATAGGTCATCGTTAGCTACAACATCGTTATTAAATACAAGTTTATAAACAATCCTTTCCAATCGATGGTTTATTCTTACTGTCTCGAGCTTTTCAATCGTGAACTCTTCTTCACTCTGCATAGCGGCAATTGAGATAATCTTCCAAGTCGTAATGACAGCCACTCATTATATAGAGATACAACTCTTCAGGGTGAACAGTGTAGGCGAGCTCTGTCCTGTACCGCTCAAGTGCTCTGTACCAAAGTCCGGGATATTTCAAAGTCTAAACCTTTTAAATAAGCATCCAGCTCTAGACCATTCTCGCCTTGTTCATTCCTCATTCGATAAATCCGTCGAGCAGAGCGGTGTATGCGTATTCAAGAACCGTATCAAAATAAATCATATCTGCAACACGCGCGTCTAATATAGGCTTCAGCTTGCGGAATCCGACGATTTCAAACATTCTGACGAGGATGAAACGGTTTCGCGTAGGGACAAGAACGTTATTATCAGATGCATTCTTCCACATCAATCGTATATCAATGCATGGCTGATCGTAATTTATACACAACATGCAAACAACGGCATATGAGGGGGCATCACTAACCTGTTCTCTTCTTATATCTACACCTGCAGGTATTTTATAACGGTCCTCACCCCACTTCTCAACTATCACGAAGACTCTATTCATCTCCTCAACACTTAAATAAATAACATTACGTTTGATAGAGTTTGCTTGCCTACAAGTCGTTTCAAGTACATAGTTAATGGCACCAGTTTCGCGCTGAACACGCGCAATGACTTCGTCACGGACAATCGCACACGGCGTTGAGAATGCTTCTCAAAAGAAGTTCCATCGTATTCGCACGTCCAGTCGGTTCAAGCTCTGAGATGACTATGAGCCACAGGTGGGCGGATCGACTCGACGGGCGGAGTGAGTCACGCCATAAACTGATGAAACATGTACGGATTTGTTCGAACTCGTGTGTTTCGGAGGGGTGAGGTACACGGGTGGGCGGCTCGGCTCTACGGGGGAGCGAGTCACACCATAAACTGCTGATGTGTGTAGGGTTTGTTCTAACATGAAAGAGTCGTGTGATTACTTGCGCCCCATTATACTGGGCAATCTGAATTTTTCCGCTCCATGAAGCAATACCGGTTTTAATGTTTTATCGGAATGTGCACCAGACGTTCATTTCCACAAACTAAATACATCTTATTCACAATCCGGTGCACTATTTGAGGGAAACATATGTCCATATTTTTCTTTTTTATTTAACAATCGATGCTCGTCTCTAAAGTCTGTTAAAAACTCGCACAGGCCATTAGCCACAACCTCACTACAAACCTCGTCATGATATATATTAATATAGTGGTAAAAATATTTAAGATTCTCCATGATGACAAGATTTACATTCTCAGTCGCAGGGTACGAGTACTCGTATGATGTAACATGACATAATATCGCTTGTCGCACCACTCATCAACAAGACTCACTAACCATAACCGTTGCTTATCTTCTGAACGTGTTGTTTCTTCTACTTCACGGTATGTGTGAGCTTTTATAAAGGATAGGTCTACAACATACTTCAATACATCACTTGTACTACGAAATCCTACAATGCCCTCGCCAGAATATCCATAGAATATTTGAACATCTTGTTCCTTCGCACGGTTCAATGTAACCTTAAAAGTATCAAAGGAGGGTGGAATAGGGAGTTTTTCAGTATCCACCACATCTTCGCACTTTGCCGAATAACACTTCATAAACGTTGAACACGCAATATTAAAGGTAGCCATTACTATTTTTCGTCTACGCGAGAAAATACACGTCTGAGATCCAGGGCTTGCAGCGGACAACTGAACACGCAGGGAAGAGATATGCTCAGGTAGTGGCAGGAGTCACGTGACCGATCTTACAGTGGGCGGAGCTTAGGAATGTACACACGCACACACGCACGCAAAGGAGAAAATGAAACGTTAAATGAAACAAATATACGTAATAAATAAACATATTGTTAACAATACACACACATATATATATATATATTATATATATATATATATATATATATAAATACAATCAAGGATTAAGGTATCCAAAGGGTACGGTATCGTAGGTACCAGGCATCTGGTAACGTTTCCTATAGGTGTTACGGCATACCTTCGTCCCCCTAAGTTCCTTCACACACCCAAGGATTTGCGCCCGAAAATTGTGCGTCACTACAGTCAGTTGGGGTGGCTGGTCGCCCTCATTTTCCAAGCACACTAGATCCTTCAACGACTCGTCGGTTCGCATGGTTAAGCGTGATACCCTTAGCCTTCACGATATACTTCATATCATCCCCCACCTTCACCCGTACCCCATAGGTTTTTGGCTCTGTTGATACAAATGAGTTTGTGTATGCACTATCACCATACTCATCCTTGATCTTGTCAGTTAGCTCTCCGAGGAATTCTCCAATAGCAGGCATGTATTCACTCTCCCTCGCTGTGACTATCACGCTATCTGTGTCAGCGTACAGCACCCTCCGCCCAAGAGAGTGCAGTAGTCCCCAAAGCTTGATGGGGGCGTAGGCCGTTGTGAAGCTGACTACAGGTATGTTTGGAACCCGTGAGGTATCTGTGGCCAGTTCGGTGATATTGTACTTTATTATGTAAGTATTACCTACATTCACGATCTCCATAACCTCTTTATCGGGAGCGTTGGCATAATCCCAAACTTCACTATAACTTTGTGCCAAATGAACGTTCCCTTTGCCAGTATTCTGTGCAAATTCCCCCCAAAGACTGTTTAGACACAACTTTGCACTAAACCGCTTGCCATGATTCTTAACAATTTGGGGACGGTCAAGCTGTATACCTTCATGGGCACGATAACGCTGAATATAAGCCGTTTTTTCATCTTCGGTATCAAACCCTCGCGGATAGCCCGATGCTTCTACCTTATCCTTCAAGAACGTTTATATATGGCGTGAAAAGATTGGGTAGCTTCTGAAACCTTTACACCTCATGTATCTTCAATATTCTGTACTCATGGCGAACGGCTATGGCCAGCTCAGGGCTTGTATATACACCTCTGATCTTGCGCTGGTTGGTTGTATGGTTACAATCACCGTTGTTCTCTGCGCACTTCACGCACAGGGGAAACATGAGTTTGTGATCTATAACGACCGGTAAGATCGACATCCATAAATCGCGAGGGGGGAACACGTCTACGGAAGAGAGTACAAAGTAGTGCTCATTCAAGTTAGCTGAAAACTCCTCGATGGTTGGTATGGTGGGACCCACCATTTTTTCAACTGCACCTACGGGGTACGGATTGTTCTTCATCACGTAGGGGTATAAAGAGCAGAAGTCGTAGTAATGGAGTTTTACGCCCTCCGTAGGCGGAAAGTATAGCTTGAATGGGTTTGTACACCCTCCAAACAAGCTGTCACCGCATTTGAGGGGTCCAACACCATTGAACGTTTGATGCTCCCACACGATTTTGCGAGTGAACTGGGAGCCTATAGGTTGATCGCGGTTACGGGTCCATGCGAGGCTGTCGGCGGAGGATCTTCCATGGAGGTCCCCTATGACGGCACACTCAGCGCGCGGGCATCCATGCCACCAGCAGCCGTTAAAGGGATACACAGTCTTCTCACCAGTGGTTGGATCCTCACTTAGGCCATCAACCCAAAAAACACGACTATTGACCTTAACGGGTACTTCAGCCGTGTTGCGGGCATGTTTTATGTATACCCCGGTCTGTTGCTGTAGGTGTATGAGCCAGTAAATAGCCTTGTGCCCATAACTGCGGGGGTTGTTTCTGTGAATGACTGCTAAGGTGTCTTTAGGCATGAAGTTATTCTTGAACACCCTAAAACATAATGAGGCGATCGTGGTCGCGACTTGCAGCGGATCGCATTTGAAACGGGCTATGTACATCCTTCTAAATGCCTGGAAGCATACCCTAAGCACACGCACATCATTCATGCAATAGCGTTCACATTCATCAGCTATATTGTATGGACTAGCTTCATTAAAATTGTTGTAGTAGCGGTCAAAATCTTCACGCTCACGAATGAGTACCAACAAAGATCAGCTGATATTTTACTAAAAGTCGCTGTTGTCTAGGTAAAATGTATATGATCATTTTTGTTTTATTTTTAACTTTTCAGTTAGATTACGTTTTTAACTCTCGTGTTTATTCTTTTTCTATAAATACTGTAGGTATGGCCAAATGTTTAGAATCACTTACAAATTTTTGGAATATGTCCTTTTTTGCATCACAATTTTCATTCAATAGGCTCCAAAGTTAGAAAATGACATTTGTTATGAAATGGACCTTTCCTTATGAAGTGAAACGCATGTTTTTATCCTCATAGTGATGAAAATCAAAAGCCAAGAGATGGAGGCTGATTTAAGCAGATAAAATTTATGCATTATTCTGCATTTTTTTGAATTTTTAAGCAATGATATAAAATATAAATCTTATAATTCATTTCATTATATATAAAATTGATTGTTTATTGTTTTAATAATAATAAATTTTTTTTATTTGATTGTCGATTTTATATATATATATATATATATATATATATATATATATATATATTATATATATATATATATTATAAAATCGACAATTAAATAATTAAATTAAACAATTAATATATATATATATATATATATATATATATATATATATATATATATATATATACACACACACATATATATATATATATAAAATTGACAATTAAATAATATATATATATATATATATATATATATATACAGGGTGGGCGGAAAGTAGCTCCCTATTTTGGATTGGTAAAAAAATACGTATATTATCCATTTATTTCAGAAGAAATAATATGAAAAGGTAGGCATACATGGTAGGTTTTCCCTAAAATTCAATGTGGGCTCCAACTCTTTCCACCAGCTTCTGGAGCCGCCCAGGAATGGCGTCCACTGACTTTAGCAGGAACTCCGGCGGGATGGAGGACATGACTTCCCGAATTCGGTCCTCCAGTTCTTCCAATGTCCTCGGTTTGGTGCGGTAGACTTCTTCCTTTACCCACCCCCAAAGAAAGAAAGTCGCACGGTGTCAAGTCGGGCTCCTGGCTGGCCATTGATGTGGACCACGACGACCCATCCAACGCCCAGGGAAGTGGGCATCCAGCCACTCACGGACAACAAGAGCGAAGTGCGGAGGGGCGCCATCTTGCATAAATATCAGATCGTCGATGTTCTCCCATGTGCTGACAACCGGCCAGACCTCGTTTCGCAACATAGCAAGGTACCGCTCAGCATTCATGGTGTTGCGCAGAAGGAACGGGCCCACAACCTGATCTGAGGTCATACCACACCACACCGTTACACTGAACCGATTCTGCCGTTTTTCAGCGGTAACCGTGTGACTTCTTTCTTTGGGGGTGGGTAAAGGAAGAAGTCTACCGCACCAAACCGAGGACATTGGAAGAACTGGAGGACCGAATTCGGGAAGTCATGTCCTCCATCCCGCCGGAATTCCTGCTAAAGTCAGTGGACGCCATTCCTGGGCGGCTCCAGAAGCTGGTGGAAAGAGTTGGAGCCCACATTGAATTTTAGGAAAACCTACCATGTATGCCTACCTTTTCATATTATTTCTTCTGAAATAAATGGATAATATACGTATTTTTTTACCAATCCAAAATAGGGAGCTACTTTCCGCCCACCCTGTATATATATATATAATATATATATATATATATATATATATATATATATAATATATATATATAATATATATATATATATATATATATATATATTACTTCAAAATATCATTATAAATATCACGCTATAAATTCATAAGTATTCCTTTACCCGTGCGTTATCTAATGAGTTCTTAATTTACATAGACTGAAAATGGGCCGAAAACTGAAAATCTACCCAGAGAAGCGAGGTCAGGTGGAAGTACTTATAAAACGAGACTACAGTCAAAGGCAAGTAGCATCTTAATTTTAAATACCTCAGTTAGCAGTATACGAAGTCAAAATAAGGATTTTTAAGGCAATGAATAACGACTCAACGCTATGATAATGTGATCGCAGAAAGAAAACAAAAGTCAACTCCATAACTAGTGCCGAGATGTAGAAGGACTCCCTACTCCAGTCAGTAGAAGAACCATTTGACGGTGGCTCCGGAATGAGAGTGATTTAGCGGCAAGAACAGCGAAAAAAAACCTAAACGAAAAAGCAGATCAAGAAGCTTCTCTCTTTTCCACACAAATATACTGAAAAGTGGGCTAAGGTTTTGCTCTGCCACAAAAACCAGATCATTCAATTTGGTCAGGGTCATCTGTACTTCAGGCGTTCGCTCAATCAAAGATATCATTGCATGGTTTGGGGATGTTTTGGCGCCAAAGCATATATAACCTTGGTTTTGCCCAAAGATACGACCGCGAATTCCCTTGTTTACTTAAACATCCTTGAACAACATTCTCTGAGAACAGTGCAGAAGGACGAATATTCAGGGTTCTATAGTAGTAGGATAGTACACCTTGCTGCACGGCTAAAATTGTGAAAGAATGGTTTATGAAAAAACACATTTCATCTTCGAAATGGCTTAGTAGCTCATTTGAAACTCAGTCCGATCGAAAACCTGTGAAACCTCTGTTCTGTTATTGCTAATCCGAAATGGATATGGAATTATGCTAAAGCCTTATCATCTATGCCCAACAGAATCAAAGCAACCATTGACGTCAAAGGAGAGACAACTAAATACTGTATTAAACCTACAATGAAAATATAATTCCTTAAAGCTTTGACTTCAAACTTTAGATTACAACTGTATTTTTACTAAACCCCATTAATATTCCGAGGTGTTTGATTAGTCATGGTTTCCCTTTAGTGTGACTATGAATAATCAAACAACCACAGGCACATCCTTCTTTACAAATAAAAAATAGACCTAAAAATAGGGCTGTTCTTTCAATATAGTCTTCCACCTTTCTTTTTAATTTTCAAAAGGTAATTAGATAATGAGAATGATTCAAATAATAAAACTACGTACATTACTAATACGCTTCTTATTTTATTTTAAATTGATGCAGGATTTAAATAGGTAAAGATAGGAAAATTTTAGCAGGTATAGGTATAGGAATACTGTTCAAAGAGGTATAGGTATATAGGTACAGAAATTAATTTCAAATGCTATCTGCGATATATACTAGTGTGTATATATATATATTATATATATATATATATATATATATATATATGGAGAGGAGGGGCGACAAGCTTGACCTTCGTGAAATGAGGAATCATCGCACGGAACACTTGAAGGTTGAAAGGTATATACAGTAGTTATAAAAGTCCAAATTTCTCCTACATTTTCGTCGGTGGTCATTGAAGTTACTTTAGCTCTTATGTGTAATGTCTTTTATATTTTCAAATTTTTAAGCAGTTACGCTTGCGTTAAGGGAGAGAAGGGTTCATTAAAAAGTTTATAGAGAATGCGCTTTTTTACCATATATATATTATAATGATTATTTCTTTGAATTTCACTCGCGTTACGATTTTAATTAAAAGACTCAAAATCATATTACCTCAGGATTTTAGACACCCACATTTTGGTTTATTTTATTTTATTTTAGGCTACGTTGGTTGGGTTAGGTAAACCTAGCCTAACTTAACCTAACCTAAATTGAACCGAAAAAAACATCAACAACAAAATAGTAGCTATTTCCTGTGCAGGAAGAAAGTGATACATTGTATCATCTTTTAAAAGATAGTACCGAATTGGAGCGAATGCAATTCTTGTGTATATATATATATATATATATATATATATATATATATATATATATATATATATATATATATATATATATATATATATATATATATATATATATATATATATATATAAGAGTTGCATTTGGTCCAATGCTTTCGCCTCGGTGGTGTAGTGGTTAGCGTCGCTGACTACGAGTCCATCGGCCTCCGGATCGAGACCCGGTGACGGCAGGCGGCGCGCAGCAAAACACAGCTGTTCATCCTTCCACACGACAAAACAAAACAAATTGGTTAGTAGATAAATGGGTACCCTGGGTAGCCTAGTGGTTAAGACGCTGGGCTGCTGGTGGGGTTTGGTCCGGATTCCACGTTAAACTGTAGGTCTAAAGTGGAGTAAAAAGCTTGACCTTCGTCAGAATGAACAATTCGGGCGGAAGCAAACTAAAGGTGTGTGTGTATATACAGTATATATATATACACACACACAGTACTTTCAAAATGAAAGATGAACCAATAAAGCAGGGTTAGGTTAGGTTACATTATGCCTGGTTAGGTTACGACTCGTTAGGATAGATCTGGTGAGGTTGGGTTGGTCTGTTAGGTTAGGTTAGTAATTTTTATTGAAAATCTGAAATGTATATTTGAAATCTGAACTCCATATCCTTGCGTAAGGTCGAACGTCGACATTATGAAATTCGATTTTGTTCATGGAGCATGTCAGCAAACATGATGATTATAAATAACCTCAGATTCTGCACAAGCGAATCTAAAGACACTCTTTTTTGTACTTTCTGCACTAATATCTATGGACAACAACTGTTGGTTAATTACACTGGTATGCATATGAAATTTTTTTGTCTGCTGTGAGGGTTTTTTCAACTCATATTATATAATTCGACCATGCTAAATTCGAAAATGACATTTGTTTTCCTCAATCAGGTCAGGTTTTTTCTCTATTGGCCATTTATTATAAGTCCAATTTTATCCCCAAATTTATTGATTTTTTTAGCTTAAACACTGTAGATACGAGTAATATTATAAGAACACTCGTGAAAAATGAAAACATTGTGTGAATAAATACTTTTATTCATACAATGAATATGGAAAAAAGTTTATTGAGGAAGGAATGAAGTTTTTTTGGCTTTCCGTCTGTTTTTTTCTTCGGGCACGTCTCGCTTCAAACACCAGCAATAGTCCGCCAGCATATTGATATCCCAGTTTCCCTGGTACCTCTCTTCCATTATTTTGATATCTTGGTGAAATCGTTCACCCTGTTCCTCACTATAATGCCCGCAATTTTCAGGAAAATAGTCCAAGTGGGACCACAAAAAGTGCATTTTTATGGACATGCGCGACCCATGAGCTTTGAAAGCTTCCACAAGTTTTCGACAACGGACTCTTATTCTGGACTTCTACGCTTGCCAAGAAAATCAGTGACAACTGATTTGAATGCCTGCCAGGCATTCTTCTCAGTTGGAGTCATTGCGTTTTCGAACTGAGTATCCTTGATCAAAGTTCGAATTTGAGGACCATCAAAAACCCCAGCATTTAGTTTAGCATCAGATATATGAAGAAATTTACTCTCGAGATATCGGAATGCTGAACCCTCCTTATTCATTGATTTGATGAAATTTTTCATCAAGCCCAGCTTAATATGAAGTGGTGGGAGCAAAATGTTTGTTGGTGGTACAAGGGGCACTGAAACGACATTATGCGACCCAGGTTCAAAATTCTCTCTGGATGCCCATTCACGCTGTGCATAGTGCTTCTCATCCGCTCGGCTATCCCATTTGCAGAGGAAACATGGGTATTTCGTGTATCCCCTTTGCATTCCCAATACAAATGCCACAATCTGAAAAAAATGAAAATATTTAAAGAATTTAGAGAATTTGTTCTATCAGATAAAAAAATCTATGCATTGGACTGTATCACTTCTGTGGGGAAGTTAAGTGTTCTTATACGCTCTCAAATAACCTTTGGAAAAACAACATAGTCAATAGCAATAGTTTACTTATGATATTAGTATTACCTTCAAATCTCCACAGATCCTCCAGTTATGTTGGTCGTATACGAGAGCATCCAGTAAAATTTTCATGTTATCGTAGCTCTCAGTAAGTTGTACGGAATGTGCTACAGGGACTGATGCAACCCTATTCCCAATGTTGAGAAGTACTGCTTTCAAACTTCGTTTAGACGAGTCTATAAATAGCCTCCATTCTGATGCGTTATATGGCAGGCCCAAGGATTCGATTAGCCCCTCAACATTGCAGCAGTACACTAAGGAAGAGGTATTTTCGTGCACTGCAAAAGACTTGCGGAATTCTTCCTCTCGTTTCCTATACCAGGAGAATGTTGTTCCCGGAGCCAGCAAGTTGTCCTCTCGAAGTCGTGAGCCCAAGATTTCGGCAGCTAATTTGGAAAGTCCTAAATCCCTGGTAAGATCATTAAGTTTGGCCTGGTTGAGAGGCCTCGGCTCATTTGAAGCGGTATTTTGAGGTATATACGACTGGGACTGGTCATTGGCATTGGTCATTGATTCATCATCAGAATCATCGAAGTCCAGGGTTTGAGGTGGGTCGGGTATTGGAATTCCAGGACCATGGGGTACAGGTCTCATAGCAGAAGGAATGTCAGGGTATACAACAATGTGTTTATTCTTCTTGTTAACTCCTGAAAATAGAAACACAGAAACATGGATATAAAACTTGCATATGAAATAGAAGAAGCATTCAGACAGTGGCGGCTCGTGAGGGAAGGCTGCGGTCTGTAAGATATGAAATAGATCGATGGAGTCTGTATATTTTCTTTCTTTTTCATTCATATTGTCCCTTCGGGGACAATATGAATGAAAAAGAAAGAAAATATACAATCATTGTATATGTAAATGTAACTTGTATAACAATATGTATGTGTAAATGTATTTTCTATAACAATATGTATATGTAAATGTATGATTACCATTATGGTGAATATTATGCTATATATGGTGAATATTACATTATGGTGAATATTATGTCAAGTTTCATACGAGGATTTCAAAATATTTAAGAAAAATAAATTTATAAGCCCACCTTGGAGGTTTGTCATGCAGAAATAGCATCTGTCACGTGATCCTTTCCTTCTCTCCAAATCATGGGAATTCCAAAAGGCAAAGATTTCGCTCTGCCTTTGCTCCATCTTCTCAAATTTTCAATGCACGTCTTGCAGCACATATGAGGGGCGAAATTTTTGTCCTGGTCCCCTAGCTTAATTCCAAAGTATGCTCTATACATTGTCTTCACAAATTTAGTCATTTGGAACTGGTTATTTGGCATGGTAACCGTCCCACATATGTAGCAGAATCTATTGGGATCATTTTTACACGCTCTATTCATTATGAAATATTTTATCTATATGCCTGAAAAGTAAAAAAAGATATTATACAAGTGAAACAAGTGATGATAGATGTTACTGTTCCAATTCCGCTTTGACAAAATCACGAAAAATTCTATTTTACTTATGAGGCCATAGCCGGATAACCTGAGCTGATTGAGGAAAACGGATTGCAGATTCGAAATCAGCAGGAAAAACTCTATACGAATCACTTACAAAACCCTTGACAGCAAAATTGATGCATACCAGTGAATTATTGAAAAATGTATGTCTACACACATTACATTCCCTCTTCTCGGATTCAACTACATGACTTTCACATTTGGGGCTTTTACACTGCTCATATACCATTTAGAAATGAAATCCTTACAATGTTTCACTATATCATCAGCAAATTCGAGACATTCCTTACACAAATCATGATGCTTTCCATATTTTTTACTTTTATCATAACTAGCGTAGAGAGCCCTTATGTTACAGATGGGGAGATACGACGTTCCTGACAATCCTAAAATAAGTAGAGGTCTTGTACAATCTCTCACGCAGCTTTTAAAAACATACACAGTCCTACGACGATCATCCATTCCAAATACGACTATACGTGCATTCATTTCCTGCTCGGCCCTTCTCAGTTTTTCAGGTCCCATATTACAGTCAAACTCAAGCTTACAATCTGAAGCCAGTTTACGAGCACGCTGCACAACCGTAGGCAGCCAAATTTTTTGCGTCCATGTATTTAGGACAGTGAACATATGAGCTAAGACTATTGCTGTAAAACCGCAACCACGATCGACGTTTAAATGTTTTCTGTAAATAACCGGAGAATTGAAATTAAGAGTATAAGGTGTGGCATTATGACCCGCAACCCGGAATACTCTGTCAATATCTACCATGAAGTTGTCCATATTGAAGGCTCTACTACTTTGAGAGGCCTGCATTATACGGCCCAAAATATGTTCTATGTCTACAGCCACCAAACGTTTGAACGGTATTACTACCCAAAAATCATCTACGTTCCCGTCATCTGACCCGAACCTGAAGGACAACCTCGTCCGGACTTCACGTTCGTCACGGTTCTGAAGGGCAAACTCCACAATACGTTCAACTACGCGCCGCAGTCCGTTGGTATACAGGGATCCAGGGTCAACCCTGACCACGTACCGATTTCTAGTCAGGGCAGGGGTGGGGTAGCGGTGCGCACCAACTCGAATGTTATACCATCCTCCACAGTATGAGAAGCTGTGGAGGAAGTACCCGGAACTGAACAATAATGGGGCATATTTGAGGAAGGTACTATTGTGGGGGTTGTGTCGTAAGACGTAGAGGGTTGGGGCTCTATTACTGGGGGTCTAACAACCGGCGCAATCCTGGCACGCTTTATACCTGACGTGGAGGGTTCTTCATCATGCTTCCGCTTTGAACTGTCGCATGCTACAGGTGTCGCTGGTGAGGGTTCGTCAGCGGGGAAGGATTCTGTAGCTACTCATCGGGTTCGTCTGTGATATCGATGGGGGGCTGTACATCGTCGTCATTCACGGTTCTGTGGAAGAAGAAAAACAAAATATAAGGAAGCACTCAAAATTTGTAATATTTTGTAAATGACCCACTTAGGGGTGTGACGTGTTAGAGATGGAATCTGTAGAAAAATTCAGGTTCACAAGCCCCTCCACATGTATTATATCTGGCCCTACAGGATGTGGAAAAACTGTATTTATGCTTAAAATCATTAAAGATAAGGGGAGATGTTCTCAAAATTTGTGCATAAAGTAATATGGTGCTATTCGACGTATCAGTCAGTGTTCAACGAGTACCAAGATGAAATTTTGTTCCACAAGGTGTATATGACGTTAATTCGTTAAAAGGTAATGAGCATACAGTTATTGTAATTGACGATCTCATGTTGGAAATGGATAAAACGTTTGCCGAGACATTTACAGTGTTCTCCCACCATCTTAACATAAGCGTATTCTTCATCAACCAGAATCTATTTTTCAAAAATAGATACATGCGCGATGTGTCGCTAAATACACAATATCTAGTCTTATTCGCACAACGTAGAGATGTGTCACAAATTGGGGTATTAGCCAATCAAATGTTCCCGAATCAACGTAAGGAGTTTTTGGAGGTTTATAAAGAAGCCACAAGTCAGCGTTATGGATATTTGCTTTGTGACCTTCACCCGCGAAACACGTTTAGGGTGCTTCTAAGAACGAATATATTCCCAAACGAACCTGAAACGGTGTATATTCCAGAATGACAAATAGGCTGAAGAAATATCGTGAATTAATAAAAATCTATCAACGATTGCCCCGGGCACTGCAACAGATGTTTGTTAAAAATATCGACTCCGACTTTTTAAAATGCATCTGTGAAATCTGTCTTAATGTTATAAAATGTAATGTGCCAATGAAACCCCTCAGAAGGCTCGCTTACGTCGTTACAAGAACATAATACGCGCTCGCTCATAAAAGTCAAACTGTGGGAAGAAAAAGCGAATTATTGTACAAAGAGGAGGATCATTCCTACCCATCTTATTTTCAGTTTTGGGTCCTTTACTGACTAGATTAATATAATGAAGAAGGTGGTAGTGATTCCGCACGAGGTGTATGCTTCATTGCAAAGTTCAAAGATTCCAGACACGGCTCTAGAACCCCGTAAAAGTAGGCTTAAAAGAATGGAAAGCGAGTTGCTAGCCCTATTAAACAGTGAAAAGTCACCTGATGAGAAAAGGATCTTGTACCAAGAGGCTTTGCAGAAATTTCTTCATGAGTACGAAGATTATAAGAATCCGACAGAGCTCCCCGTGGTTATTAGGCACAGCGCGAACGCTGAGCATGGCGACACAGGACCTGGGCCCGACGTTAGAGATGACCAACCAAAGAACAACGGAACACAACACATCGAACATGTATTAAAGTCTCCCACATACATTGAGGAATAAAGGCTTAAGTCTTTATAATCTATTGAGTGAGGACCCCATCATACAGTGGGCCGATACAGGCGAGGTCATTGTTGAAGGAACAAGGGTACAAGGATCCAACATCATTGACATTGTTCATGATCTGGTGAGAAAGTGGGACAGGCCCTCACCAACAGGATGGAAGCATATTAAAGCAAGACTACAACAAATAAATGTCCCCAAAACATTGATAGGTAATCTGAATAGGTTAAAAGACTTGGATCAAGTCTCGCATGTGTCACAACTGAGTACGCCATCGCCCCCAGCAGCAGCATCTCTGAAGAGGAGAAAGAAGAGAACAAACGGCCAACCTTATCCACGTGTCTCTAAAATACGCAAATTAAGTAAACACTATTATGACATTTCTAACTCCGCCTCCTATGGCAGCGTTAATAGACTGTACAGAGGTGTTTACGTATTAGGGAAAAAAGATGTTGATAGGTTTTTGCGGGAGCAGGATGCTTATACACTTCATAAACCGGTGAGAAAAAGGTTTAAAACGGCCAAGACAACAACGGATTCGATTGACTCTATTTGGCAAGCGGACTTAACAGACATGCAAAGATATTCAGTGTATAATGACGGTTACTGCTACATCCTATTCATAATAGACGTATTCTCTAGATATCTGGCTAATTTCACTGAAAAATAAATCGCCTGAAACAGTTGCTAAAGCGACCAAAACGTTGATGTTAAAAGACGAAAGGGTTCTTGGTTATTTTTGTACGGATACGAGGAAAGAATTTATAGGTCGCGTTTTACAGAACATGCTGACAGAGTTTAATATCAGTTACTACACTAGCAGTTCTATACATAAGGCCTCTTTAGCTGAAAGAGTTCAACGTACCATAAAGGAACGCATGCATCACTATTTTACACATAAAAACACATACAGATATATAAACGTTCTCGGTCATTGGCATCATCATACAACCGTTCACACCACCGTACGATTGGCACAACACCTAACGAAGTTTTAGAAAGAGGTACGCGCCAGAGGTGAGAAGAGATGGAGCACCGCCACCACACTACACATTTCAAAATCAATGATTATGTAAGGCTATCACGTTCGGGAAATAAATTCGCGAAGGGATTTGAGCAAGGATGGACACGAGATTTTTAAAGTTCGTGCTATGAGGCCTAAAGGCGAGATAATGATGTATTACGTTGAAAATTTGAATGAGGAAGAGATCGCTGGAAGCTTTTACCGCGAGGAGATGCAGAAAGTGACATTTAATTTAGGAAAAAGTGTGTTTAAAATTGAAAAAAATTTAGGCAGCAAAGGTTCAGGAAAGAGAAAAATGTACCTGGTGAAATGGCTGGGTTACCCAGAAAGCTTCAACACCTATATAAAAGCTGCTGCAATAATGAAGCTTAAATATTATGCAACATGGCGCCTAGCCACTTCTGTCACATTCCCGTCCTCTTCTTCTCTGTCTGTACATCCTAACAACACCTGGCCAACTTTGTGACAGAACTCCATGGACCAATTGAATTGGAGCGTGATTCATATGAGGTGGGTTTATGTGAACTCCAGTTAGCAACCAAATTTTTAACTCTTGAAAATGAGCAAATCATATTTCTGATCCTGAATCAATGAGTGCGAAAAATTAGACATAACCTTAGACAATACTATGCGATCAGTACTGTTCGGTGAGGTACAATACTATAGCACAAATGTAACGCTTAGAATCGGTCATTATGACACAGCCATGGACATTGTGACGGGGTTAAACAAGAGTCTTGAAACGTCATACCTGACAAACGATTTACTTTTTGAAGTCGTAAACATAGACACGCCTGCATGCACACTGAAGTTAAAATCAACGCTTAGTAGAAATATTAAAGATAAACAGCTGTTCACAACTGTGGCTGAGGGCCGACATAGCGCAGCTCTCCACGAGGCACAGCATGACTTGTCCAGATTAATGTATCAGTTGAAGATGGAGAAATTGGGTGAAAGCTATCCTCCCAGACATGTGCTATATTTACAGCAATATCGTAAAGCATCAATTTGTTGGGGACACCCAGGCACGCCTGCTGCGCATTGCACACATCCCCAACCATAGAGGGAAAAGTTTGAGCATTACATATGACAAGCCCCATTATGTGAATGTTGCAACTAATCTATTAACCAACATCTCGATATATATAAGAACGATTGAGGGAAAAAAATTTCCCATTCGGTGATGGGAGCTGAACAGTGAAGCTACACTTTCGTCGTTTATAATGACCCGACGGCCATTCACAGTCTATCGAGGGGTGAGATATCAGCGTGGGAGTGGGCTTGAATCCATTTTTTCAACCATACTACGCACCGCTGTCCCACTGTTGAAGAGGGGTGCTAGATACCTAGGGAGGAAGACGTTACAATCAGGTTTTAACGCGGCAGAAGACATAATGGGTGGAACTAAACCTAAAGAAGATCTAAAAAAAATTTAAAACGTACACGGGACGAAATCATTAAAGATGCAAAGAGAAAAATGCGTGGTGGCGGAAAGAGAGCTGCCAGGAAGAAGGGGGTTACCATCACGTGGCGCTAACGTAAAAGGAAATAAAAATAGAAGTGCTCTAAGCGTATGAAGCCTATGGCTGGTCATTTTTTTAACTGATATAAGCTGAGGACACTACTCTCACGAATTATAGGCTGATTACTAGTTGTCGAGAGAGGTGGTACTATTTCTGACTCGTCATGGCGCGTTTCATCCATCCGTGTAGTTCACAATGCTGTAAATCGGAACTGTCCTTCTTTTATATGTCCCCAACTCAGGTCTCTATTGAGCATAGCGACTTTATTACAATTAATCCATTAAACACAATTAGTTCGCCGAGTGCCCCTATAGAATTCGTGATACCTAGCTCAGGCCCTTACTTTTTTGACCCGAGCTGCATGCACATATACGCTAAACTGCGTATAGCCCATTCAGATGGAACGGACTGCGATGATAGTTACTCTGCATACCCTGAAACCAACTTTCTACATTTCATATTCAGCCAATGTGAGGTGTATTTAAATCAGGTTAACATCTCGGCAGGAACGGGGTATTATCACCTACGAGCCTATCTGGAAAATGTCCTTAATTTTTCAAAAGCGAAGGACACCTTTTTAACCGCCGTGGGCTATTATCAGACTAAAGATAAAAGTGGTATAAAGGATAAATTTTAAAATTCTAAAAAAAAGATATACGAGTGTTTTGGTCTTCTTCATACAGACTTCACGTTCCAGGAGAAAGTGCTTATGAACGGCATCGATCTGAAACTAAAGTTCAACCGCACGAGTCCTGAGATCTGCATAAATCTGGGGTCTGACCAAGAAGATGTCGCGAAACCCGTTGTGATTCACATAATGGAGACGTATTTGCGTGTACTCCGAGTGAAATTAAGTTCACCAAAACAAATAGAAATTGAGAAAAACTTAATACATGCCACAGTAAAATACCCAATCAACAGGGTACAGATCAAACTATACACGGTGCCCGCCGGGTTGGCCTCGAAGCAACTAGAAAACGTGGCCCTTGGAGTTCTACCTAAAAGGTTATTAATTGGAATGCAGGACCACGCCTTTAAATTCGAGAATTTCGGCCTTAAAAATATAACTCTATACGTAAATGGCGTCGCGTTGGGAGGGATATGATTGCTGATTACTCATCAGCGCGAGAGCTTAAAGTAGTCTGGCTGATAATGCAGGTGCCTGTGATGAACTTGGGTTTGGCGTAACGCAGAAAGAATTTGTGGAAGAGTTTAACATTTATTCATTTGATATTACCCCTGACTTGTCTGCTAGCGTAAATACGCACTTAAGTCTACAACAGAGTGGGAATATCTCAGTCAGGTTGGAATTTTCCAACCCTATAGCCTATAGACGCGCCTATTAGTGTACTCGTGTATCTCGAATCACAGGCTGTAATAGAAGTTGACCGTTTCAGGAACGTGGTCAGAGACTTTTAAAATGGACGCGAATACACTCCAGAGAGTAATGAAAAGTGACCGAATCACACGCTCCAAATTTATCGGTGTGTTTGCGAAGAATGAAATATTGAAATTACCAACTACGAGAAACTGGTACGGGATTATCGTGAACACCGACATTGTGGGGGGTGGGGGGGTGAGGAGATTCATTGATTTGCAATCTATTTTAAAAATAGGGAAAGAATGTACTATTTTGATTCACTCGGCACTCAGCTCTGGAATGACCCTGTGGTTGTACAATTTATCGAGCAGATACATGTACCTGAGATTGTATGGAATCCACACCGTATTGCATTTCATTTCTCCTGCACATGTCACTTGGGAGGTGATTTATAAATTTTTAAAAATTATTCGATTTGTGCGACACTGAAATGAATGATAAAACGGTATGCAGACAAATAAAAAAAAAGGTACCCATATGTTAGCACCCGCTGTATTGTGTAAAAGTGTATATATAATTGTATCTATATTGTGTAAAGGCATATTTGTCGCCATTGAGACTTATTTAATGGACACTGGTTCCGCTTTGTACATGTTTTCTACCATTTAATAAATTAAATGAAAATACATTATGTTTTGTTCTTAACCCCAAAAAATACTTACATTACTTCCTCGATGACCTGGCATTCGTTGGACCGTATGTGAGCCAATACCTGGACCTCTATGTTCAGGTCGCTAGGTTGGCTGTGCGGTAAAGCATCCATATCATTTATTCCCCTTTCATCAAAACGAAAAGTAGCTATAACACGTTCAAGCTCCGTTTCGCACCTTTAATGAGAAGTTAACATAATTAGTTCATGCTGAATCAAATAAAGTTAAGTAAAATTAAAGTTTAATTATGCCGGGGTATGCTACGCTAGGTTAGGTTATATTAAGAGATGAGTGGTAAAACGCTGAATGATGGAATCCCCGGTAAACCGTAGGTCTAGGGTGGGGTGAAAAGTTTGAACTTTTGTGCTAGGTTAGGTTATATTATACCCGGGTAGGTTACGCTAGGTTAGTCTATATTATGTCCGGTTAAGTTAGGTTAAGTTATATTATATCCGGTTAGGTAATGCTAGGTTGGGCTATATTATTATAAACGATAAAGAGTCCTGGACCGATATATATATATATATATAGGCTAGGTTAGGTTAGGATATATTATGTCCCTGTTGGGTTCAATTGTGGTTAGGTTAGGTTAGGTTGTGTTAGGTTAGGTTATATTATTATAAACGAGAAAGTGTCTTGGGAATAATTTTTTCGTTGTAGAAAAACTCAGAATAAAGCTAGGTTAGGTTAGGTTATATTATATCTGGTTAGGCCATGCTAGGTTAGCTTGACCTCTGGATAGATTTCCTTTCACTTCGTTTTATCACGAATTTTAAAAATTATTTAACACTGAATGAAACGTTGTATATAGACCGAGAATAAAGCACAAACTACTTTTTAAAACGCATTTATTGTGGCCTTTTATAAGTTAACACTGAATGAACCGAAGTACATAATCACAAATTAATCACTTACATTTCAAATGACATCGAACCCGTGCCCGCAGGCAATTCTTAAAAGTTTTTAATATCTCTAAAATCCTATCTGTAGAACTTTCTATAAATTTTTAAATTATCAAGAAATGTACAATTAAAGCCACACCATATATATATATAATATATATAATTATATATATATACACACGAGACTTGAAGGAGCAGCGCGTGTGCATCAAGTTTTGCTTCAAACTCGGCAAAACCGCGTCGGAGACCCACGAAATGCTTAAACAAGCATTTGGTGATGACGCCATGGGCAGAAGCCAGACTTTCGAGTGGTTCTCGCGGTTCAAACGTGGGCAAACGTTGGTTGAGGATTCCGAACGTTCTGGTCGGCCCTCAATCAGCAGAACCGAGGAAAATGTTGTAAAAGTGCGTCAGGTCAGGCCCAATGTTCCCTCTAATTTTTTTTAGTCTGTGTGCGCAAGAAATTTTCGTTGTGCATACATTTAGATTCATGGTGAAAAATTGTGCAAACTTTTCTGAGCGCTATTATCTTCAAAATGAAATATATATAAATATTAAATACTTAATAAATATTATTTCCATAAGGTCATAGCTTGATCATTACGGTACTATTAAATGGATATTAAAAAACTGTTTACAATATTATATATTCTTAAAAAAGAAAACAGGTACTTACGTATTAACGGGGGGCCACCACATATTGATGATTGGTTAGGTTAAGTGTAATATTTTCGTTAGTTGAAAATTTCTAATATATCATGTTTTTTTAAATAGCAATATTTTTTAAAATGTTTACAATAATTTATATTTCAAATATTTACAATGATTAATACATGTTACACATTAGAAACAACATTTGTTTCTGGAGGCAAAATTTTTTAATAGCATTAAGAATGGAATTGAATGGATCGTGATCATGTACCAACTGTCGCCACATAAATTCAGCAAGATATGACTCTAGGTGATGGCGTGCAGTGCCTCGATGCTTTTTATTTCTCCACTTAGCTAACGAAAATATTACAACTTAACCTAACCAATCATCAATATGTGGTGCCCCCTGTTAATACGTAAGTACCAGAAAACATTTTATCCATTCTAAAAATATGAATAAAATAAAAAATAGTAAAATAAAATTCAACAAAATAAAGAAATAAAATAAAAATAACATTAATTGAAATTTGAAAATGACTATTTTAGTTATTATTTCTCAAAACAATTTTTAGCATTTAGCAATTTAAAATAGACTATCAACATTAATACAGGATTTTATCCATTCACAAAATAGGAATAAAATAAAAAATAATTTTATTTTTTATGAATTATGAGATAATTACTATTCGTTTTTATGCAAAAATTAGAAAGAGAAGGTTTATATTCAATGCGTTAATGTATAAAAGAAAAAAAATGCAAATACATAGAGTAAAAAAAATCTGTATTGCGTAATTGCGCGAACGTCGGCGAAGTCGGGCGGAAGGGGTTAATACTTAAAAGAGCGACTATAGAGTATGTTGATGCAAATGGTCAGACCTTGTGTGATGGTATATTTTTGAAATTACTTCATTTACTGTCGTGACTCATGATACGCTTGAGCCTGTGCGCATTTTATTTTGCTGTGTGCGCGGGTTTCACAACGCGTGTGCGCGCGCACACGCGCACACCTTAGAGGGAACATTGGTCAGGCCATCCACGAGGACCGTCGGCGAACGATTAACGACATTTGCAGCATTGTTGGCCTATCGTTTGGGTCATGCCAACGCATTCTCATGGAGGAATTCAACATGAGGCGGATCGTTGCCAAATTCGATCTGTTTGTGCAGAAGTTTTTGGCCAAAAACAACATGGCAGTGGTCCCCCACCCCACCCCTACTCCCCCGACCTAGCCCCCTGTGACTTCTTCCTGCTCCCCTGCTGAAGGGGCGACGATTTGACGACATCGAGGAGATTCAGGCGGAATCGCACGAGGTGCTGAACAACATCCCCAGAATGGAGTTCCAGAGGTGCTTCCAGCAGTGGGAAAATCGCTGGGCCCGCTGTATCAACTCCCAAGGGGACTACTTCGAAGAGGACAGCAGTAATTAGAACCTAAGGTAAGCCTACATTTTTTTGTCGTAGAGTCCGGGGACTTTTGGATCGCACCTCGTATATATATGCCGAAATACCTGCGAAGAAAACAGAGAACGGGACAATAATTAAAAACAAGTACACTAATTTACAGCTCAAAAGGAAGATTAGCTGGGTGATAACATTTCACTTCGTTTTATTACGGCTTCTTATAAATTATTTAACACTGGTTGAAACGACGTATATAGACCGAGAATAAAGCACAAACTATTTTTCAAAACGCATTTATTGTGGCCTTTTATAAGTTAACACTGAATGAACCGCAGTATATAATCACAAATTAATTACATCTCTGCGAAGTCGTTAGCGGGAAAATCGTTCTCGCCGCCACAAATTTCTGTAACAGTCTGCGTTGAGAGAAGTTCATTCTGGTCTACAGCGTTGAAAAGATAAATAGTAGAGAGCGATGGGACATCCTCGTTTTCAAACAATTCGGGAGTTGTAGAGCTGGCTCATGGTGGGGTATTTCAAAAGCACTGATCCAAAATACGTATGAAATGAGGCCCTGAGATGAAAGTGACCCCTTTTATAAACGGGGTCGTGATTGTGATCATCCCACAATACTCGATTTGCGAGCTTCCTATTGGCTATCAGTGAATTTTGGGCGGGGCTTGCCCGCCTAGCCTCCAAACAGAGGTTCTGGGCTCCGCCCAACAGGGTTGTGATTGGCTGCCCCGTGAAATGAGGGGCGTGTCAGATATACCGATTCGTAGAGAGAGAGAGAGAGAGAGAGAGAGAG
>JAJOZX010001000.1:412500-660000 GCA_023014485.1 Bathynomus jamesi | reverse complement strand
TCCCCTAGTTACACGAGCAACGTCGACACGATAGTCGAATTCCTCCCATACTCGCTCCAGCATGTCCGTTGTCACTGACTCTTCGGCAGTAACAATGCGAGTTCGGAGCTCATCTAAAGATGTGGGCTGGATCTGGGTGGATCTGTTCTGTAACGTCGACGAAACTCTCGCTGCACTGTGACTACCGATTTACAGCTCGAAAACTGCAACACACAAAACGCCTTCTGCTGTGCGGACGCCATTTTCACACTGACTGTTTGTTGCTAGGCTAGGCCACAGCGTGACTTTGGAGCCCTCTCGCGGTGATCTTGTAAAACTTGGAGATTTCCTCTTTCATGTGGTGTATGCCCAGTTGATGCACGGTTGATAGGTACGGAAGTATTCTCAGTTGAAATCGGATGAATCATTTTGAATAGCCCTGTATATATATATAGATATGAGAGAGAGATATTTGTACAGATATAGACTCACCTTTGCTTTCGATGGCTTCGGCCCGAATTGTTCACTCTCGCGAAGGCCAAACTTTTCATCCCGCCCTAGACCTACTTTTTAATGGGGATATATATATATATATATATATATATATATAGAACGAGAGAGGGATCCCTGCTAGGATACCCTGGTTACCCATTTATCTACCAACTTGGAAGGACGCGCCGCCACCGGGTCTCGAACCCGGCGCATATAGTTCTGTGCGTAATATTTTAAGGGCGTATAGGCGGGTGTGTACGTACCCAAACGAAGTATACACTCTGCCAACTGGCTGATAATGCCTGGAGGCACTGGCTGATTAGGGGCCTACAAGACAGCGGGCGCTCAGCGAAGTCTTAATATGCGCTTGGCTCCTGCCAAGCGAACACCTCTCTTCCTCTCTCTCTCTTGGGGGATAACTCCGCCTCCAAGTTGCATAACCCCTTGTTGTTCTTGCAACAACCCCCTCCCCCTTTTTGGGTGCCTTGCAAGAAGGGGGTTGGCACTGGTGCTGGCCCTGGCACTCTTGCAACAATGATCAACATTTGCAATTGCATTACACTCTCTCCTTTTGCGCCCATACTACTAGCCCTTTTACAGATAGAGAAATAAGAACTAGATCATCTGCATACATCAGATGATTATATATCAATCATTGTACCAATATGGTAGCCTATTTTACAGGTGTTCAGCACAAGAGATAGATTATCCATATAAACATTGAAAAAGTAGGGGGATAATATCCCTCCTGCCTGACACCATTGGTCACAGAGAATGGCTCTGAATTAACCCCACCCCATCTTACAATCATTGTCTGGTGATTATACCAGAATATTAATATACAGACCAACCAACCAGCTACATTACGATTTACAAGTTTAATGAATAATTTGTCATGATTAACACATCAAATGCCTTAGAGGCATCCAGGAAACACAAAAATACATTAGCATCTAGAGTTTGGTATTTACAGAACATTTCCTTCAAGGCTAGGCTGACCATACGTACCGTTTTGAACGGGACAGTACCGTTTTGTTTATATATCCTGGCCGTCCCGTCGTTTTAATAAAAATGTCAATTTTGTCCCGTTTTAAATAAAAACTATAAATATACTTTAATATTGGTCAATCATAAATTATTATTCATAACCTATAAGACTTTTGTAATATTTCTCAAGGAAATATGGTCAGCCTATTCAAGGCATACATACACATATCAGTACTGTGTTTCTTCTTGAAACCAAATTGGTTATCACTAGTATACAGGTAACATTCAAGTCTATTAATGAGTATATATTCAAACACCTGAGACATAATACTGGCCAAGGCTATTGGCCTATAGTTATCTTTACTGTTGATTTTACCCTTTTTACCTTTTAGTACTGGCACCAAAGCAATGGATAACATTGTATCCGGCAAAACACCATGTATCAGTAAACCTGTAAAGCACAAAGCTAACAGTGGCACTAATCTGTCACTACTAAATTTCAGATGCTCAGCAGAAATACCATCAATACCATATGATTTGTGGTGCAATAACGGCAAAAATAAATACAGTGAACTGCCTTTATCAACCCCTTTCACAAAATTAAAGTCAAAGATAAAAAAATTTAAAAACTAAAATAGTTTAAAAAAAGAGAGCCCTTTCAATCCAACCTCTTCATCGGTCTCCAAAGACCGACCGAAGAGATGAATTACGATGAATGCGTTTTAAGTGAAATAACTGCACTTAATATGAAAATAAAAACCCACTCTAATAGACAGAGTTTATTTCCACAACAGTTTCGACGCCCACTGGCA
Source organism: Bathynomus jamesi (assembly GCA_023014485.1). Classification (NCBI taxonomy): domain Eukaryota; kingdom Metazoa; phylum Arthropoda; class Malacostraca; order Isopoda; family Cirolanidae; genus Bathynomus; species Bathynomus jamesi. The sequence continues at coordinate 657,730 of JAJOZX010001000.1, read as the reverse complement.
TCCTCCTCGGGTGGATACAGAAAAACGAATGAACCAAAACAAGAGGGAAAAACAGTCCAGGGACCGACCGTTAAGAAATTCGCACCTAGGTTAGATCCCATTCTCCCGACACCGGAAGGGCATTTTCATTAAGTACATTCGCACAAATTTAAAACTATCTTCTTGTTCTAAACATAAGATTCTATTATTTTTTATTTTTTTTTTACATAATTATTACATTTATTATTAAATCTATTACATTTAATATTGAGTAATTATTTATTACAGAAATTATAAATTTATTATTACATTGGTTATTACATTGTTGTTTATTATACAGAACTTATAAACCGAAAAACGAATGAAAAAGGCGATTAGGAAACAACCCAGAGACCATTGAGAAATTCGCACCTAGGTTAGATACCGTTCTCCCGACACCGGAAGAGCATTTTATTACAGGGTCCCGCTTATAAGAACATTCGCACAAATTAAAACTATCTTCTTGTTCTATACATACAGATTCTAATATTTTGACATAATTACTGCATTTATTATTGCATTTGCATTTTTTTTAACATTTATTATTACCTTTACCCTAATTATTAAATTTATAATATTACCTTTATTATTACATCTGTTGCATTTATATTTATTTCCACATTTATTACTTCCATTATTACATTTACTAAAAGCGAGTAAGGAAACAATCCAGAGACCTTTAAGAAATTCACACTTAGGTTAGACCACGTTCCCCCGACTCCGTAAGGGATTTTTTGACCAAGAATCTCATTAAAGGGTCAAACTTATAAGTACCTTCGCACAAATTAAAATTATCTACTTTTTCTATACACACAGATTCTATTATTTTTCTTTTGACATAATTATTACATTTATAAAGTACCTTACTTGATTCCCAATCTATAGCATGATTATTTTGGCTGGCGTGATAAAAAATGGCATTATTAGTATTACAACTTCTGAAGGCATATTTGTGTTCTTTAATACGGGTTTCAATATTTCTTCCAGTTTCTCCCACGTATACTAAATCACAACTTTTACAGGGAATGCTGTACACACAAGCTTGTTCCTCTTTTGCAACGTTATTCCTAACCAATTTACTTTTCATGGTAGACGAATATTTGAACGCCAAAGCAAACTTAAAATCTTTCGTCAACGGTTTTACTCTTTCTAAGCCGGCAATGTAAGGCAAACTCACATATTGTTTTTGGTTAACTGAAGGTTCCCGAGGGGCATAAAAAGATTTTCTGGCTTTAAAATACGCCTTTCTGATAAACCACTCGGGATATTTTAAATCCTTAAAAATGTTCCAAATCTTTGAATTTTCCGGGTCCAGCAAATGTGGGCTACAAATCCTGAGTGCTCTTAGAAACCGTCAGTTAACCAAAAACAATACGTGAGTTTGCCTTACATTGCCGGCTTAGAAAGAGTAAAACCGTTGACGAAAGATTTTAAGTTTGCTTTGGCGTTCAAATATTCGTCTACCATGAAAAGTAAATTGGTTAGGAATAACGTTGCAAAAGAGGAACAAGCCTGTGTGTACAGCATTCCCTGTAAAAGTTGTGATTTAGTATACGTGGGAGAAACTGGAAGAAATATTGAAACCCGTATTAAAGACACAAATATGCCTTCAGAAGTTGTAATACTAATAATGCCATTTTTTATCACGCCAGCCAAAATAATCATGCTATAGATTGGGAATCAAGTAAGGTACTTTATAAATGTAATAATTATGTCAAAAGAAAAATAATAGAATCTGTGTGTATAGAAAAAGTAGATAATTTTAATTTGTGCGAAGGTACTTATAAGTTAGACCCTTTAATGAGATTCTTGGTCAAAAAATCCCTTACGGAGTCGGGGGAACGTGTTCTAACCTAAGTGTGAATTTCTTAAAGGTCTCTGGATTGTTTCCTTACTCGCTTTTAGTAAATGTAATAATGGAAGTAATAAATGTGTAAATAAATATAAATGCAACATATGTAATAATAAAGGTAATATTATAAATTTAATAATTAGGGTAAAGGTAATAATAATAAATGTTAAAAAAATGTAAATGCAATAATAAATGCAGTAATTATGTCAAAATATTAGAATCTGTATGTATAGAACAAGAAGATAGTTTTAATTTGTGCGAATGTTCTTATAAGCGGGACCCTGTAATAAAATGCCCTTCCAGTGTCGGGAGAACGGTATCTAACCTAGGTGCGAATTTCTCAATGGTCTCTGGATTGTTTCCTAATCGCCTTTTTCATTCGTTTTTCGGTTTATAAGTTCTGTATAATAAACAACAATGTAATAACCAATGTAATAATAAATTTATAATTTCTGTAATAAATAATTATGCAATATTAAATGTAATAAATTTAATAATAAATGTAATAATTATGTAAAAAAAATAAAATATAAAATAATAGAATCTGTATGTTTAGAACAGGAAGTGTGTTTTAAATTTGTGCGAATGTACTTAATGAAAATGCCCTTCCGGTGTCGGGACAATGGGATCTAACCTAGGTGCGAATTTCTTAACGGTCGGTCCCTGGACTGTTTTTCCCTCTTGTTTTGGTTCATTCGTTTTTCTGTATCCACCCGAGGAGGATGCCAGTGGGCGTCGAAACTGTTGTGGAAATAAACTGTCTATTAGAGTGGTTTTTTTTTTCATATTTTGACCTTCACGTAGAAAAAAGTGAAGTTTTTTGCATTTAAACTGCACTTAAATAAGATGGAAAAAGAAGTAATAAAGTAAGAAACTAACAGCTACTACGGCTCGAACTCGCTTCGCGTGGTTTCAGAATTGCTACTCCTATATTCCAACTAATCACGCCATCCAGAACCTTCAAAAGGTTCGTTCAAGCGAAGCCAATATTTACGTTGTTGGACCATGTTCCATTCAACTCCCTCACCTTTATAAAACAAGTAAATGCATTTTAAGTGCAATAGCCACATGGAACTTGGTCAGTGTAAATATTGGCTTTGCTTCATCGAACCTTATTCGGGGTTTTGAATGGCGTGATTGGGAGGAGCGGCGACTCTTGAAACAACGTGATGCGGGTTCGAGTCCCACTAGCTCTAATTTTCCCACTTTGCTTTTTCCTCTTCCATCATTTACGATATAGTATGAGTGTTTTTATCCTCAAACAGTGGCGCCTACTCACAGATAAAAGTTATTAAAAGACTTCGTTTGAGACGCAAGTATTTATGAAGTTGTCTAGTATAAGTACGTTTTTACCTTCCATTTATACTTTCGAAAATACTTCCAATTAAATGCTATCAATAAAAGCGAAATTATCATCTGCATCAATCCAGTTAGAAAAATAATGAAACAGTTTGGAAATCTTTTGCTTCTGCAGTTTACTTCATACTGAAATTTGGTTAAATCTACTGTACTTCACTGCAATAACAGAGCTACCGTCGTGGCCAGTGTCGTAACACCGTTTACCGTTGATCAGTGAAGTTAAGCGACACTTGGTCTGGAGAGTAGTTAGATGGGAGGCTGTACTATGCGTCCAGATTATGTAGCGAACCCGTGGTTTGGATCCCGCTTAAAACTGTAGATCGCCTCCGCCATATGGCCTTAGATTTTTACTGCTATAACTTTCACGTTTGCAGAAATGTAGTCAGAAAAAAGGTATGGACTGTAATTTCAGGTGACATTTGAATAAACGAAATAGAGATGATACACCATGTTTAAACTAAAACAGTGGGTGTTGAAAACTGTGGTAGCATCGACCAAATTTTCTTGATGAAAAAAGGAACATATTCATATTTAAATTCATCTGAATTAATAAACTTTTTTAACAACTTTTTAACTTGTTTCGTACCATTCATAATAAACCGTTAGTATTACAGATTTATTTAAAGTTTACTGTACAGTTAAAGTTACATTCGTGACAAATGACAAAATATGTAAATTAAAATACGTAATTACATTAAAAATCCGGGAGTGACCGGCAGTGCTGAGATTCGGCTGAATCGTGCGTTCAAACCCTAGTGCTGCCAAGAGCTGGGCAGTTGTCTTTTCTGTACCTCACGTCACGACGAAGGGACCGGCCAGCCACCCACCTTCAACTGATTCGGGAGGGGGGGTCTACCCCTCACTTCTTTGGAGGATATGGGACAAGTGTGTTGTCTTAAATATTTCATAAAATATGAGCAAGCTTCAGATCTGAGGTTACTTATGAACAACTTCAATATCAAGACAGACTAGTCGTTAATTTCTATCGTGCCTTTTTAAGAAATACGAGCATGCTGCAAGAAAATGTCATAAATATTACCGAAATATCTTCAGTGTCTCTTAATAAACGGCTAATTAATGCGAGCGCGCGCGCCAGTAAAATCTTCTGTTCATAAACTAAGGGATGTGCGTTACAAGTGCGCACACATGCGAGTTTACTTCGATATCTAACAATAAAAATTCATAATTTTATCAAAATTGAGCGCACTTCCCAATATCACCCAACAGCATACACTCATCAAACAATTCGCAGTAAACTTCATCACAATGGATTCTCAACCTCATACTGCAGCTGAGGAACCAACACCGATAAAGCACCAAGAAAAGTTGAATTTGATTTGGAATATTTCACCAAGGATGGACGCTTGAAATAATCTTGGCTGAAAGAAGTTTACTTTAATTGAACAAGGTCTTCTTCATTCCTGTTCATAAAGTAAAATAACATATGAAGAAAAATGTTCATTATATCCACAGCGAAACAGTTATTCTTGGAACGTAAGGACGGATATGTGGCTTATCTTTACTTGAATTAATACCCGTCAAAGAACGCTTGAATGATGAACAATACGTAGAAGTTTCCGATGAGATGATGCTTTTAGTGGTGAATTTTGAACCTCAAGGTTCTGGCTGTTCTGTATTCCCAAATTGCTCACATTTACTAAATCTGAATTGAACTGAAACTTATGAGGACCTATAGTTTAAGAATGGAATGTTCAAGAAGTAAGAACTTCCAAATATATTGCATTAACTTGCTCTCTGAAACTGGGAAAATACATGGAGACCACCCAAACTTCGTACCCACTAAAACCATTCGATCATTGGCAAGATGATTTGGCGGCGATTGATTTTCACGAATCATACACAGAACATTATATATAAAAGAAAACAATTTATTGTTTGAGGATAGGACAAAACACACACTAGTGTTAATAAAAACCCACTCTAATGGGCAGAGTTTATTTCCACAACAGTTTCGATGCCCACTGGCATCCTCTTCTGGTGGATACAGAAAAACGAATGAACCAAAAACAAGAGGGAAAACAGTCCAGGGACCATTGAGAAATTCACACATAGGATAGATCCCGTTCTCCCGACACGGGAAGGACATTTTATCAAAGTGTCCCGCTTATAAGTACCTTCGCACAAATTAAAATTATCTTCTTATTCTATACATACAGATTCTATTATTTTTTACATAATTATTACATTTATTATTACATTTATTACATTTATTATTGCATTATTATTTTATTACAGAAATTATAAATTTATTATTACATTGTTTATTATTACAGAAATTATAAACCGAAAAACGAATGAAAAAGGCGAGAAGGAAACAGTCCTCCTCGCCTTTTTCATTCGTTTTTCGAGTTATAATTTCTGTAATAATAAACAACAATGTACAGTATCAATGAAATAATAAATTTATAATTTCTGTAGTAAAATAATAATGCAATAATAAATGTAATAAATGTAATAAATGTAATAATTATGTAAAAAATAATAGAATCTGTATGTATAGATCAAGAAGATAATTTTAATTTGTGCGAAGGTACTTATAAGCGGGACTCTGATAAAATGTCCTTCCGGTGTCGGGAGAACGGGATCTATCCTGTGTGTGAATTTCTCGATGGTCCCTGGACTGTTTTCCCTCTTGTTTTTGGTTCATTCGTTTTTCTGTATCCACCCGAAGAGACTACCAGTGGGCATCGAAACTGTTGTGGAAATAAACTCTGTCTATTAGAGTGGGTTTTTATCATCATATTTTGACCTTCACGTAGAAAAGTGAAGTTTTTTGCACACACTAGTGTGTTTCCTTATTAATGTAAATATTTAATTTACTCATACTGATGGATATATTATTTCATAACCTAAAATTAATTGTAATTTAAAAGATATTTATTATAAAACAAACTGTAATCGTCCGAGTACTGTACTTATTTACAACTAGGAATTTACAGCTACATTTACAGCTAAAAATTAAGGCAATTATTATTTGTATAACGGATAACAGTAATTTAAAATCATTATATCTCGAAAAACACAAGTAAAAACGAACACGTTGAAGAATTTAAAAATTACCGAATGATAAAGAAGTTATGAAATAATATAGCCGTGATTTACAGATGCCTTTGTTACCCCTTACTCTTGACACAAAATAAATTTTTTTTCAATTATTCATCTCTTTCGATGAAGTATTTAAGTAAATGTTCCTTGAAAAATTTCGTGTTTTAAGTTTACTTTCGAAAACAAGAAAAAAATACTTTGAATTTCAATCAAATTCTTCTAAAAAACAAAGTAAAATCCAAACGCAAATCAGTGTTTTGTATTTTTCATTCATTTAATGCAAAACTTTGTGCTGAATTCAATGGTGTATTATTATTATTATTATTTTGAGAGGCTTTGAGATGATGGTCAACTTCCATTATACATGAAACAAAAACTGCTCCGATGCACTTCTTTCAAAATTATAGGACACTTTTTAGGATGCATTGAATTATATATTGAAGAATTGTCATGCAAACTGAAACAATTTTTTTCATGTTACCGGGATTTTATTTCGCATTCCATGATTTTTTTCATACCTTTGAACTCAGGTTGGTATAAAAAATTAATTACTGCATGATCTCAAAGTAGGGTCCGACAATATTTAGGTAATCTTTTTTTATAGAAACAGGAAAAACATTTTGGATCACCTGAAGATCAGGGCCCCCAGCCTTCTTTAGTTAGCTTTTTAAGGCTAACTAACGAAAATATCACGACCTAACCTAACCAATCGTTAGGTCAACTGTACGCCCTTGACGAGTGGTTAGGTTAGGTCGCTATATTTTCGTTAGTTAGCCTTATAAAGCTAACTAAAGAAGACTGGGGGCCCTGATATTCAGGTGACGCAACATTTTCCCATTTTATTTACTAACTTTGGCAGTTTTCGAAATCTTAATTGTGAGAATGGTTTTCACACACACACACACACACACACACACACACACACACACACACACACACTGACAGAGGTTATATATTAAAAAAACATTGCATCCACACCCGAAATTCTGTACATCTTCATTATTTATATATGAATTATGTAAACGTCATCCATGAAGGACCAGTAGATTTTGATTTCTGAAATTCATGGTACACTCTACTAACAAGAGAATACGACATTTTGACTGTACTTAATTCAGCATATAAACGCGATGGATATAAATGTTTAATTGTAGTTCGGTTGGATGTAGATTAGAAATCAAGCTGCGAAGGTCGGGGATCGATTCTCACCACCGCCGCGGTTGAAGTTGGGACATCTACCTACTCTGCTATTATTGGGGTTCAGGTGACTCTCGGAGTTCACGCCCATCCGGATGCTACCTGTTACATGATGACGTACGTACTCAAAAAATTGTTCTCACATGATCAATACATTTTCATTTAATATTAAATGTGACTATTTGCTTTCCGACGCCAAGTATACAACTTCAAGACTATTACATGAAGTATTATTAAGTATTAATAATAACTAGTGAAAGGGTAACTAAAACAGGATTACGATTTAGTAGTTATATTTCATGGTATAGTTGTGCATTATATAATTTATTATCGCTTAACAGTTACTCAGTTATGATAAAATCATACCGAAAAATAATAAAAATAAACCAAAAAACTTCCGCTTCGACATAATGTGAGACGAGCCACTAGTAAAATGGTGGTGTGTGATTTGTAATAACGATTAAGAAACGAATTTTCACCACTTTCATTCCATTCTTTCATGTGTTAAATAAAAAGTACGTCCGAAATAGACTTCATGTGACACTATTTCAAATATAATCTATTCTTTACTTCACTTGAAATATCTACTTCTAGATTTAACTATGCGGGAAATATAATGTAATATTACTAACTAACCGTTTGCAGTCTTGGATCGAAATGTGACTCGCAGAATATAAGATATGTTTTTGATGATAAATCAAGAAAAGCTTTGTTGCAAGGAACGAACACACCTCAAAAAGTTCAACTTGGAATGGATATAATTACGTTAAACTCAGTGGAAGTCTTCAATTAGTCATTAAAACAAATATACCAAAACATATACGTAACAATATATGCGAACCCCCACGTTTAACTCTGCAGAAATCCATTACATGCAGAGTTAAGATACAGCGTCAAACTAAGCAATATTCGGACATAAAATAAAACATCTTTAACCCTTTCACTCACTGGGTAGACAATTGTATAGCTGAAAAATAAAACATATTGATTCTTATATAACCACACACAAAGGCAAATTTCTTTTTTACCCTATGTCATAATTCGTGAGCGAAAGGGTTAAAGTATAACAATTCTGGCTAATTACTTCTTATGTACTTTTATCCAAGTTCTTTGGATCGCTTTGCAGAGGCTTCCACTGCAGATATGAAAGCATTTCTGAAATTAAGAGAAATTTGAAGTGTGTGTGTGTGTGTGTGTAAACCGAAAGCATATTGTAGAACTTACACCTTTATTTAGTATCATGTGAAACAATAAAATAAAAATAGGTGGTGCCGGTGATATTCTTAGACTATGCCTTCCGAGACTTTAAACAAGAGCAAAATTTCCATACTTTCCACTCTAGCTATAAAAAGGCCACCGTCCTCTTGAAACGTGTTCACCTGGAAAGTGTAGTTCCGAAACCAAGGCAGGAGGTTATTATCTATCCTAAATTCACAAGGTCAGTTTTTCATGTACCAAGTGTCTACCCAACCATCAAATTTCACAGTGGATCGCCCCAATTTGAAATTGAATGCATCGTCACACGTTCTCCATACCCAGACGTGTCATTCTGAAGCAAACTACTGGAATCTCGATTCATCCGAGAAGGCAACAAAGTAACAAAACTGATCAGACTTGTCCTTCATGAAGTCAAAAAGCAATGACTTCCGTCTAGCTGCACGTCTTCTGAGACTGGTTAGAAGAAACGAAATGAGTGGTCCATGCAGATAAAGAACAAGTCTAGTTAATTTTGGCACTCTGTTGTCTTCTCAGGTAAATCAAGATTTCAGCAATTTGCTTCAGGAAGGACGGATCTAGATATGGAGGTGCATTCAACTCCAAATTGGTGTAACCCAGTGTGAAATTTGGTGGTTGTGCAGCTATCGTGTGGGCAGGCATTTGATACTCGAAAAACCGACCTTGTGCTCGTAGAAAGATGTCTTAATTTCATTCGCTTTCTCCGTGACGAACCATAACAATATGGTACTTGGCCATTTTAATTTATGAAAAAACCTGAATAAAAAAGACCTCACCAATGGATGTGACTCTCTCAGAGGACAAGGAAAGTTACATATCCATCTTAGATAAAAAACGCTTTGCTTCCCCTGAGAACATGTTTCGAGAGGATGGTGCCATATGTCCATTCTGTTGCTTTAGGAGTGTGACCTTTTTATTCTGGCAGGGCAACATATGCAGGTCCAAAGCGAAAACGGTCTTAGACATCTTTTGAGGAACTAGAAATGCCAGCTTCAATTTAGTTGAACAAGTTTCTTCCAAAATCAAAACTTCACTTTTGATGTGAAGCTAGTGGTAGCATCCCACTCAATGTCACTCCCATTTCATTCCGCAGCCAAGTGGGAAATTCAAACCAGTCTATTTCCCATTAACCAGGACCAAAGTGGGAAACTCATGATGAGAATAAGAATGACTCATCATGGGTTTCCCACTTTGGTCCTGGTTAGGTTAGGAAATATTAGCCATTCTCAGTTGGAACCTTCACCTTGAATAGGAGTGACATTGTTTACCAAATTTGATTTCCTCACTCCGAGCACTCCCACTTGCGGACCGGGAAGTGGGAAGGGGAAATAGTCAAACTGACTACACTTCAGTTTAATTCTTACATGAAACGAATTAAAATATAAAATAATGAACTAAACTCCGCTTTTGTGGTAAATGTTACATAAACATAAAACGTCAACTTTGTGGAAATAGAGATAAAATGAATTTTTGCAAGTCGATAAACAGGCGGTGGTCATGTCATGACAGTATATTTAACACCGCGTATCTACAGATTTCAAGCAACTTTAAATCTTTGCTTCAGAACATGAGAAAGCTAAATAAAAAAATTAAAAAAAGGAAAACACCAGATATAAATTGACAGTCTCCCATAGAATTATGTACATGGATGAATATCAATAACGTACTATTTCGCTTAACTTTGTTTAATTCTGATAAAATACCAGAAAAAACTTAGTTTTCCATTGACAAAAATTTTATGTAGGTTTCTTCAGAACTTACTATAACTTAACAGTATAGACTCAATGTTCGAGCAGCTAAAATCCAACTGAATTTCCAATACACTAACCTTACTCCATTCTTTTCCAGGACATGCATAGCTGCGATAGTTGTTCCTCCTGGGGAACAGACCTCGTCTTTGAGTTGTCCTGGATGCTTTCCAGTTTCAAGCACCATCGAAGCAGCACCCTTCACCTGAAAGGCAGTTTTGCTTCAATTTAAAGATCCTGACCGCGAAAGATAACGAAGTTCTGATACAAATTCTCAAGGCTTTGACAAAGAGGAAGGACAGTTTTGACTCAGCATTTGAGAACTCTATAAAATAAAGTTTAACGAAGATGAGGAATTTTTGAGCAGGAATGAGTTTTCTACAATCTATAGTGGAGCAGAGAGGGGGAATCAAAAATAAATATATAAATAGAAGAATCTAACATACCGTTTGCGCCGCCAGAGCCATTGCGAGATTTCTTGGTAAACCCATCTTCACTCCACCATCTGCCATGGCTTCAATGGTAGCATAAATCTGGAAAACAACAGAAGTGATAATACACCATCCCCGCCGTCCTTGTGCGTGTTGTAAAAAGCAACTATTTGTGGGATCCCTTGACATCAAGTTATAACCTCCGCCTCCTCGCACGGAACACGGTGCGTACTTTCTCACCTCGGACTCGGGCAGCCGGCCTGCCAACGATAACCTCCGAAGGGTATATTAATTTGTGCGAAACTAAATTAAAAAGAAATGGTGAGAGTAGCACGAAATATGAGGGAGTATAAATAAGGTAATGTATGTTAAGTCTAGATTTAGCAGAATGTCAATAGCAGTGATTATACCAGATGCAGCAAGGGATAATAGATGTGTGTAGAAGAGAAAGATAACTTCTAGAAGAGAGTAAGTATGTGGCTAGAAGAATGGAAAAGTGGGAGTTGGACCTAAACTTGGAATGGAGTGATCATATGGGAAACATGGTCTGTCGGGAATGAATGAATGGATGAATAAAATAAAATTTAAAAATAAAAAATGAGCGAGTTACTTTAGTTAGTTACGAATACATCCAGCGCGCGCATAAGAAATGTTAAGGGATGCATGATGAAAAAGCCGTTCGGGATTTGAGTGGAGATTGTCAGACCGTATGGTTTGTACTGTGTAAAATTGGTTGGCGTTCGGTATGAAAGGAGGAGGGAGGAGGAAAAATAAAACTTGAAGTGCTGAATTCGAATGATGTGCCAAAAGGAAAAAGTTGAACAAGTTCTTGATTTGAACTGATGTTGATTGGAGATGAATGTTTCGTGAAGACAACATCTGATTTATGTGGTTGTATACGAAATCATGTAAAGAGAAAGGCGACTGCAAAATGGAAAGATGTGAGGAATGCAGTAAAAGAAAAGAAAGTCTGAGAAAAGATGTTACAAATCCAGTGTGGCAGCAATGAAAGGAGAAGTCGTAAGGAGTTGTAAAAGTAATACGAAGGAAGTAATAAAAAGAGAGATACTACATGATGGAAGATCAATGAGTAGTATGTGGAAAACGTTACTATGGAAAGAAATGAAAAAGTGCAAAGGTCATTCTGGTGGAATGACTGGTTGTAATAATGGATAAATCTGTCTTTATGGATATTAAAATGATTACTGCAAATGTTTTAAAGAGGAAATTGAATTTTTTAAATTTTAAAACTGAAAATTAAAATCTATTATGTAATTTTAATTTTGGTTCTGTTTGTAATTGTAATTTAATTTTAACATTTTATTTCCACTTGTTAATGTTCATACAGTTTGTTATCTAAATCAGGATACAGTGGGGTACTTCCTTGAGTGGGGACGGCGAATGAGTTTAGACCATAGAAGCAACTTGAGGTTGAAGTGATACCTTGTACCTGATGACAATCGTGCGTGCGTTTGTGAGTTTAGACCCTACAAAAGCAACTCTCAAGCGCACGCACGATTGTCATCAGGTACAAGGTATCATTTCAACCTCAAGGTTTGTGCGTTACCCGTCATGAAATGGTTGGAATCGTACCTCTTGTGGTACGTCAGGATGAGACAAGGCTCCATTTACATACACCCCATAAATCACTTCCATTCCTCTCTTTTTTTCGTTGACTTTTTCTGCTATATTTATAAGGTTGTAACATATATTCTGCTCGATTTTTTAGTTCACTCAGAACAAAAATTAAATGACATAATGACAAATTAATCAATATAATTCCCTTTTTTTTCTGTAACCTCCTCCCACCTGTAGAAAAGTTTTTTTTATGCCACGTTCGAAGAAATCCCTTGGTTTCGAGTTGAAAAAAGCGATCACTTCGTTTTCGATAGCTTCCCTGGATTGCAACTTTTGTCCATTTAGGTGGTGTTGCAGACTTCTGAACAAATGGTAGTCTGAGGGTGCGATGTCCGGAGAATAAGGTGGATGAGGCATTTTTTTCCAACCAAATGCCTCCAATTGGGCAGTGGTGATTCGAGCAGTGTGTGGGCGCGCGTTATCCTGGTGGAATAGAACACCTCTGCGATTAATTAATGCAGGATGTTTTTCTTGTAATGCCATCTTCAATCGTTAGAGTTGTTGGCAGTAGACTTCAGCTGTGATTGTTTGGTTATCTAGCAGAAGCTCAAAATGAATAATTCCTTGCATATCCCACCAAACGCATAGCAAAATTTTCTTTGGATGGGGTCCATTCCTTGGCTGAGGTTCAGGCTTTGTTTCACGGCTAAGCCACTGATGTCGACGCTTAATATTGTTACAGAGGACCCATTTTTCATCCCCAGTGACGATCCGATTCGAAAACCGTGCCTGCAGTTGCCGAGAATGCAGTGATGTGCAAATATCGATTCGATGTTGAAGATTCGCTTGTGACAAATCATGCGGAACCCATTTTTCAACCTTCACTACTTTTCCTAACAGCTTCAAATGACGATGAATGATCATATGGCTAACGCCGAGTGGCAGGCCAAGTTCTCTTACAGTTACCGTTGGGTTTTCCTCCACTGTTGCTTTCAGCAACTCTTCATCTAACTCATTTGGTCGTCGTGTTCGTTGATAATCTTTCAGACTGAAGTCTCCATTTCTAAACTTCTCAAACCATCTCCTACACATCCATTCGCTCACATCATTATTTCCATAAACTCTTTGAATGTTTTTTGCGGATTCACTAGCGTTAGATCCTTTATGGAACTCATACAGCATCACATGTCGAATATGCTCTTTTGTGGGTTCCATGTTCTTTCAATTACTGTAATATCGTAGGGGTGGCGTTGTAACTGTATGAAAAACACCAGAGAAAATATTCATTAGCCTAATTCTACACTAGCCTAAGTCATTCTGTATCATTCTGTATCGTGATAAAACCTGTGCGAACCTGTCGCCGCGTGTATTTTGCAACATTTCTAAAACTATTTCACATTATCTTGAGGTTATTCTATTATCTATCGTCTGTTTTCTAATCGAGCAGAATTTGTGTTACAACCTGATACATGGACCAAGTTAATAACAACTTCTTCCCTCTTTTTACAAGGTTTTCCACATGTTAACTTAATTGAAATTTCTCCAAATTAATTGAGTAACCAATTAATTTTCAACTTACTTTCCTTTTTTAAAAAAAATACAATTTAATTTATTTGGTCACTATTTTATTAGTTCTCGTACTCGCCACCAGAATCCTTCAGTCCGTGAGACTGACGGTAAGGTATCTGTCTATATGCGTGAGCGAGTACAGTATTCCGTTACTATTTATTCTTGTTTTAATTACCTTCCATAAGTGCGTGCCTTTGAGTACAAACTACTTAAATCAATAATCTTATTTTATAATTAACGTGCAAATAAAATTCATCACTAAAAAGAATAAAAAAGGAAATTGACTAAAATTTAGTGTGTTTGGGTAAGAAATGAAATGTGATGAAAATGTTTTGGACATCAACAATGTAAAAATATGGAGTAAATAGTAGTAGCTAATAGAATAAGATAATCCCTATACAAAAGAATTACATATTTTTTATCAGACAAAGACACACACATACACATAGCAATTAAACTTACGTAAGTACAGGTATATCAGTACCACGATTAGTTAGGTATAAATGGTGGTTTTATGGACTACTTCCAAGAAAGCAAAAGTTAAGTGATTAACTTAACTAGTTTACCTAATTAGTTAATTTTTAAAATATAGGTTAACTTAGTTGGCAAGTTTCCCAAATTAACTTAACTAGTTAATTTTGAAAGTTAATTAACCCAACCCTGCTGCACACCATTTTCACTCTTCTGTTATTAATCAATTCTCTTCACAACCATTCCATCCATGTATTGGTATTGGCAGTAAGTATTGGCAGTAATATCACCACTCAAACCTGTTGCTGCATTTAGCCTACACTGTTATTTTCTTCCAACTAATGCCTTTACTGCACTCAATGTGCTTTCCCTGCTTCACTCTGCTTTCTACTCCCAATGTACTCGTCCCTCTCTCGTCAATCAAGTGTCCCAAATATTTATTTTTTCCAACTCTATTTCTTCACTGACGACAGTATTATGTAATGATTGTACTCTCCCAATGACAGGAACCTTACATTCACTTCCAGTAAGCCCTCTCCACACACTTCACTTTTCTTCTTGGTTAATTATCTGATTCACCTAGAGTTCCGGTGCTAGTGTCTCCGAGCAACTGATACAATGAGAACACGAACATAACTAATCAGCACATCAGCATACACCAAATGCGACAGATACCAAGTATTCTTCAGATTTAATTCTCTTTAGTTTTCGCGCTTTCGCCTTTATTGTGCCATCCATATAGGGTACACATGAAAAGCATTGGGTGACATCACACAAACCCAATCACACACCTTCAACTCTTGCACAACACTACTACTATCTACCCAAAATACTCTCAATACATTTAATATCTTACGACCAACATGCTTGCCACAAAATATATTAATTTATTATTCTTTTCACAAATCCAGAAACAGTACACCATATACATCATCTTTTCACTTAAGTTTCCCATTCAGCTGTCTCAGTGACAAAACTTGATCCAAGTATCCTCTGCCTTTCCTAAAACCACCTTGTTCATCCACAACCAACCTATTTGTACTTGCAAAAAACTTCACTTTTTTACGTGAAGGTCAAAATATGAGAATAAAAACCCACTCTAATAGACAGAGTTTATTTCCACGACAGTTTCGACGCCCACTGGCATCCTCCTCGGGTGGATACAGAAACACAAATGAAACAAGACAAGAGGGAAAAACAGTTCAGGGATCGACCGTTAAGAAATTCGCACCTAGGTTGGATTCCATTCTCTCGAGACAGGAGGGGCATTTTCATTAAGTACATTCGCACAAATTTTTTTAAAACTATCTTCCTGTTCTAAACATACAGATTCTATTATTTTTACATAATTATTACATTTATAATTAAATTTATTACATTTAATATTGCATAATTATTAATTACAGAAATTATAAATTTATTATTACATTGGTTATTACATTGTTGTTTATTATACAGAAATTATAAACCGAAAAACGAATGAAAACAGGCGATTAGGAAATAATCCAGAGACCATTGAGAAATTCGCACCTAGGTTAGATATCGTTCTCCCGAAACCAGAAGGGCATTTTATTACAGGGTCAGCTTACAACTACATTTCCACAAATTAAAAATATCTTCTTGTTCTATACATACAGATCCTAATGTTTTGACATAATTACTGCATATATTTATTTCCACATTAATTACTTCCATTATTACATTTACTAAAAGCGAGTAAGGAAACATTCCAATCCAGAGACATTTAAGAAATTCACACTTAGGTTCGAACACGTTCCCACGACTCCGTAAGGGATTTATTGACCCACGATCAGACGCCATCTATTCGCCTTCTTCTTAGTTACCTTTCCCCAACTTATATCTTCCTATCGTCTATATGAAAAAACACTAGTGGCTGTGAAGACCAAGAAGCTGCAACTCAAGTTCCTGCAAGAGTGTTTAGTGGAGCAAGTGTGCCCGAAGTCCTTGATACCGTTTACCTTCAGGAAGGACCATACACCGTTTCCGAATTTTGCCAGGGAAATTTTGAAGGAACGTATTCCATGTGTTAAAAGAGAAATTGACCATACGTATTTCAAACTAAGAAATTGTCTACGCGTCCTTAAATCGCATGTGTCGTGTGAACTACTTGTGGCGCTGTTTGAAACTGCAGATTATAAATGCGACGTGGAGACTAGACGCACTGAACAACGACTTAACAGAAAGCTATCCTATTTATGTGATGAAAGTGCTTGGTCAAAGTGTGCGGTGGAAGGTTCCGTTTTAAATTTATCGACATATGTCTTGTCCAAATCCGAAAAGGAAGTTCTTAATTTAGGGCTGTCGTTTGCGCTTAAACCCGATAAAAACATTGTTTTAGATTTTGTGTCTTCCGTAGTTAATTCCAGGGTGGATATTCCGTGTTTAAATGGTTTGATTCTGAGCAAGTTTCTGGAACATTTCAACTCATTGGACTCTATTCCCAAAAGATTCCGGTTAGCTTTAGACAAGCTCAGGAAGAATGAAGCAATATTTGTCACTAAAGCGGACAAAAGTAACACTGTGGTTATTTTGGACAAGTGTGATTATAAACAAAAAATGGAAGCGTTACTTAGTGATGAATTCACCTACACCAAAGTGAGATCGTCCCCCCTAAAGCGTCTTTCTGCCGAATTCAACAAAACCATCAGGAACTTATTAAAAGATGTCCCGGCGATTGATCCTAAAAGATTTCTACAGATTAACCCCAAACTCCCCCACATTTACGGCCTACCCAAAACCCATAAGATTAATATACCACTCCGTCCCATTATTTCACACAGGGGTTCCTTTAGTTACAGGTTATCTAAATTTCTTGCAGATAAATTATCCCCATTAGTTGGTAAATTTTCAGGCTCGCACATCACTAATTCCTGTGACTTTATTAACAAAGTTATGTCCTTAGATTTAAAACGGGGAAGAATGATAAGTTTTGATGTTGAGTCCTTGTTTACGAAAGTTCCCATTGATGATGTACTTAGTTTTTTAGATAGAAAATTGCCAACATGTAACGTAGAACTAGGCATGCCCACATCTGTATTTTTAGAACTGATAAAACTCTGTGTCACCAATAATGCCTTCTCCTTCGGTGAAGAATTTTATTTGCAACGTTTTGGTATGGGAATGGGGTCCCCTTTATCCCCAATACTGAGTACATTATATATGGAGTATTATGAGTCGGAATTGTTGCAAACAATATGTCCCAGGAATCTAATTTGGTTTCGTTATGTAGATGATATTTTCTCATTTTGGCCTGACCACTGGAACAACTTTGACACTTTCTTTCAGTCATTAAATAATCTTGTTCCCTCTATTAAATTTAAATATGAATGGGAGAACGACAAACAATTACCTTTTCTAGATGTTTTGGTCATTAACGAAAGCGGAAAGCCCAATTTCACGGTCTATAGAAAACCTACTCATTGTAATTCGTACATTCATTATTTTTCATATCATGATGAAGGGGTTAAAAGCTCAATTATTTCTTCCATGTTTCTAAGAGCACTCAGGATTTGTAGCCCACATTTGCTGGATCCGGAAAATTCAAAGATTTGGAACATTTTTAAGGATTTAAAATATCCTGAGTGGTTTATCAGAAAGGCGTATTTTAAAGCCAGAAAATCTTTTTATGCCCCTCGGGAACCTTCAGTTAACCAAAAACAATATGTGAGTTTGCCTTACATTGCCGGCTTAGAAAGAGTAAAACCGTTGACGAAAGAATTTAAGTTTGCTTTGGCGTTCAAATATTCGTCTACCGTGAAAAGTAAATTGGTTAGGAATAACGTTGCAAAAGAGGAACAAGCCTGTGTCTACAGCATTCCCTGTAAAAGTTGTGATTTAGTATACGTGGGAGAAACTGGAAGAAATATTGAAACCCGTATCAAAGAACACAAATATGCCTTCAGAAGTTGTAATACTAATAATGCCATTTTTTATCACGCTAGCCAAAATAATCATGCTATAGATTGGGAATCAAGTAAGGTACTTTATAAATGTAATAATTATGTCAAAAGAAAAATAATAGAATCTGTGTGTATAGAAAAAGTAGATAATTTTAATTTGTGCGAAGGTACTTATAAGTTAGACCCTTTAATGAGATTCTTGGTCAATAAATCCCTTACGGAGTCGTGGGAACGTGTTCGAACCTAAGTGTGAATTTCTTAAATGTCTCTGGATTGGAATGTTTCCTTACTCGCTTTTAGTAAATGTAATAATGGAAGTAATTAATGTGGAAATAAATATATGCAGTAATTATGTCAAAACATTAGGATCTGTATGTATAGAACAAGAAGATATTTTTAATTTGTGGAAATGTAGTTATAAGCTGACCCTGTAATAAAATGCCCTTCTGGTTTCGGGAGAACGATATCTAACCTAGGTGCGAATTTCTCAATGGTCTCTGGATTATTTCCTAATCGCCTTTTTTCATTCGTTTTTCGGTTTATAATTTCTGTATAATAAACAACAATGTAATAACCAATGTAATAATAAATTTATAATTTCTGTAATTAATAATTATGCAATATTAAATGTAATAAATTTAATTATAAATGTAATAATTATGTAAAAATAATAGAATCTGTATGTTTAGAACAGGAAGATAGTTTTAAAATTTGTGCGAATGTACTTAATGAAAATGCCCCTCCTGTCTCGAGAGAATGGAATCCAACCTAGGTGCGAATTTCTTAACGGTCGATCCCTGAACTGTTTTTCCCTCTTGTTTTGTTTCATTTGTGTTTCTGTATCCACCCGAGGAGGATGCCAGTGGGCGTCGAAACTGTCGTGGAAATAAACTCTGTCTATTAGAGTGGGTTTTTATTCTCATATTTTGACCTTCACGTAAAAAAGTGAAGTTTTTTGCATTTATTATGGATCCCACGATCAGACGCCATCTATTCGCCTTCTTCTTAGTCACCTTTCCCCAACTTATATCTTCCTATCGTCTATATGAAAAAACACTAGTGGCTGTGAAGACCAAGAAGCTGCAACTCAAGTTCCTGCAAGAGTGTTTAGTGGAGCAAGTGTGCCCGAAGTCCTTGATACCGTTTACCTTCAGGAAGGACCATACACCGTTTCCGAATTTTGCCAGGGAAATTTTGAAGGAACGTATTCCATGTGTTAAAAGAGAAATTGACCATACGTATTTCAAACTAAGAAATTGTCTACGCGTCCTTAAATCGCATGTGTCGTGTGAACTACTTGTGGCGCTGTTTGAAACTGCAGATTATAAATGCGACGTGGAGACTAGACGCACTGAACAACGACTTAACAGAAAGCTATCCTATTTATGTGATGAAAGTGCTTGGTCAAAGTGTGCGGTGGAAGGTTCCGTTTTAAATTTATCGACATATGTCTTGTCCAAATCCGAAAAGGAAGTTCTTAATTTAGGGCTGTCGTTTGCGCTTAAACCCGATAAAAACATTGTTTTAGATTTTGTGTCTTCCGTAGTTAATTCCAGGGTGGATATTCCGTGTTTAAATGGTTTGATTCTGAGCAAGTTTCTGGAACATTTCAACTCATTGGACTCTATTCCCAAAAGATTCCGGTTAGCTTTAGACAAGCTCAGGAAGAATGAAGCAATATTTGTCACTAAAGCGGACAAAAGTAACACTGTGGTTATTTTGGACAAGTGTGATTATAAACAAAAAATGGAAGCGTTACTTAGTGATGAATTCACCTACACCAAAGTGAGATCGTCCCCCCTAAAGCGTCTTTCTGCCGAATTCAACAAAACCATCAGGAACTTATTAAAAGATGTCCCGGCGATTGATCCTAAAAGATTTCTACAGATTAACCCCAAACTCCCCCACATTTACGGCCTACCCAAAACCCATAAGATTAATATACCACTCCGTCCCATTATTTCACACAGGGGTTCCTTTAGTTACAGGTTATCTAAATTTCTTGCAGATAAATTATCCCCATTAGTTGGTAAATTTTCAGGCTCGCACATCACTAATTCCTGTGACTTTATTAACAAAGTTATGTCCTTAGATTTAAAACGGGGAAGAATGATAAGTTTTGATGTTGAGTCCTTGTTTACGAAAGTTCCCATTGATGATGTACTTAGTTTTTTAGATAGAAAATTGCCAACATGTAACGTAGAACTAGGCATGCCCACATCTGTATTTTTAGAACTGATAAAACTCTGTGTCACCAATAATGCCTTCTCCTTCGGTGAAGAATTTTATTTGCAACGTTTTGGTATGGGAATGGGGTCCCCTTTATCCCCAATACTGAGTACATTATATATGGAGTATTATGAGTCGGAATTGTTGCAAACAATATGTCCCAGGAATCTAATTTGGTTTCGTTATGTAGATGATATTTTCTCATTTTGGCCTGACCACTGGAACAACTTTGACACTTTCTTTCAGTCATTAAATAATCTTGTTCCCTCTATTAAATTTAAATATGAATGGGAGAACGACAAACAATTACCTTTTCTAGATGTTTTGGTCATTAACGAAAGCGGAAAGCCCAATTTCACGGTCTATAGAAAACCTACTCATTGTAATTCGTACATTCATTATTTTTCATATCATGATGAAGGGGTTAAAAGCTCAATTATTTCTTCCATGTTTCTAAGAGCACTCAGGATTTGTAGCCCACATTTGCTGGATCCGGAAAATTCAAAGATTTGGAACATTTTTAAGGATTTAAAATATCCTGAGTGGTTTATCAGAAAGGCGTATTTTAAAGCCAGAAAATCTTTTTATGCCCCTCGGGAACCTTCAGTTAACCAAAAACAATATGTGAGTTTGCCTTACATTGCCGGCTTAGAAAGAGTAAAACCGTTGACGAAAGAATTTAAGTTTGCTTTGGCGTTCAAATATTCGTCTACCGTGAAAAGTAAATTGGTTAGGAATAACGTTGCAAAAGAGGAACAAGCCTGTGTCTACAGCATTCCCTGTAAAAGTTGTGATTTAGTATACGTGGGAGAAACTGGAAGAAATATTGAAACCCGTATCAAAGAACACAAATATGCCTTCAGAAGTTGTAATACTAATAATGCCATTTTTTATCACGCTAGCCAAAATAATCATGCTATAGATTGGGAATCAAGTAAGGTACTTTATAAATGTAATAATTATGTCAAAAGAAAAATAATAGAATCTGTGTGTATAGAAAAAGTAGATAATTTTAATTTGTGCGAAGGTACTTATAAGTTAGACCCTTTAATGAGATTCTTGGTCAATAAATCCCTTACGGAGTCGTGGGAACGTGTTCGAACCTAAGTGTGAATTTCTTAAATGTCTCTGGATTGGAATGTTTCCTTACTCGCTTTTAGTAAATGTAATAATGGAAGTAATTAATGTGGAAATAAATATATGCAGTAATTATGTCAAAACATTAGGATCTGTATGTATAGAACAAGAAGATATTTTTAATTTGTGGAAATGTAGTTATAAGCTGACCCTGTAATAAAATGCCCTTCTGGTTTCGGGAGAACGATATCTAACCTAGGTGCGAATTTCTCAATGGTCTCTGGATTATTTCCTAATCGCCTTTTTTCATTCGTTTTTCGGTTTATAATTTCTGTATAATAAACAACAATGTAATAACCAATGTAATAATAAATTTATAATTTCTGTAATTAATAATTATGCAATATTAAATGTAATAAATTTAATTATAAATGTAATAATTATGTAAAAATAATAGAATCTGTATGTTTAGAACAGGAAGATAGTTTTAAAATTTGTGCGAATGTACTTAATGAAAATGCCCCTCCTGTCTCGAGAGAATGGAATCCAACCTAGGTGCGAATTTCTTAACGGTCGATCCCTGAACTGTTTTTCCCTCTTGTCTTGTTTCATTTGTGTTTCTGTATCCACCCGAGGAGGATGCCAGTGGGCGTCGAAACTGTCGTGGAAATAAACTCTGTCTATTAGAGTGGGTTTTTATTCTCCTATTTGTACTTCTTTTCCCTATCAACACAAACAAACTTTACTTGCTGTACATACCACACTTGTACTCCTACAGGTTTTACATTGCTTCTTTCACCTTTCACAAATCTTGACCACTTGCACTCTCCATCCTTATTTATACATGAAACATTCCACACTTTCACATACCACAAGTGCCCGCAAAGTGTTCTCCATTATCAACAGTCCCCGTATGGCGTATAATTGCCTTTCAGAACTCGCTCGAAGAAGGCAATAGATTCATTCTGAACCCCATATCCTCAAGGATATTTAATCGAACGTTATCTATAATTACTCATTTAAACTTAGGCCAATAAGAATGGGAGAAGCGATGTCCCAAAACATTCAGCCAATACAACCACGTTCTTGAAGGTCTTTGTTTTGCATTCATCTTGTTAAAAATATATCGTAGCAAACGATGAAAAAAACGTGGTTTGTTTTCTGTAATTCAGCTTCCGTGATTACCCGTTTACTTTAATTATAACAATTTTAACATCAAAAAACAATCTGACAATATACAGACAAAAATTAACTCTAAAATAAACTTGTCTATTGCTTTTTTTATTCAACATAATGTTTTGAATTAAAGGGCTGTACTATGTAAAATAGTTTTAAATGTCTAAAGTAAAAGTCAATAAGGTCCAATAAACAAGAACAACCGATAGCAGCTGAAAGATTTGTACTTAGTAATAATAGGCCATAGTACCACTACTTACATACGCTGGTCCAGACCCAGCTAGGCCACATACTCCGTCAATTTGATATTCTGAAACTTCTTCACAAAGTCCCACAGATCCCAGAAGACATTTGATCACCTTCCCTTCGGCTGGCTGCACATTTGTCCCGAGCGAATAAACTGTAAAAAAAATATTTAATATTTTCTACATTGAATTCCGTGGATGTGGATTTAATTTTATAAACAATCTGAAAACTAAGCTCGCTACTTCTCTTTTTAAGTACCCTGGGTATTTAGCACTATACCTGTGGCATTCTATTTGTGTTCTAATAGAGCTAAGTGGGGCCAGTGCCATAGCACCGCTTCCCGTCGATCAACGAAGTTAAGCGACATTGCGTCTGAGTAGTAGTTGGATATGGGGTCGTCCAATACGTCCAGATTATGTAGCGAACCGTGGTTCGGATCCCACGTAAAGCTGTAGGTCCCCTCCGTCATACGACGTTAGATGCTGTGAAGGAGGTTAAACAACCCCATCATTACATTTTGTGCTCAAATAGAAATTATCAATAAATATCAGACCTTTACTCGAGAGTCTTATGTTGGTTAATTTCACAATATGGAGATAACGTTTTTGTTTCATAAGAAAAAGAAAATAAAATACCTATTTTGCTACAAATCAAAACACACACTCTCTCTCTCTCAAATTAGGTAAACCAATTAGGGAAATAAAACCACAATAAGTAATGGATTTAGCAGAAGCAAAAGCTTTTAGCCTCTTCTGAAGAACTTATAAGTGGCTGAAAGCTTTTGCTTCTAATAAACCCATTACTGGTTTTATTCCCTTAATTCAGTTTCTCATAATTGAGAATATTCATTCATTCATTCATTATACATTATGAGGACTCATTTTTAACACTCAATGAAGGGAGAACACGCAATGTGCGAACTCTTGATTGAAAAGTGAAATGGGCGCACATTGTAAACTGCAATATGCCCTTTTAAACACTTTCTTCTTTTAAAAAGTTCACCTCCTTCCTTCATCCCTCATTTTATAAAAGCGATTCACTGTAAAGTTGTTAATTTATGAGAAATTTTAAAAAATTAATGGATCAAATTTAGAGTGGTAACTCAAAAACATTATTGGATAATCTTAAAAGCTTAATCACGGAACTTCGCCGATACAGATTGAAATTTCTTAACTTCAAAAAATACAGTTGCGTGAAGGAGTAAAAAGCAAGTAAAATTAAAAAAAAAATTTCAGCGAATTTCTTTACTCACCACAACAGCCTTGCAGCACCATACAAGGAGTATTTGGCATTATTCTGATGACTCTTGGAGTAGAGACAACATGGCTAAGCATCTAAAATAATAAAAATTATTGAGAGCGGCGAAAAGGCTCGCTTACTATAGAAAAAAAAATCACGTATTAATGTTAATTTTTAAACAGAGTTACAAGGAGTTACAAGGAAAAGAAGTACGTCAAAAGGCCTTGCGGCCCATACCGAGGAGGTACCAAAGGCAACGGGTGCCACGGAAAATTTCCTACACCCACGGGTGCGGTCTTTGTGAAACATTCTATACCCGGGAATTTCGAACTCCCAACGTAGTCCCTATGATCGGTATGAATCCAGGACTCGGTGATAGCAACGATATCCTGGTCTTCTGATGCTAAGAGCGCCCGTAGCTCGCAAGACTTATTCCTAATCGACCTACCATTAAAAAGCACTGCACAGAGGGAGCTTTCCCTATTCTGACCGCCCCCTAGCACGACCCGTTTCCCGAACAGCCAGGGCTGTCAGGAGTTGAAGAGCCCCTCACCAAAGAGGGGGCAACTTCCGCAGGAGCCTCAGCCCCCTCCAACAGGGAAGGAGGGTCACCCACTTGTACATGGACGCACCCTTCAGTTGAAGGTACGTCCGCCACCTGCTCAACATCATCTCTCCCTAGGCTTGACCTCACCATACGGTATAGGTGCCGGTCAAGCAGCGCACCTAGCACACCCTTACCGTTGGCATTGAGGTGGACACCATCCCTGATAAAGGTCCCACCTACCCCAAAACGAGTCGTAGGGGTCAATAAACCTCTCGCCCAGAGGGACGCACAAGTCTTGCACCATCTCGTTGATGCCAATGACGTTACTGAGAGCGTGGTCACTGGCATTCATCGCGGTAAAATACCCATCAACATTCCCCTGTCTGTCTTAAGTTTCAGATCATCCTCAAGAGACATGATCTCGGTGATGATCCCTTCCGTCGAACCTACCCTACCGCCTTTGAGGAACAGGTCGTTGCCACCAGCGTGGACAACGATCGCAGTCCTCCGACAAGCCACGCAGCTTCTCTAGCTCCTTCCTTAAGTGCGCCGTTCCCCGCCCAGGTAAGCACCTTACCTTCCTCCTGTCCCGGTTTGCAGAAGCAAAGTACTTCTCCTGGCCCCTGATCTGCGAGTCCCCAATCAAAACGGTGTCTTCCTCCTTCGCGCACAGGAGACTAAAGCGGTTGGAGGTTCTGACAGCGGCAACCGGGGTCTCAGGCTTCGACTTCGCAGCCTTCTTGCCCGATACCTTTCGATACCGGTCGCCAACCGTAGATTCAGCCGCACTTACACCACCCGACCCACGCCGACCAGCAGCTACATCCTTCGGTTTCTTTGGGCCATCAGTAGGCCCCTTACCACCCATTTTCTTTATCGGCCCCTTCTTTGCGCCCCCCCCCTTTCCCTCCACCTTGCGTCACGGTTCCGAGCATTCCACGTTGGTCGCTGGCGATTCCTGACACTGATTTTGCACCCCGGCCCCCGGTTGCACCTCTACCCTACCTCCGCGGTCCCGAGCTCTGTCCAGTCCACCGCTGGACCGCCTTTCCAGGGCGGCTATCCTATCAATAAGCTCCGGGATGGGGGGCACAGCCGCGTCAGCGACCGCCGCGCCTCCAACAGCCAATCTGGACGACTCGAGCCGCCAGACCCTCTCCTCTAGCTTCTCGTAAAATTGCACAAGTTCGCAAAAGCGGCACATGCTGGAGTGGTTGATCTTCTCGAAGCAAGCTTCTTTGAAGTTCGTCACCCACTGATTTACTCCACACCTCGTGCAGTCAGCCTTCAGTTTCTGCGGTCCAGTCATTGTAACTTATTTCTTCGAACTCTGTATACAATGAATAAGATAAAGTAAAGCGTTCTAGCAATGAAAACTAGTAAAAACGTTCTGACCAGTATATTAAAAAGGGGGGGGGGGGGGGGGTGAATACTTCCCGCCTATTTGCAAGTGACGTTTATTCCATCCAGAAGACTACACCTCTAACTGCTGCCGCACCGACCAAGGGTCTCCACAGGGCCGGACAGTCCCAAACGTGTCACGCTACCAACTGAAAACACGCGCGGATTTCCCGCAAGAAGCGACCGCGAGATGCAGCTCCTTACTAAGTCTTACTAGTCACTCACAAACGGCCAGATTCTTAGAATCCAGTGTTCAAGGGATATCCCACCAGACCCAGAGGCCACGGCCGAGACTTTCCGCTGGCCTGGCAGCCAGCTGGGCAGTAAAGCTCTCTCACCTAAGAGCAGTACAGCCAAGCACAATCAATTGGTCACCAAAGAACGGTCGCAGGAGAGAGAGTTACAAGGAGTTACAAGGAAAAGAAGTACCTCAAAGGGCCTTGCGGCCCATACCGAGGAGGTACCAATGGCAACGGGTGCCAGGGAAAATTTTGTACACACTCAAATAGTGTGCAAGATTTGGTCTAACCTTTTCTTGAACTGATCCACAGAGGAACTGTTCACAACTTCCGAAGGTAACCTGTTCCATGTGTCACAGATCTTATACGTAAAGTAATTCCCACACACACTAGTCCTAAACCGTTTCAAATCCAACTTCCAACCATTGTTGCGAGTTGGGTTATCATTTAAACTAAACATACTTCTAAAATCGACATCGTTGAACCCGCGTAAGAGCTTGAAAACCTCGATCAGTTGACCGCGCAGCCTCCGAGTTTCAAGCGAAAACAAGTTCAGGGCGCGTAACCGTCGATTGTAGCCCATATGCCTAACGGAAGGGATTAACTTTGTGGCCCTCGCCTGCACTCGCTCCAGCCTCTCAATATCTTTCCTGAGGGTGGGCGACCAGAACTGCACAGCATACTCCAGGTGCGGCCGAACAAGGGAATTGTACAGTGAGAGCACAATCTCCTTGTTCCGAAACTGAAATTGCCTCCTGATATAACCCAATAGTTTCTGGGCTTTCTTTTCCACCTCTACACACTGTTTCGTAAACTTAAGGTCGCTGCTAATTAGCACACCCAAGTCCTTTTCTAAATCAGTCACCTCGATATTACTACCCAACATCGAGTAGTCCGACTTGGGATTGGCGTAGCCAATGTGCATCACTTTGCATTTACCCAAGTTAAACGGCATTTGCCATTTTTCGGACCACTCTCCTATCCTACCTAGGTCCGCACGCAGTTCCTCGATCGCTTCGGGCGTCCCAACATTGGCCCCAAGCTTGGTGTCATCAGCGAATTTGGCGATCCGACTGACGATGCCACCGTCGATATCATTTATGTAAATGATAAACAACAGTGGCCCCAAAACGGAACCCTGAGGAACCCCACTAGTGACCGAGGCCCAACCCGAACTAGCCCCTTTAATTACCACCCTCTGCCGCCTATTCCTCAGCCAGTTTTCAATCCACCTACCTATTTCCCCACCGATACCCAGCGCGCGCACTTTCGCCATTAGCCGGCGGTGAGGTACCTTATCAAAGGCTTTCTGAAAGTCGAGATAAAGTATATCAATCGCCCTACTCTTATCGTACTCACTCAACATGACGTGGAAAAACTCGAGCAAGTTGGTGAGACACGACCTATGCCGTCTAAACCCATGTTGGGAGTCCCCAAGCAGCTTGTAGGAATCCAAATGGTCAACGATCCTATCAGCTATTATCCTTCTAATAATTTACCTACAACTGAAGTGAGACTAAGGACGATAGTTCCCTGGACTTTCGTGATCCCCTTTCTTAAAGATAGGGGTCACGTTGGCTTCCCTCCAGTCACCAGGCACCTGGCCCATCTCCAACGATTTGTTGAAGACTGTAGCCAGGTGGGGAGCCACCTGGTCGCGCACTTCTCGCAACACTCTGGGGAGAAACTGGTCTGGCCCAGGAGCCTTAAACGCGCTCAGTTTGTCTATTCTATCGGCAACGACTGTCGCGGTACATCTAACACTATCCAGGCCAGCACCTTCGTGCCTCAGCCTGGCTCGGGGATGACGCGGGTATCCTCCCTGGTGAACACTCCCGCAAAGTACTCATTAAGCACATTAGCGATGTCCGCGTCGGAGGTCCGCAGAACGCCGCTTCCGTCCTTTAAGGACCTATCATGCTTCTAATGGGCTTTCTACTATTAACATAACTGAAGAACTCCTTAGGGTTCCCCTTGCAGAGGCTTGCCACCCGTAGTTCTTCGTTACGTTTCGCTAGCCTAACCTTCGCCTTCACTTCCCTACACAGGCGGACATACGCTTCAGTGTTCTCGTGGGAACGATTGGCCTTCGCCCTCCTATACGCTACTTTCCTATTTCGGATAGCCGAAGCGATGTCACGATTGAACCACTTAGGCTGCGTTGAAGCAGGGGTGACCGGTTTTGAGGGTATGGCAGCAGACTGCAGCACCATAAACTCGTCCCGGAATGCACTCCACACTCCCTCAACATCGCCGCCAACCTCTAACCCCATCTCACCTACGCTATCCCTGAGGCTAACAAAGTTCGCCCGCCGGAGATCGAGCTTACTGCCTCTCGAGTTACTACGCTTCACCCGAGGGACGCACACACGGAACCTAATAAGACCGTGATCACTCCCGCCCAACGATTCGTCAACGGTGAGGCCAGTGACGAGGTTGTCTTCGGTCGTGAATACTAAGTCTAGAACGCTTTCGCCTCGTGTAGGCTCGTTGACCCACTGAGTGAGGAAGTTCTCATCAGCAAAGTCAACTAGCCTCCTCCCTTCAGCATCGGCAGTCCTTTTCCCACTTTATGCCGCGACAGTTGAAGTCTCCTAAAACTACACACACCCTATCCCTAGCAGGCTACTGAGTTCGGTGTACAGGGCTGTATCCTCCTCGAGGAGGAGATGCGGAGGTCTGTACACCAAGATTAACCTATAGTTCGTCCCTCCCACGTTCAGATCGACCAAGCAGCTCCCGTTCCGACCGGAACTGGCAGTCAACCGGACTCAACGTGTCCTGACGTATATTAGTACCCCACCCCCCTCCCCACGGGTGCGGTCTTTGCGAAACATTCTATACCCGGGAATTTCGAACTCCCCAACGTAGTCCCTACGATCAGTATGAATCCAGGACTCGGTGATAGCAACGATATCCTGGTATTCTGATGCTAAGAGCGCCCGTAGCTCGCAAAACTTGTTCCTAATTGACCTAGCATTAAAAAGCATTGCACGGAGGGAGCCTTCCCTATTCTGACCGCCCCCTAGCACGACCCGTTTCCCGAACAGCCAGGGCTGTCGGGAGTTGAAGAGCCCCTCACTAACGAGGGGGCAACTTCCGCAGGAGACTGAGCCCCCTCCAACGTAGGAGGAGGGTCACCCACCTGTACTTCGACGCACCCTTCAGTTGAAGGTACGTCCGCCACCGGCTCATCCTCATCTCTCCCCGGTGGGGGCCCATCATCTCCCCGGACTCGACCTCACCATTCTGTATAGGTGCCGGTCGAGCAGCGCGCCTAGCACACCTTTACCCTTGTTATTGAGGTGGACACCATCCCTCTGGTAAAGGTCCCACCTACCCGAAAATGCATCGAAGGGGTCAATAAACTTCACGCCCAGCGGAACGCACAAGTCTTGTACCCTCTCGTTGATGCCAATGACCTTACTGAGCGTGGTCACTGGCATTCATTCGCGGTAAAATACCCATTAACATTCCCCTGTCTGTCTTCAGTTTTAGATCATCCGCAAGAGACATGATCTCGGTGATGATCCCTTCTGTAAGACCTACCCCACCGCCTTTGAGGAACAGGTCATTGCCACCAGCGTGGACAACGATCGCAGTCCTCCGACTAGCCACGCGCACCTTCTCTACCTCCTTCCTTAAGTGCGCCGTTCCCCGCCCAGGTAAGCACCTTACCTTCCTCCCATCCCGGTTTGCAGAAGCAAAGTACTTCTCCTGGCCCCTGATCTGCGAGTCCCCAATCAAAACGGTGTCTTCCTCCTTCGAGCACAGGAGACTAAAGCGGTTAGAGGTCTTGACAGGGGCAACTGGGGTCTCAGGCTTCGGCTTCGCAGCCTTCTTGCCCGAGACCTTTCGAAACCCGTCGCCACCCATACACGCAGTTACACCACCCGACCCACCCCGACAGGTAGCTACATCCTTCGGTTTCTTTGGGCCATCAGTAGGCCCCTTCCCACCCTTTTTCTTCATTGGCCCTTCCCACCCTTCTCTATCGATCCCTTCCCACCCTTCTCTATCAGCCCCTTCTTTGCGCCCTCCCTTTGTTCTAGATACTTAATCTTACAGTTTAAATCTGCTGGTGTGTTTTTAATTTGATCTTGTCCACTGGGTTGGATTTCCAGTGCTACGACCCTAGCTTCAAGCTTTTTTACTAATTCCTTTAGCTCTTTAACTTCCTTTTCGTGGTTGTCTCTAAGTTTACAAAACAAACATACACTAAGGGATGTGATATCGCTGATACTACCCTCAGGGAAGTCAACGCACCAATGATTAACTTTACATTTAAAGCATTCTGCTTTCAATTTAGCTGGCCCTGCCATATTTTCTCTTTTTTTTTTTTTTCTGAATACTCTGAATAAGATAAAGCGTTCTAGCAATGAAAACTATCCAAAAACGTTCTGACCAGTATATAAAAAGGGGGGGGGGGTGAATTCATCCCGCGCGTAGACGCATCCACCTATTTGCAAGTGACGTTCATCCTTCCAGAAGACTACACCTCTCCTGCTGCCGCACCGACCAAAGGTCTCCCCAGGGCCGGACAGTCCCAAACGTGTCGCAGCTACCAACTGACAAACACTCGCGACGCAGCGTCACGGATTTTCCGCCAGGAGCGACAGCGAGATGCAGCCCCTTACTAAGTCTTACTAGTCACTCACAAGCGGCCAGACTCTTAGAATCCAGTGTTCAAGGGATATCCCACCAGACCCAGAGGCTACGCCCGAGACTTTACGCTGGCCTGGCAGCCAGCTGGGCAGTAAAGCTCTCACCTCAGAGCAGTACAGCCAAGCACCATCAATTGGTCACCAAAGAACGGTCGCAGGGGGCTGGTCAGGCCATTACGCGTTAGGAATGGGCTTAACGGGGCACTAGCCACACTCCATTCATCGCGCCCCTACGCCTGGGACCCCTCCATCCCAGTCTCTCACAACCTACGAGCGTTAAATGGTGTTATTTATAGAGGTTCCAAAGCCTCTCTTCCCACGCATGAGGTAGCAGTAGGGTCCTAATAGTAAAAGAAGAGAAAAAGACTTAATACTAAAAGTTTTTTTTTTTTTTTTTTTTTGCAGTCAGAGGAGAACAACCTTAACGTAAGCTAAAAGGACAGAGTAGGGATGGGATGGGGTCCTAGTAACCCACGGGACGGGATTGTGCAAAATACTTACCCGCCCTCCCGAAAGAGAGAGAGAACCTAAAGGAACTGGCAGCCAGTTCCTCTAGAATCCCACGACTCGGGACCGGAGGACTGTCACACCCCAAGTATAAAGTTTACTACATCCAGAAGAAATGTGCATAACCTTTATACCCCCTGCGGAGAGAGAGAGAGAGAGAGAGGAGAGAGTTACAAGGAGTTACAAGGAAAAGAAGTACCTCAAAAGGCCTTGCGGCCCATACCGAGGAGGTACCAATGGCAACGGGTGCCAGGGAAAATTTTCTACACACACAAATTGTGTGCAGGATTTGGTCTAACCTTTTCTTGAGATGATCCACAGAGGAACTGTTCACAACTTCTGAAGGTAACCTGTTCCACGTGTCACAGATCTTATACGTAAATTAATTCCCACGCACACTAGTCCTAAACCGTTTCAAATCCAACTTCCAACCATTGTTACGAGTTGGGTTTTCATTTAAACTAAACATGCTTATAAAATCGACATCTTTGAACCCGCGTCACGTAAGCGTCGATTGTAGCCCATATGCCGAACGGAAGGGATTAACTTTATGGCATTCCTCAGCCGGTTTTCAATCCACCTACCTATTTCCCCACCAATACCCAGCGCGCGCACTTTCGCCATTACCCGGCAGTGAGGTACCTTATCAAAGGCTCTCATCAATCGCCCTACTCTTAGTCTTATCATACTCACTCAGCATGATGTGGAAAAACTCGAGCAAGTTGGTGAGACACAACCTATGCCGTCTAAACCCATGTTGGAATCCCCAAGTAGCTTGTAGGAATCCAAATGTTCAACAATCCTACCTGCTATTATCCCCTCTAATTATTTACCTAGAACTGAAGTGAAATGGTGTTATTTATAGAGGTTCCAAAGCCTCTCTTCCCACGCATGAAGCAGGATATTCCCACGATATCCTGGTATTCTGATGCTAAGAACGCCCGTAGCTCGCAAAACTTATTCCTAATCGACCTAGCATTAAAAGCACTGCACGGAGGGAGCCTTCCCTATTTTGACCGCCCCCTAGCACGACCCGTTTCTCGAACAGCCAGGGCTGTCGGGAGTTGAAGAGCCCCTCACCAACGAGGGGGCAACTTCCGCAGGAGCCTCAGCCCCCTCCAACGTGGAAGGAGGGTCACCCACCTGTACCTGGACGTACCCTTCAGTTGAAGGTACGTCCGCCACCGGCTCAACATCATCTCTCCCTGGTGGGGGCCCGTCATCTCTCCCCGGGCTCGACCTCACCATTCTGTATAGGTTCCGGTCGAGCAGCGCGCCTAGCACACTTTTATCCTTGTCATTGAGGTGGACACCATCCCTCTGGTAAAGGTCCCACCTACCCAAAATGCGTTGAAAAGGTCAATAAACCTCATGCCCAGCGGGACGCACAAGTCTTGCACCCTCTCGTTGATGCCAATGACCTTACTGAGCGTGTGGTCACTGGCATTCATCCGCGGTAAAATACCCATCAACATTCCCGTCTGTCTTCAGTTTTAGATCATTCGCAAGCGACATGATCTTGGTGATGATCCCTTCTGTAAGACCTACCCTACCGCCTTTGAGGAACAGGTCGTTGCCAGAGATATATAGATATAGAAAAGCAACTTATCAGCTTTTTCTTTATGACTATCTTTTTAATATAATACGTGAAAATCTATCCAATACTAATTCTTCTCGCTCTTTCTGGCATCTAGCTAAGAACCTCTTCAACAACTTTCCTTCCTCTTCTTTCCCTCCTCTTTTCCATTCCGACAGCACAGTTGCCATCTCTTCTGACAAAGCTGAACTCTTCGCTCAAACTTTCGCTTACAATTCAACCCTCGACGATTCCGGTGCTGTTCCTCCATCTCCCCCTCCTTCTGACTTTATTATGTCTGAAATTAGAATCTCTTCTAAAGATGTTTTTTCTGCCCTATCTGGGCTCAACTCTAGGAATGCGTATGGTCTTGATGGTGTTCCTCCTGTTATTCTTAAGAACTGTGCTGCCACCCTGCCTAGGCAAACTTTTTCGTCTTTCTCTCTCATCTGGTCCTTTTCCTTCCTGCTGGAAGTTCGCTTTCATTCAGCCTGTCCCAAAAAAGGGTGACCGCTCTCAACCCTCCAACTATCGTCCAATTGCTTTGATTTCTTGCCTTTCCAAAGTTTTTGAAGCTATCCTTAAAATGAAGATTCTTAAACACCTTTCTCCTCACAATCTTTTTTCAGATCGTCAGTATGGATTATGCAAGGGACACTCTACTGGCGATCTTCTTGCATATATCTCTCACTTTTGGTCATCCAATTTTTGGGATTTCGGTGAAACTTTTGCTATTGTGCTAGACATATCAAAAGCTTTTGATAGTGTCTGGCACAAATCTTTAATTTCGAAACTACCCTCCTTCAGTCTCTATCCTTCTATCTGTGCCTTCATCTCTAATTTCCTTTCTAGCTGATCTGTAGTTGCAGTTGTAGATGGCCACTGTTCTTCTCCTAAAGCTATTAATTAACAGTGGTGTTCCTCAGGGTTCTGTCCTGTCACCCACTCTTTTGCTTTTATTTATTATTGATTTTTTGATTTGCACTTCCTGTCCTATTCACTCCTATGCCGATGATTCCACTCTTCACTTCTCCACCGCATCCCAAAGTGTCCCTCACAGCAGTCGCTTCATGATTCGCGTTGGACGGCTATGGGACACCTAACCTCTGATCTTTCTGCTATATCTGACTGGGGCAGAGAAAACCTTGTGGCTTTCAATGCCTCAAAAACTCAGTTCCTCCGTCTACTCGTCACAATCTTCCACACGACTATCCCTTACCTTCAACAACACACAACTCAATCCTTACTCTTCTCTTAACATTCTTGGCGTTCCCTTTTCTCGTGATTTTTCCTAGAAAGTTAACATATACTCTCTTTCTAAAACGGCTTCTAAGAGGTTAGGTGTGCTGTACCGCCTCCGCGGTTTCTTCACACCCACTCAGTTGCTGTCTCTGTACAGGGCCCTTGTTCGATGGAGTATGCTTCTCATGTGTCAGGTGGTTCAACCCACACAGCACAGCTGTACTTGACTGGGTGGAATCAAATGCTTTTCATCTCATCAACTCTCTCTCTCTCTCTCTCTCAGGGAGGATACCCGCGTCATCCCTGAGCCAGGCGTGAGGCACGAAGGTGCTGGCCTGGATAGTGTTAGATGTACCGCGACAGTCGTTGCCGATAGAATAGACAAACTGAGCGCGTGTAAGGCTCCTGGGCCAGACCAGTTTCTCCCCAGAGTGTTGCGAGAAGTGCGCGACCAGGTGGCTCCCCACCTGGCTACAGTCTTCAACAAATCGTGGGAGATGGGCCAGGTGCCTGGTGACTGGAGGGAAGCCAACGTGACCCCTATCTTTAAGAAAGGGTATCACGAAAGTCCAGGGAACTATCGTCCCATTAGTCTCACTTCAGTTGTAGGTAAATTATTAGAAGGGATAATAGCTGATAGGATCGTTGACCATTTGGATTTCTACAAGCTGCTTGGGGACTCCCAACATGGGTTTAGACGGCATAGGTCGTGTCTCACCAACTTGCTCGAGTTTTTCCACGTCATGTTGAGTGAGTACGATAAGAGTAGGGCGATTGATATACTTTATCTCGACTTTCAGAAAGCCTTTGATAAGGTACCTCACCTCCGGCTAATGGCGAAAGTGCGCGCGCTGGGTATCGGTGGGGAAATAGGTAGTGGATTGAAAACTGGCTGAGGAATAGGCGGCAGAGGGTGGTAATTAAAGGGGCTAGTTCGGGTTGGGCCTCGGTCACTAGTGGGGTTCCTCAGGGTTCCGTTTTGGGGCCGCTGTTGTTTATCATTTACATAAATGATATTGACGGTGGCATCGTCAGTCGGATCGCCAAATTCGCTGATGACACCAAGCTTGGGGCCAATGTTGGGACGCCCGAAGCGATCGAGGAACTGCGTGCGGACCTAGGTAGGATAGGAGAGTGGTCCGAAAAATGGCAAATGCTGTTTAACTTGGGTAAATGCAAAGTGATGCACATTGGCTACGCCAATCCCAAGTCGGACTACTCGATGTTGGGTAGTAATATCGAGGTGACTGATTTAGAAAAGGACTTGGGTGTGCTAATTAGCAGCGATCTTAAGTTTACGAAACAGTGTGTAGAGGTGGAAAAGAAAGCCCAGAAACTATTGGGTTATATCAGGAGGCAATTTCAGTTTCGGAACAAGGAGATTGTGCTCTCACTGTACAATTCCCTTGTTCGGCCGCACCTGGAGTATGCTGTGCAGTTCTGGTCGCCCACCCTCAGGAAAGATATTGAGAGGCTGGAGCGAGTGCAGGCGAGGGCCACAAAGTTAATCCCTTCCGTTAGGCATATGGGCTACAATCGACGGTTACGCGCCCTGAACTTGTTTTCGCTTGAAACTCGGAGGCTGCGCGGTCAACTGATCGAGGTTTTCAAGCTCTTACGCGGGTTGAACGATGTCGATTTTAGAAGTATGTTTAGTTTAAATGATAACCCAACTCGCAACAATGGTTGGAAGTTGGATTTGAAACGGTTTAGGACTAGTGTGTGTGGGAATTACTTTACGTATAAGATCTGTGACACATGGAACAGGTTACCTTCGGAAGTTGTGAACAGTTCCTCTGTGGATCAGTTCAAGAAAAGGGTAGACGAAATCTTGCACACTATTTGAGTGTGTAAAGACATTTAGGACCTCAGTCTGCGGAAATTTCTTTTCCTATAAAATAGTTAATATCTGGAACCAACTTCCCTCAGAGGTTGTTTCCAGTCAAAGTGTAAATGTGTTTAAAAATAGGCTAGACAAAGTACTGAATACTCTCATAGTTTAAGACTAAAACATAAGAAAACTCTGCAGGAGATCGCTTGCACGGTCTCTCTGTGAGCAAGCTAACTATAGAGCTATTTATATATTCTCCACTTTCCTGTAAAATTTCCTTGGCTACTTTTCCAGGGTCAAGGTATTTTCTTCAACCTTTTTCCGTACCTGCCTCTGGCAGGGAGGGAGCGGAGGGTGGGGAGAGAGCCTTCTACTTTTCTATCCAGTTTTCTACTACTGCTAGGATAGTTGAAAGAAAAATAAACTTTTACAAAATTTTCCGTGGCACCCGTTGCCATTGGTACCTCCTCGGTATGGGCCGCAAGGCCTTTTGAGGTACTTCTTTTCCTTGTAACTCCTTGTAACTCTCTCTCTCTCTTTTCCTTTCCTTGTACTCTCTCTCTCTCTCTCTCGTGGGTTACTAGGACCCCTTCCCATCCCTACTCTGTCCTTTTAGCTTAGGTTAAGGATGTTCTCCTCTAACTGCAAAAAAAAAAAAAAAAACTTTAGTATTGTCTTTCTCTACTGTTACGATTAGGACCTTACTGCTACCTTATGCGTGGGAAGAGAGGCTTTGGAACCTCTATAAATAACACCATTTCACTTCAGTTGTAGGTAAATAATTTGAGGGGATAATAGCGGGTAGGATTGTTGACCATTTGGATTCCTACAAGCTACTTGGGGACTCCAACATGGGTTTAGACGGCATAGGTCGTGTCTCACCAACATGCTCGAGTTTTTCCATGTCATGTTGAGTGAGTATGATAAGAGTAGGGCGATTGATTAGAAAGCCTTTGATAAGGTACCTCACTGCCGGCTAATGGCCAAAGTGTGCGCGCTGGGTATTGGTGGGGAAGTAGGTAGGTGGATTGAAAACTGGCTGAAGAATGCCACAAAGTTAATCCCTTCCGTTAGGCATATGGGCTACAATCGACACTTATGTGACGCGGGTTCAAAGATGTCGATTTTAGAAGCATGTTTAGTTAAAATACCCAACTCGCAACAATGGTTGGAAGTTGGATTTGAAACGGTTTAGGACTAGTGTGTGTGGGAATTACTTTACGAATAAGATCTGTGACACGTGGAACAGGTTACCTTCAGAAGTTGTGAACAGTTCCTCTGTAGATCAGTTCAAGAAAAGGTTAGACCAAATCTTGCCAACTATTTGAGTGTATAGAAAATTTTCCCTGGCACCCGTTGCCATTGGTACCTCCTCAGTATGGGCCGCAAGGCCTTTTGAGGTACTTCTGGTCCTTGTAACTCACTTCTTGTCCTTGTAACTCTCTCTCTCTCTCTCTCTCTCTTCACCACAATGTTGCCTCACTCTCTCTTTACTATCGTTATCATAACGGACACTGCTCTTCTAACTCTCTAACTGCATGCCTCCCCCTTTAAGGAGAGCACACAGTACCACACTTTCTCATTCCTTTTCTGTCCATCTATCCCATTCTCAGTCTTTTTCTGTCCAACTCTCTAACGCGAGGGTTAATTGGTATTTTCAATCTTTCATCTACTCAACCAGTGAACTCTGGAACATGTTCCTCAATCCATCTTTCCTCCTGTCTATGACCTACCATCTTTCAAACGCAAAGTGTCTAGGCATCTCGAAAATCCCAGACCTTGATTTTGGCTGTCTTCTTCTTCTATGGGAGGGGCGCTTTAGTGGGCATTTGCCCTTGGCCCCTCCTTCCTGCGTAAAAAAAAATATTTGTCTCCCTTTTCCTATAAGGTGGATAGATATCAAGGGTAAAGGGAAAAAGGCACACCAAGATAATAAGTGGATTAGCACAAAAGCCAAGAAAATATATCAGACAATTGTGTGACTTTAAGCATGCAGCTAAATTTTTAAGTATTAGTCATCTGAAACTTTCGAAAGCGAAAGATCAATCTCTCTGATGAAGAATAATTATTATCAATAGCTAATAAAAGGCTTCATAAGGAATATATAACTAAAAAATATGAATATTAAATATTTGAGTTTATTGCAACTAAGAAAATGTTAATATAATTCATAAACTGAAAACGAAAAAAAACTGAAATCAAAACTGATATTTTGTTTCTTAAAAAACAAATTGAAAGTCGAACTGATAAATATATCAATTTCCCACCCCTGCTTTTTTCATTACCAAAGATAGGAAAGGCAGAATAAGCTAAATTAATTATGCAACCTAAAATACCGCCACCAGCAAAGAAAGTTTTTCAAATGAAATACCCATTTTAATTTGTTTCACTTTAATGAAATGCTAAAATTAATCTAGCACTAAAAAGTTGTATATGATAGTACAGTAAGGAACTGTAATAAACTTACACTTTGTCTAAAAAGATCACTGTCTTTATTAATTAATAAAAAATAAGTGCAACTTGTACTTTGGGGGGGGAAGGTTATAGATATTCATTGCTCCAAATGACCATGATTTGAACATTTGAACACAATAATTTCCATTTTATTTATAATTGCATCCACAGAGAATTTCATTAAAAGAAAAGGATAGATATTTTACTACTATTAACCTATAATATAATTAAACTCATTCTGAAGAAACCTAATCAGCTAAAGAAAGTGTTTTGAAGTATAGTATATATTTCAGAAAACTTGCTTAATATGCACCTCATTGTTTTATCACTTTCATAAGTTTCTCTTAAAACAAAATTTTAAATCCATCCACCTTGTTTCTTAGACAGTCTTCATCACATCATTAGCTAAAACAGTTTAAAAAAGCTTGGACTCTGTAGAGAGCTAAACATTACTTCACAGACCAGATGGCTATTAGGTGGGGGGGGGGTCGAAATTTTGTATTCTTATTCTACACACTACTCGGAGTTTCCTTTGAGGCCCTAAACAACATACTGTAATTACACCGCTATGCACCCGCCTTTTTTCAAATTGAAATGAAATTGAAACCAATTCTTTGAATAAAAAAACCTGATAAATGACAAAGATTAAAGTAAATAATGATATAAGTAAAGTTAAAGTTATATATATATATATAATATATATATATATGATGAATAAAACCACGAAGGAAAGGAAACACAGAATGGTGCTCAAGTGCTTTCGTCTAATGACATCCTCAGGAACACTGAAGTACATAAAGAGTTACAGCCTATATATAGGTTACAGAAAAAAAAAAAAATATATATATATATATATACAATAAACGGAGAAACAAAATTAAAGGATTGTGGGTGGGGCACACAAATTTATAAGGAAAAACTATCGATTTTTAGCACAAGATTAAATGAATTGTTTCCAACCAATGTCATAGATAAAAAAAAAAAATATATACAAATTTATACTGGAAATCTGCCTGGGTTTTAGCACTCTGCTCTTTTTCTATGTAAAAATTTAAAAATTATCGATTTTTAGCACAAGATTAAATGAATTGTACTGGAAATCTGCCCAGGTTTTAGCACTCTGCCTTTTTTGTTATAAAAATTGAAAAATAACAGTTATTAGGGTGGCATACAAGTTTACCAAAGATTTAGCGTTCTACCTTTCTTATCTAAATCTGTTCTGAAGGAATTCAAAACAACAGGATCAAGTTGAAAAAAGACCTTTGCTTATGTCCTACGTACAATTTGTCCTACGTACACTTTTACTCGGGACATGACACCCCCACTGGGAAGGCCTTTTTCTTCAATGTTTCTCCGCGCCCTTAGGATCGCCAGTCCGGAATACATCGATGCCGAATTAGAAAAAATCAACGGTATTGGAAGTGATCTGTGTTATGGAATCTTGTCTCAACAAGGCAAAACGAACTTTCTATCGTGTCAATAATAACACTCGTACTTTGTCAAAAAATATTTTAGTACTTCCATTTTTCCCAGGCTTTTTAGGCATTGCTAATGTACTTAAACTTTTGGATATTAAAGTAGTATTTTCATATAACAATATTGTGAAAAATATCTTAGTAAAAAATAGCCCTACCAATAATTCAGGCATTATCTATAAAATTGGTTGTAAACAATGTGATTCCTTTTACATAGGTCAGACGGGAAAGGATTTGCACACACGTAATAAAACAGCATCAATATTCCGTTAGAACAGGACAATGTCAGTCCTTTTTGTCCATTTGTCAGAGTTATCCCACTGTATTGATTGGAATAATGCTTGTTTTATTTCACTCTAGCAACATTGTTAATAGAAATATTCTTGAGTCTGCCATTATCCAACTTACAAATAACTTCAACATAAGCAAAGGTCTTTTTTCAACTCAATCCTGTCGTTTTGAATTCCTTCAGAATAGATTTAGATAAGAAAGGTAGAATGCTAAATCTTTGGTAAACTTGTATGCCACCCTAATAACTTTTATTTTTCAATTTTTATATACAAAAAGGGCAGAGTGCTAAAACCCGGGCAGATTTCCAGTATAAATTTGTATTTTTTTTATTTTATTTTTTTTATCTATAACATTGGTTGGAAACAATTCATTTAATCTTGTGCTAAGAATCGATAATTTTTCAATTTTTACATACAAAAAGAGTGCTAAAACCCGGGCAGATTTCCAGTATAAATTTGTATATTTCTTTTTTTTCATCTATAACATTGGTTGGAAACAATTCATTTAATCTTGTGCTAAAAATCGATAGTTTTTCCTTATAAATTTGTGTGCCCCGCCCACAATCCTTTAATTTTGTTTCTCCATTTATTGTGTATATATATATATACAGGGCCCCGCAAGGGGGTTCTAAGCTCGTGCTCTTGAGTGCTCTTTGTGCTCGTTTGTACGTGCTTGTTCCTGGAGGTTTCACGTGCGCCCTCCCGGCCCTAGCACCCAAGGATGATGGGGCTCGACCCTGCAGTCCTTGTCATCCTTGGTCTTTTTCCACTTCGACTGTCCCCTCCACCCTTTCTTTTTCCTCTGTCTTTCCTCTCACTTTTTCTTTGTTTTTCCGCTGAGATATGCCCTTTAAATAGAGGCGAATCGGTTCTTCCTGAACTAAAAAAAAAAAAATATATATATACAGGGTGTACATAAAATCAGGATCTATTTTTGTGAAATAATTATTTTTTTCTATTTTTCTTTTAAGAAGCCCTTAGAATGAATACAGAAGAGCGTGTGGCAATAGTAATTTGGCGAATTGAGGGAAAGAAATACAATGACATCAGAGAGAAGTTTAGAAGGAGATTTCATAAGCCGGGGCCAATAGACAAGACAATACGAAAATTGGTGAACAAATTTAAATGAACGGGATCTGTAAATAAATGATGAAGCAAGATCAGGACGACTGTGTATGTCAGATCTTACCGTGAATGCAGTACACGGAATTATCACTGAGGAGCCACGTACATCCGTTCGTGCTGCATCACACAGACTCGGCCTCCCAACATCATCTGTGCACAAAATTCTGAAAGTTAATTTGCAGAAGAAAAGCTATCATTTGCAGGTTTTACATGATTTACATGAGGAAGATTTCCCTCGACGAAGTGCTGTGTGTGCTGATCTCGTAGAACAAATCTGGAGTGATAATTTAATGGACAACATTCTCTTTAGTGATGAAGCCACTTTCCATACGTGTCGAAAAGTAAATCGCCATAACTGCCGAATTTGGGCAGATGAAAGACTGAATGATTTCGTCCAAAATTGGGAAAGAGACTCACCTAAAGTTAATGTCTGGATGGGTTTAACAAAATCTAAGGTTTATGGTCCTTTTTTCTTTGCTGAAGCTACAGTTACGGGGCTTATTTATCTGGACATGTTGCAGCAATTCCTTGAACCTCAGCTGATTGGGGATAGGATTGTTAGTACCGTCGTCTATCAACATGATGGTGCTCCTTGTCACTATGCCAAAATTGTTCAGGATTATCTAAATGGACATTTTCCAAATTGCTGGATCGGATGCGGAAGCAACAGACCTTGGCCAGCGAGATCACCAGATTTAACCCCTTTAGATTTCTTTGCATGGGGCTTTATCAAATCGCACATCTATCAGACGAAGATTACGAGTCTTGAAAACTTACGTACATGTATACGAACTGCTGCAGATAACATAACCCCGCAAATGCTCCAGAATGTGTTTGGAAATGCTGCGGAACGATTTGAGCTGTGCAGGGATCTACTGATGGGCATCACATCGAATCCTACTCTTAATTATTTAATAAATGTTACCACTTTATCATTTTATGATTGAATTCCATATAATTTCCAAGTGCTTCACAAAAATAGATCCTGACTTTATGTACACCCTGTATATATATTTTTTTTTCTGTAACCTATATATAGGCTGTAACTCTTTATGTACTTCAGTGTTCCTGAGGATGTCATTAGACGAAAGCGCTTGAGCACCATTCTGTTTCCTTTCCTTCGTGGTTTTATTCATCATAAATATTTTTCACGTGTTACTTTCATGAAATAATTTTCATATATATATATATATATATATATATATATACAGGGTGGGCGGAAAGTAGCTCCCTATTTTGGATTGGTAAAAAAATACGTATATTATCCATTTATTTCAGAAGAAATAATATGAAAAGGTAGGCATACATGGTAGGTTTTCTCTAA
Source organism: Bathynomus jamesi (assembly GCA_023014485.1). NCBI lineage: Eukaryota > Metazoa > Arthropoda > Malacostraca > Isopoda > Cirolanidae > Bathynomus > Bathynomus jamesi. The sequence continues at coordinate 614,643 of JAJOZX010001000.1, read as the reverse complement.
AATTCAATGTGGGCTCCATCTCTTTCCACCAGCTTCTGGAGCCGCCCAGGAATGGCGTCCACTGACTTTAGCAGGAACTCCGGCGGGATGGAGGACATGACTTCCCGAATTCGGTCCTCCAGTTCTTCCAATGTCCTCGGTTTGGTGCGGTAGACTTCTTCCTTTACCCACCCCCAAAGAAAGAAGTCGCACTGTTACCGCTGAAAAACGGCAGAATCGGTTCAGTGTAACGGTGTGGTGTGGTATGAGCTCAGATCAGGTTGTGGGCCCGTTCCTTCTGCGCAACACCATGAATGCTGAGCGGTACCTTGCTATGTTGCGAAAACGAGGTCTGGCCGGTTGTCAGCACATGGAGAACATCGACGATCTGATATTTATGCAAGATGGCGCCCCTCCGCACTTCGCTCTTGTTGTCCGTGAGTGGCTGGATGCCCACTTCCCTGTGCGTTGGATGGGTCGTCGTGGTCCACATCAATGGCCAGCCAGGAGCCCCGACTTGACACCGTGCGACTTCTTTCTTTGGGGATGGGTAAAGGAAGAAGTCTACCGCACCAAACCGAGGACATTGGAAGAACTGGAGGACCGAATTCGGGAAGTCATGTCCTCCATCCCGCCGGAGTTCCTGCTAAAGTCAGTGGACGCCATTCCTGGGCGGCTCCAGAAGCTGGTGGAAAGAGTTGGAGCCCACATTGAATTTTAGAGAAAACCTACCATGTATGCCTACCTTTTCATATTATTTCTTCTGAAATAAATGGATAATATACGTATTTTTTTACCAATCCAAAATAGGGAGCTACTTTCCGCCCACCCTGTATATATATATATATATGTTAAACACAGACCGTGCATGGAACAAGGAACTCTTCTGGGAAAATTAAATCCACTATAGTGGACTATAGTGGATTTAATTTTCCCAGAAGAGTTCCTTGTTCCATGCACGGTCTGGTTTAACATATAATGTTCTCAGGGAACCATTCTGAGTTTGTATATATATATATATATATATAATTTTAATTTTTATTTTTACTTCTCCGTTTATTGCATATATATATATATGTGTGTGTGTAGATATGTATTATATACCGTATATATATATATATATATATATATATATATATATGTATGTTTGTGTGTATGTATGTTATTTATTTTATTTTTTTTCTTTCTGTAACCTATATATAGGCCGTAACCTTTTATGTACTTCAGTGTTCCTGAGGATGTCATTAGACGAAAGCGCTTGAGCACCTTTGTGTGTTTCCTTTCCTTCGTGGTTTTATTCATCATAAAATATTTTTCACGTGTTACTTTTGTGAAATAATTTTCATATATATATATATATATATATATACGGTATATAAGAAATCTTTCTCCGTATATTACTTAAAGAATCAATTGAAGCATATTAAAACCAAAATATTCACCTTAAGAAATTTAATTGAAGCATATTAAAACCAAAATATTCACCTTAAGAAATTTAGAATCGTAAATTACTGACACCACTGGCCTTTCCATTGGAACACAGGTAGCTTTTTTCTCGACTCCAGTACATTCAAAATAAATTTATGTCTGTTTTCGTAACCAATTCTATCTTGTGATGCTTCTGTTACCACATTTACAGCATGTTCTACTCCCTGGCTGTGACAGGGAAAAGGAATAAGCTGAAGTGGTTCATTTCGAACTTTAAGAAGATCATCATTTGTCAAATTCTGTAAAATAGGTGGAGGGGTGATGGTTTCGTTGTCCCAGTCGATCATGTTAGGATAATCGTCTCCTTCAAAGTTCAGTGTTTTTGGCAGCTTGTATTGGTGCTCCTAGTTCTTGCTCGAATGATGTGCTGAACAGCCAGCTCTCTGACCTCTCTTCTTGTGTCTGTTATCATTGAGAGTAAGATATTCTCTGGGTTGGCAAAATAGGCGTTATTTCTGAGGACACGCTCCATAATCATTTGATGCTTTTTATCTAAGCCTTTAAGCAAGTGCATGATATACCAAAAATTAGATGCTCCCTCATTTGCATTTGGATGAAACTTTATCCAAAACCAGCCTGGAGCGTAAACCATCATTATAATTTTTACTAGGTCTTGGATGCTTTTGTCTGGATTCTGTAAGGAGACATATAAGTGCAGGATCCTGTTTGCTCATGTTAGCCACCTTGCATGATGGAGGGCACCTGGGGATCTGGTGGCTAACGCTTGTAAGATGCGTCCAGATTGTATGCTAATGCATATTTCATACATATATTTTTGGTCACTGATGAAACTTTTAACAATATTGGCCGAAACTTCTTTAATGTTGCCCTCTACAAGGGTATAATTAACTATATCCAGTTTGGTCAAATCCTCTGGGAGTTTATTTCCAAGGGAACCTTTGAAGGTGTTTGGTCCCGAAGTTTTTCCATCAACTGCTTCAAATACGTGCCTAAAGGGCAGTTCGTTTGCATGCAAAAGCCAAATCAGTCATTGTACCAACCTGTCCAGATATAATTCAATCAATTTTAGCACTCTGCCAATCCTGCCAGTGTTCACTGGGGTGCCATCACATAGCAAAGCTTTGAGGGATTCTTTGCTATTAGAATCAACTATAAAAGTTATTATTTCATCTGCAATACAACAAGCAGTTCCATTATCTGGAGCTATATGATCCATGTAAACATCACCAGGTTCTTTGACTATTACATAATGTTCTTCGTACTCCATTCCTTCTTTGTCTTAGTTTGATCTTTTCTACCATCAAATCCAATGCCTTCAATCTGTGTTCTCTCTGATTTCACTTTCATTATGTTCTTTTTACCCACATGTATTCTTTCTCTTTCCACTTTTTTCCTATCCAACATATTGGTTTCGTCTAATATTCCCATATCCTTCAAAGCTGCATTTACTATAGCTGCAGTGGCTCTGTAACTTACATGGTATCTATCTGCTGTTATTGTTAAGTTATCATAAATAATTCTGTTCTGATGGTTTTCTCTCAGCTCAAAATCCAGAACAAAGTCAATATCGTCGCTGTCATCATCAATTTCCATGCTCTCATCTTCCATAATATGTAAAGGGTCCAGTTTGCTGGTTGAGGAGACATTCATATCTAGGCTTATCTTGGCTCTTCTTTCTAATCCTTTAACTCTATCGTGAGTCCTTTTTCTTGCAGAAGTCGTTACTCTGTCGATTGGTCTTAGTTGGTTCTTTCTTTGTTTCTGCCCCACAAAAGACTCCCACTCAATCATTGGAACTGTAATATCACATCTGCAATCCATTCGACTGATTTTTTTATCGTAACAAGTACAAGTGCAAATATCAAACATTTCATCGAATGTCTCCAACTTCTGCTGAAAACTGTTGTTTCTTTGTTTTAATGGTACTTTATTTAGCTTTGCTGCAGATTCTATCAATTGTTCAACTTTTATAGCTATTCCTTCAAATCCTGTATGTGGAAAGGAAAAATTCTCCCAAATGGCTTCCACATCTTTAGTGACAATTCTGTAACAGTCTTTTGCTGTTCTAGAACCTTTCGAAATCAGTTCTTCTTGTTTTCTTACCAATAAATAATGCCTAAATACATCAGCCTTTGAAGGAGTCACTGAAGGTGGAAATTCTGCAGGGTGACCAAATGTTGAATTGTGCGTTTTGCTTCTTGTCGCCATGATTTCACTTATTTAGGCCTAGTAGCATTAATAACAAGAAACTAATTGTTAAATTCTAACAATTGAATCATTCAATCTGAATTTAATGTAACTCATTTGGAATTAAATCATAACTCATTCAATCATAAACTAAACAAAAAAAAGTGACAATACTTTATATAATTCATCTAATCTATCTAAATTAATCTATGTAATCTATTCAATCTATCTAAATAATCTATCCAAATTAATCTAATCTACTTAATAAGACTTAATATAATGCATGATTGTCACATTTGGGGTTTATATCTGTGGAGAGAGTAAAATGGGGGAGGAATGCTATGGAAGGGGTAAGGGGGGGTCGCATATACTCATTTTTTTTACAAGATGTTGAGATCATTATTTCCAACTACGTGCATACTGTGGAATTGGAGAAACTCGATTTTTTATGTGTTTCAACCTCCCCCACCAATGGCTACAGTATCGTTTATATAGAAGCCATGTGGGTTCTCAGACTGAGTATTGTTCCCACCTATGGTCAGGATATACTGAAGCAACACTCAAACAACTTGATATGATCCAAAATAAGGCCATTAAAACAATGGACAATAAAACTACCCAAAGTATACTTTCACCTTTATGTTCCACAAGCTTTGAGAGTGGTCATTTGTTTACTGCACAAACACCACAATTCAGAACTTCTGCTTTTCAACACTCATTCATACCTTGAACAGATGCTCTGTGGAACTCACCTCCAGAGAACATTTTCACAAAACTAAAGTATATAAACACTTTTCTTCTTTCAGTTAAGAACCCTAAGGTGAATAGACAATAATAAATCCTTCAAGCCAGTCTATCCTCTGTTTAATGTATTAGCTATTCTGAGCCGACAAGTCATTTTTCTTCAGAAAAGGAGTTGAAAATATACCAATTGAACTTCAGGGTTCAAAGTGAATCTTGCCAAGTGATTTCCCTGATAATTGTGCAAATGTTTCCCTGACCAAATTTAATTTTTTGTGTATTTTAAACATCCTTCTCCCTCCCCTTAAAAAAAAACACACACACACACACCACACACACACACAAAACCTTGTTTTCCTTTTATTATTAAGTGCCATTTCCTTACAAACTATTGATGATTCAACAAACTTCTATCATAAAACTTACTACTACAGAATCTTTGGTGAAGAAAATTATCTAAACAGTCTACATAGCCTATGGTTCTTTAGTCATGTTAATTGCTTGACCACCATCCAATTTTTTTGTTTTCCCTGAAATTTCGTAACAAAACTTAATTTTCTCCGACTTTCCCTGACTCTCCAGGTCACTATGAATCCTGAGTTTTGAAGAATTAAAAAAATTTACATAACTGGCTAGTTTCCAAAATTACTGTAACTAGAATACACAAACTTTCTAGAATAATAATAGTACCTCAAATTTCTCTGGGATATAAGCCCTGTGAGATCATTTCAGGGAGTACTGTAACCTGTAAGCTATTCATTCCTCTATGGAATACCAACTGACTACAATATCTAAAATCAAAGTTTAAGAGCATCTTATAATTTTGAAATTATAAGATTCAATGAATACTTCTTAAAACTAGAATGCAAGAATCACTTACAGCTTCTAATCTGGTAATGCTCAATCCTGTTGCAATCGATACAAAAAGTGGATTATGGCTTCCTTCAATGGGTTCCAGTTGACCTAACACTTCAGGAATAATATGAGGTTTCACTGCAAGGTACACCATGTCACTCTCCTCAATCACTGTCTCTTAAAGAAAATAATTTACATTTAAAACATGTAAATATAACTCTCTTTTATTTATCCTTTACAAGAAGTTAATACCTTATTCAATACACAAATTATATTTAAAGCCTACACCTTCTTTTCACATTATAACAACTTACTGTTATCATGAGTTGTCCTGATTCCTAAAGGTTTCAATTTCAGAAGGTTCCTGTTGGAAGGAGCACTCACTATGACATTACTTGGTTCAATTAACCCTGAAAAATAAAAATATTTTCCTTTTACTTCTTTAAGTACACAAATAAGGCACAAAACTAAGTAATAACTACCTGATTATTTTGTGAGCATTCCCATACATGCCCTCAGCACAAAGATATGTATTGTTCTTGAAATCACCCAGTAAATTAAAGAACATCTGACAAGTTTTTATGAAATATAAGACACACATAAGCTCAAATTTTATGAGATATATCTACACCCATTAATACAGTAGTTGTATTCAGAAGATACTTCATATCACATCCCATAGCCTGCCCTAACCACTCAACAAGGGTTCTAGTGGCTCCACAAATAAAAAATTACAACCCCTTAAATATTTATCGATGGTACTATAGCGTGCAGTCTACAAAGATATCTTGTCTACAAAAGAATTTGCGCTGCAGTGACCTGACCTGACATGACCTGAAATTACTTTACTTTATCTTTGGGGATGAATGTGAGGTCAAGGCGGACTATAAAAGGGGGAATCATAAAGACAAATTTATATTAGTTCAATTACATTAAAACAAAAAATTTAAAGGATAAATAAAACAAACCATTCATTCCATGGGATATAATACCTGGTTAGGTCGACTGTATGCCCTTGACAATGGGTTAGGTTAAGTTGTGATATTTTTGTTAGTTTTAACGAAAATATCACAACTTAACCAATTGTCAAGAGCATACAGTTGACCTAACCAAGCATTCAATTAACCTAACCAGGCATTATATCCCATACAATGAATTGTTTGTTTTATTTGTCCTTTAAATTTTTTGTTTTAATGTAATTGAATTTGTAAATATGTTGTAGACCGCACACTATAGTGTAAATATCTTTGTAGACTACACGCTATAGTAGCACCCATTTATCTCTATCTTGCAGCCTCTTACACTCTGATAAGAATGCAGCAGAAACATTAGCAAGAAACAATTCCTAGAGATAGAATCAGTCTGCAGGAAAGTTAGGTAAATGGGAAATAAGGAAATACAGTACTTGGCTTTTCGGTATCATTTATGCAAAGTAGTCTACCCAAGTACAGACACAGAATAGGCCTGTGTGTGTGTGTGTGTGTGTGTGTGTAGCGTGCATTGGTAATCAGCATACACATTTAAATATGGCATGCATTGTGTGTGTGTGTGTGTGTGTGTGTGTGTGTGTGTGTGTGTTTCAGTTAGGGAAGAGTATTTATATAACAAAGAAGTACTTCTGAAAATGGTTTGTAACAACAAGGTTAGTGGAGTTGAGATGGAAGCATGTGATTCCTTTTTCCATTGAGCAAGTTCAATACCAGTGGTAGCTGACACATTATCTTACATAAGCTCGAAGTATAACCAAATAAAGAGTATAAACAAAACTGTTGGATCAATTCTTAATGGAACTGAAAGAGGCTTAAACAGAATAACAGGAACTGCATTTAACTTTTCTAAGAAAGTTGTACCTTATGAATACTTGGACAAATTGGCTTGTGGAAGTTTGGACAAAATTGAAGCTACTTTACTGGTTATCAAAAATACCACACAGATAAAACTTCCCTTTAAAACTAAGTGCAGTGAAGAAGTCCCTTCTTTAATGAACAGAATGCTGAAAAAGTTGAATCATATGTTAGATTATGGCCTTCCTGCTGAAGAGTCAGAGTCTTCTGCTAAAATGGCTGAAAAGGAAACTGTCAAATGAATGGCTTGCATTGTTTCCAAAATAAATATAAGGATTCTTAAGATTGCCAAATGGGTTGTGCAGCTCAAAGGAGAAATTGTCATTGATGCACAAAGTTTATTGAGGGATATGGTAAATGTTGTGGAACACAGCAGATTAAACCAACTAAAGAAGGAATACTAATGAAAACTTTAAGGTTGCCCACTCGGACAGTAGTTGGTGCAACAATTGAAGCAGCGGAGTTAACATTATCCAAAGTTAAAGAACAAACCAGAATGATGGTCATGAAATCTAAAGCAGCTGTATATGCTACTTATAAGCTCATTCTTTATATAAGCAGCAGTGCTTACGTAAATGCTGGGCAGAAAGTGATTGTAGTTATAGGAATTGTTAAAAAATTTGAGAGAGCTAACAACATAATTGGTGCTACGATTGAACACTGAAAATTTGTATGCATTACTTGATTACTTTTGAAGGTAAACTATTTTACTTGTAAAGACTCTCTGGACCAGGTTGATTTTGCCTTGCTGAGGATCATCGGGTAGGGCGTAGTCACTGTCTGTGATTGGGGGGGGGGGGGGGGGACGGAATACAGTCAGCCAAATTTTGGACATAAGTTTTTCTTTTTCCTTTTTTTTTTTAGCCATCTTTATTAATACTTTTTTTTTCCACAACCTTCATCAGTAGCTTAATTAAGTATCAGGTCATCCCATAAGTAATGTCGTTTTTTATGATAGGTTAAGTTTAAACTAGTCCTACTTGGTTTAAGCATAAATGTTCTGAAGGTTATATCTAAGAGGAGATCTATCGTGTTTCACTACATACTTTACAGACCTTGACCAGTGAAGATGTGTGTTTTGCTTTATGTGAACCCCTCATAAACATGGCAGTATCAGAAGAGCATATCAGGCATATAATGCTTTACGAGTTCAAAAAAGGGAATAGTGCTACTGAAGCAATGCGAAACATTCAGGACGTTTATGGCAACGATATTCTGCATGTGAAGAAATGTCAAATATGGTTTCAAAAGTTTAGGAATGGTGACTGCCGTTTGACAGATGCAGCATGCTCTGGACACCCTGCTGAGTTTGATATGACCTGCTGTTAGCTGCACTTGAAGACTGTTCAACAACTGTCGAAGAATTGGCCCAGAAACTCAATTCATCCCCGTCCACCATCCATCAACATTTGCAACAACTCGGGAAAGTGTGTAAGTTAGGAAAATGGGTGCCACATGAATTGTTGGTCGACAGTCTGAGGGTGCAGGTAAACAATAGCACAGCTCTTCATTCCCATGAACTTCAAGATCCATTTTTGCACCATTTAGTGACTGGTGATGAAAAGTGGATACTGTACCAGAATGTTAAGCGCCATTGACAGTGGGTTTGTACCGGAGAACCAGCAACACCACAGCCAAAACCAAATCTTCACCCTCAGAAGGTGTTGCTTAGTGTTTGGTGGGATAAAGGTGGTGTAATACACTTTGAAACCTTACCACACAACCAAACAATCACCGCTCAAGTCTACTGTCAACAATTGGATCGATTGAACACTGCACTAAAAGAAAAGAGACCTTCTTTGGTTAATCGGAAAGGAATCGTGTTCCACCACAACAACGCACGTCCTCATACCGCTCGGATCACTTCTGCAAAAATTGAGGAGCTTGGGTGGGAAAAACTTCCACATCCTCCATATTCTCCAGACCTTGCGCCTTCAGATTATCATCTCTTCAGGAGTCTGCAAAACTATCTTGACAAGAAACAGTATACTTCTTTAGATGACCTGCACACCAGTCTTTGTACGTTTTTTGCCTCAAAACCGCATGAATTTTATAAACATGGCATTGAAAAGCTTGTAGGACATTGGCAGAGTGTCATTGATTCTGATGGAAAATATATACTAGATTAAAAAGTTTTAGTCAAGTTTTTTTTTGTCCTTCAAATTCTGATTTAAAAAACGACATTACTTATGGGATGACCTGATATATATTCATTTAGCATAAATTTGGGTTACAGGAACCTATTTCTGTGTTTGAAGAGCATTTTTGTGGGCTTGCGCAGGTGATGTCACAATAAGCATGTTTTATTTATTAATTCTCCTTACTTATTCTAGGAGACTTACATCATTATTAGATTACTATTATTAACTTGATATTAATTTCCAAACACTCATTTTTTATAATTAGTTAATAGCATGGCACCCCCATAAAGTACTTGCAGTAGCTGTGAAGGAAAGTTTGCTGCTTATGCATTTATTTTGGTTAATAATAATGATCAGTTAGTTTGCAGGTGGTGCTCAAACATGAAAATGCTGAGGAATGAGCTAGAGCAGGGATTCTTAACCTGGTGCTTGTGAGCACCAAAGTGCTTTTTAAGTTGTGTACCGTACTCTCCACCATCACCTAAAACTTTGCTTGCGAGCACTACAGTGAAGCCCTTGACCCCTCCTGCCTCATAAAAAGCAATTTTATGAAAAGTGCATGAAAAGTTAAGGTGCATGAGAAGGTTAAGAAACCCTGAGCTAGAGCGTGAGAGGCCAGAGTGAGGCTTGAAGAAAGGGGAGAAACCCCCACTGTAAGTGCTGTTACTGCTACCCTGGTGCAAGGGTGGAGAATATAACTAACAGTGTTGATTTTTTTACAGATGGAACCTCTGAGGACACAATGCATGTTATTCACATTGGTACTAATAATGTTCTAAATTCTAGATTGGAAGAGCTGCTGGCTAGGTACAAGGACTTACTAGAGCAACTAAAGGAAACAACTAATAAGATTGTTTTAACATGTATACTTCCTTGAATTACTCAACGTAGCAATTTCTACAGCAAGGCAACCTATATCAACAATAACCTAAAGTCTCTTTGCCAACAGGAAGGAGTGCATTTTTCTAATTTTTGGAACAGTTTCTATGGCAGGAGAGACTTGTTCCTTGGAGATGGACTTCATCTTAATGATGTTGGAGCTGCGTGTTTAGGAACACTATTTCATAATACTCTCTCTTCTTTTCAGGCTGCCATAACACGGTCCTGGCGTAATTTCCTCAAATTTCCCCTGCACTTATGAAGGTGTCGCAATTATGAACAATTTGAAGGTTCTATCCTTATATGCTCATAGCCTATGAAATAAAATACACAAATTTTTTCTTTAATTGCTTGTAAAGACCGATTTAATTGCGATTAATGAATCGTGGCTTAGCACTGAAACACGTGAATTTATAGGGGAGTATCAAATTAGAGGTTATAGGCTTTTTGTTAAAAACAGAATAGGTAGGCAAGGAAGCGGTGTTATGTTGTATATCAAAGATAATATTGCAAATGTTATAGAAGTAAAGCACACAAATCCAGAACCGATAGATTTGACTATAGCAGAACTTAAATTGAACAATTTCAAACGTCTTGTTGCTGTTATATATAGGCCCCATAATCAAACAGCTGATACAGACGAAGCATTATATCGTAAACTAAAGAGAATAATAGGTAATGAGCAGGCCTTAGTTACGGGTGACTTTAATTGCGCCAATGTGAATTATGATACAATGCAGGGAGACGTGGAAGGTAATCATTCAGTTAATTTTCTCAAGGACAGGTTTCTTATTCAAAAGGTTGGGGAACCTACGAGATTGGACAGTATTTTAGATTTAGTAACAACTACAGATGATAGGCTAATCACTGACCTTCAAGTAATAGAACCGTTAAGCAATAGCGATCACAATATGGTACGAGTTTGTCCTCTCAGTAAGTCCCTCAAAACCAGCTAACTTGACTAAAATTCCTAGCTTCCAGCACACAGACTTTTGTAAATTTTGAAAGAAATTGTCACATGTCAATTGGGAAAACGTAATGGGGATCTCCAATGCAAAACTAATGTGGGAATCGTTTGAAACAGTATTTAGGACTATAAATGAGGAATGTGTACCATACAAAATTAAGTGTGCAAAAGTAAACAACAAGCCCTTGTGGTTTACTTCTAGAGTAGGGGATATTATAAAGAGTAGAGATTTGTGGTTACAAAACAACTACCATATTTTACGCCTCATAAGATGCTACAAGTGATAAGATACTACAAGTGGTAAGATGCACCCTATATTTAGCAAAGAATATTTAGGAAAAAATATTTTGAAGATTTATCAGCCTGACAAAAAATATATTCCCATAACTTTATTAAAAGAACATTAAACAAAACAATAACATATGAGCCCTGAAGTGATTTTTGGAGACGTTTTTCAGATAAAAAGTAGCATCTTATGAGGCATAAAATATGGTACATATCTCTAAGGTGTGAAGCAAAAAGTGTAATAAAAAAGTCCAAGTGCAATTTTGAAATCTCCATAGCTCGTGATGGCAAAGAAAAACCCAAGCAATTCTTTCAATACATCAATATATAATAGGAATCCAGTAAAGGGTGTCTTGGGGCCATTGAAAAATTATGACGGAGAACTATTTCTGAAAACAAGCAAATGACTACTCCGCTAAACAAATTTTAACAAATATCCCTATGATCATAGACATAATACCTTTTGACAATAGTAATACTTTAGATAATATTGTGGTTAGTGAGAGGGAGGTAATGCGCTATATTGATAAAATGAAAATGCGTAAATCACCAGAGCCAGATTCCATATATCCCATACAACTAAAAGAATTAAAAGAAAGCATTGTTGTGCCACTAACAAAGATTTTTAATGAGTCTATTTCTGAGGGGTGCGTACCAGATAATTTCAAATTAGCAAATGTAGCACCTGTTTTTAAGAAAAGCGATAAAGGTGGGGTAGGAAATTATAGGCCAATCAGTTTAATATCTGTTGTAGGTAAGCTACTGTTATCAATAATTATGGATCGTATAGTCAAACACTTGGAAATGCATAACCTGATTAGAAATACGCAGCATGGTTTTAGGCAAAACAAATCTTGCTTAACTAATCTTTAGAATTTTTTCAAAAGTGTGATTGAAGTTTACAATAGTCATCAGGCAGTAGATGTAGTGTATTTAGATTTTCAAAAAGCATTTGACACCATACTGCACAAAAGACTCATTGAAAAAACTAAGGCTCATGGAATCAGGGGTGTAATAATAAATTGGATAGAAGAGTGTTTGCAAGGTAGGAAACAGAGGGTGGGTGTTGATAAAGTGGAGTCATCTTGGGCTAATGTAGTGAGCAATGTTCCTCACGGTTCTGTATTGGGCCCCTTGCTTTTTCTTATATATAATAATGATTTAGATGTCAGCCTAGTCATTATAGTTTTAATGTTTGCACAGTTCTTTGTTATTATTCCACATCTCAAATTCTTGGCATATCAAAGTCTTCATGTGATCGAAGTCCTGAGGTTTCTGGCCATAGACTCTATCTTTGATTATACCCCACAGTGAATAATCACATCACATTGATTATTCAATGTGGGATATAATCAAAGCTAAGTAGAGTTTATGGCCAGAAACCTCAGGACTTCAATCACATGAAGACTTTGATACACCAAGAGTTTAAGATGTTGAATAATAACAAAGAACTGTGCCACACTATTTGTTGTTCAGTGGTTCAAAGATGCAGTGTGTGTATTGAACATGATGGGAGTACACTTTGAACAATTTTTTTGTAATAAATAATAAATGTTATTCTTCACAATAGTCAGGTTCACTATGTATTTTTGTTCAAATTTTATGGAGATTAGCAAACCAGTATATTTTTGAGAAGCTTATGGCATCAGGAATATGAAAAGTAATGTTTACATTTGCGCAGATGCCTGCTTGGCAGCCATTTTGGCAGCAGTTGCAACAGTGTTTATAAATCCTGATGCTTCAATAATTTTGCAGTAGTGTAATATTTAATTTTATACTGTAAAAATGTATGTTAACACAACTAGTACACAATTATCTTGGTGTTGGTTAATACAGTGGTGGCTCTCTTTCTTTTCAGTGCCTGAGTCATCATGAGTGAAGACCCGGGAACCAGCAAGTTGAGTTCGGTCAAGTCATCCATGGACACAGTAGACTGGAAGCAGTGCATTCTTTGTCAGGACTCCACTGCCAGCAAAGGAACACTTGTTCAATATCCCAGAACAGAATCATACCAGAAACTATTTGATGTAGTGGAAGAAAGAGCCAGCTTACAGGATGGAAAATATGTTGATATCCAAAGATGCCTCAAAGACTTTACCAAAGAAATATTGATTGAAAGGAAACCCATGTGGCATCACAGTTGTTATTCTGATGCCACAAATCAAATATCCATACAGCGAGCAAGAGATCGCTTGCAGCATGCCATGTCTACAGGAACCTATGCTGTGAAAAAATGTGGGCATAAAACAAGCAGCTCTGAAATGGAGCAATCAGCAACCCCAGGCGCCTCAGCACCTTTCACTAGATCTGCGACAACCATTGACAAGGGATCACTGCTTCTTATGTCAAGATGATGATGACCAGCGTCTCTTCACCATACGAACTGAAAACGCAGGGAAGGCACTTAGACGAGCTGTGGATATTTCCCAAGATCCAGTATTGATGACAAGACTAAGCAATGCACTCTCACCAAGTGATGCCCATGTGATAGATGGGTCATTCCATGTCAACTCAGCCACAAAATGGCACTTTTTGCACTCACCCCTTTCAATTTTGCTCATACTTGGCACAATAGCAGATATACATGCCAAACTTAAATTCCTAAATTATTAGAGCTGACTGACCTTTGGTTACTGAGATACAAGGTCACAAAGTTGTGACATTTTGACCTTTTTTGCATTAAATGACTATTTTCAAAACGGTGTAACTAAAAAACTATTAAAGCTAGAGCATTGATTTTGGTCTCATTTTAAAGCTCTTTAGTAGCCCCTTGTTTATTGTCTCTTGTTAAATATCTCTACTGTGAAAAATAAAAAAATCCCTTCAAAAGTTGACCTTTGACCTTGAATAAAAAAAAAATACCTTCTCCTAAAAAATTCAATTTTTTTACATTAATACCTTGAGTCATGTACAACAAAATCCCAAGAAGCTGTAAGTGGCTGATAACTAGTTCAATGTATAAAAAATAATGAATTCAAGCAACATTTTGAAAAAAGTCATTTTATACAAAAATTGTCAAAAAGTCGTGACTTTGTGACCTTTTATGTCAGTAACCATTTTTGTCTAAGGTCAGCTCAATCTCTTACAAATACAACCCATATCTACATACTATCTGCAGCCTTCTACAAACAAGCAAATGCCTATTTTTAAATATTTGTTCTTTACCCACCTCACCTTGCAGTTGAGTATCTTTCTTGGAGAAGTTGGCTTTCCTCTTCATGCTCTTTATTGGTTGAAAAATGACATTTTATATTTACAATATTTTCACTTGCAAATGTATATAACTGTTCTGCAGTAAGGATCTGTTCATCATAAGGTCGTTGTAGACTAGCTTTTGCAGCTAATCTCTTAACTGTGCCTCCAACACCATCACAGGGTCCCTTTCCATGACTTGTTGCAAAAAAATTCCATTCTGCCTCAATTCCAAAATCATCTCTGTGATGGCAAAGATTCAAAAAGTTTTTGCAGTTCTTATACTGTCCTGCACACCCATCTGAAAAGTAAATTATTTTGTGGATGGAACCGATGGATGAGATATTATCTTTTAGGAATTTTATCAGATGCTTTTGAAACAAATGTACAGCAACTGTGTTATGGATGTTACACTCTGAAATAATAACAAAGCTAAAGTGAGCAATCTCATCTTCCTTTTTATAGTAAATAACAAATGGATGTAGAGTAGCCATCTCATTGTTCCAGTGAAAGCTCTGAACCTCATCTTGAAGAATAAAGGAATAATTTTCAGCAAAATCACACACAGCAAGGACCTCACCATCTTTCAAAGACATTTTTGTTTCACAGTAATAAGTTGCTTGCATCTTTGTCTTGAAGTCATGTATCTGGTATTCTTTCAGTTGGTTACAGAACTGGTCAATATATTCATCTGTATTCAGTTCTACTGATTCAAGATTTGACCAATCTGTATTGGTCCACTTTTTAAAATTTATGATATCAATGAAGTTGTTTGTAAATATGTCCAGTAGTCTGTTTTTTAAATCTGATGGATCTCCACATTGTTCACATTGTCTGAGGCAGCATTTCTGTGAGGCAGGATTGCATTCCATAAAGGCAACACAATGACGTACATTCTTAATAGGTGTGTCATCATTTGCAGTTAGTTTTTCTAATTCAGCTCCTACAAACATAAGTTTGGCATTCTGATGAATTGTACAGACACATACTGAGTGAGTTCCTGTTGCTCCAGCAATAACCACTGCTTTGGACGCAATTCTGCAAATTTACTGAATCCCACCTTAACCAAAGGATTTCTTTCTTTGAAAATATGATAGGCTTCTTTTAAATTGCAAAGTAAAAGATGCTTTTGCAAATGTATCCTTCCTCTTTCATTGTCAATGATACTACAATAGTCTTTCTTTCCTGGCATTGTTCTACTGATGTCTTCTGAAAGATAAAATGCTTTAATAGCGTCAACAGTATCCTGTTTAATTCTTTTCCCACCCTTTGGATTTGGGTCTGAAAGGACACCTTTTTCTTCAACTATTTTTTTAGCAATAGATGCTGTATGCCTTGTTGTGTTAAATTCTGAAGCAATTTTCCTAATGCTCCAACTTTTGGGCAATAGTGAGGATTTTTATTTTATCACTTCTTTTAGTATTTTCATTTTTGAATTTTTCCTCGAGTTGATTTATTATTTCTAAACAGTCTACATCTCCAGATGGCTCCTTAAATTATGAGTCAGAAATCTCTCTTCCTGCAACTGTTTCCATTCTCTTCTTAACTGTCTCTGTCACCTTGCTTAGTTTTTTAGCTCCATATGACTTTTGCTCTACAAGCTTTCTCTTTTTTATGGGTAATTCACCAATTGAAACAAAAGAAGCATTCAAAGTACACATCTCATGGTTTTGCTCTGAAGTTGATGCATCACTATTGTCAACATTTTCAATTTTCTCAAGATCTTCAGGTGGTTCACTACTACAATGTGACTGACCTTTGGTTACTGAGATACAAGGTCACAAAGTTGTGACATTTTGACCTTTTTTGCGTTAAATGACTATTTTCAAAACGGTGTAACTAAAACACTATTAAAGCTAGAGCATTGATTTTGGTCTCATTTTAAAGCTCTTTAGTAGCCCCTTGTTTATTGTCTCTTGTTAAATATCTCTACTGTGAAAAATAAAAAAATCCCTTCAAAAGTTGACCTTTGACCTTGAATAAAAAAAAAATACCTTCTCCTAAAAAATTCAATTTTTTTACATTAGTACCTTGAGTCATGTACAACAAAATCCCAAGAAGCTGTAAGTGGCTGATAACTAGTTCACCTTGCTTAGTTTTTTAGCTCCATATGACTTTTGCTCTACAAGCTCTCTCTTTTTTATGGGTGATTCACCAATTGAAGCAAAAGAAGCATTCAAAGTACACATCTCATGGTTTTGCTCTGAAGTTGATGCATCACTATTGCCAACATTTTCAATTTTCTCAAGATCTTCAGGTGGTTCACTACTACAAGAAGAATCATCATTTATGTCTGAATTCAAAGTGCCTATTCCTTTCTCAGGCAAGGACTCAAGATGTTGTCTACACTGCTTACAAAGTCTGTGATGTAGTGTTAAGTGCAGATCGGGAAACTTATTTACAAGTTCCTGTGGTACAATTCTCAAACTCTTCTTTCGACACTGACCTTTGTGACGCAGCAAAGGATCAGCACACTTCTGTTTCAGTTTTAAATGTTCCATGTTTGTACTCTGAAATCACAAAAGCACAAAGAAAATCCTGAAAAGAAAACAATGAACAATTAATGAATTATTAAATAAATTTTTATACATGTATTTAGTAAAAATAAATTAACTAACTTGAAGTCAGGAGTCAACTCTGTAAAGTTGACAGTACTTATATACTAGTTGGGCCTTTGGATCAGCGCTACTCCAGTAGATTTGGGGCTGTCGAGGGGTTTAACCCTGGTTGTCTTTTAAAAGACTTCTTTTGGCACAGGTCACAAAAAGGTTTTTGAACTAATAATGTTAAGTTGAACTAAGTCTTCACTGACACTATATCAGAACAGAACTTTTAAATAAATGAACTGACAAAAAAAATCTAAAATTGAAGAATGATGCCAACTTCATTTATTTTTATACATTGAACTAGTTATCAGCCACTTACAGCTTCTTGGGATTTTGTTGTACATGACTCAAGGTATTAATGTAAAAAAATTGAATTTTTTAGGAGAAGGTATTTTTTTTTTATTCAAGGTCAAAGGTCAACTTTTGAAGGGATTTTTTTTATTTTTCACAGTAGAGATATTTAACAAGAGACAATAAACAAGGGGCTACTAAAGAGCTTTAAAATGAGACCAAAATCAATGCTCTAGCTTTAATAGTGTTTTAGTTACACCGTTTTGAAAATAGTAATTTAATGCAAAAAAGGTCAAAATGTCACAACTTTGTGACCTTGTATCTCAGTAACCAAAGGTCAGTCAGCTCTAATAATTTGGGAATTGAAGTTTGGCATGTATATCTGCTATTGTGCCAAGTATGAACAAAATTGAAAGGGGTGAGTGCAAAAAGTGCCATTTTGTGGCTGAGTTGACATGGAATGACCCAGATGTAAGATACCACAAACCATGCTGGACACAATGCGTGTTCCATGTCCTGAGGGATGATGCCAGCAACTGGGCCAAGTCTACAAAGACAGACCTACCAATGCAAGTACCATGCTTGATTGAGCTGATCAATCTCATTGAATATCAAACCCAAAATAAGGCTTGTCTACCCATGGATGCCATCAAAAAAACCTACATATCTATGCTTGGTGGTAGTGATGAAGCACAGAAGCACACTCTGACACTGACACGACAGTGGCTAAAGGACAAAATTCTTGCAGAGTTACCAAGTGTGAAGTCAGTGAGGCAGAAAGACAGAAGAAAACCATCTGTTCTTTACTGTCCTGAAGCCTGCGAAGAAGATATGGTCTACACTTCCTTGATGCAAGATGCCACACGTGAAATGGACAAGACAATGATGATATACAAGACAGCTAAGCTAATATGAAACAGCATTGCCAATTTCTCTGAGGAGAAGGAAACACATACAATTACAGTATCCAGCACAAGAGAGGATGTCCTGACCGAGCTGTACAGCCTTATACAGTAGATTTTGGTGGGATCTGAGGAGGAGCTGCAAATGGAGATGAGGAGCAGGACAGTTGACAGGTCAGCAGTGACCATAAGTCAGAATATCATGTATGCTTTCAAGACCAGGAGACAAGTGCATCACATGCCCAAGAAAGCCACTGACACATTTCGGACATCACACACACGAGAAAACCCACAGGTTGTAGGGTTGGCACTCACTGTACATCATGACACCAAGAACAAGGTGCTGATGGACCTCCTCCATGTACAGAACTACTGTGTATCACACAGCCGTGCCTTGCTCCTAGAAACAGCAATTGCCAATGCTGTTGTGGAAAACACAAAACAATTTGATGGATTGTATGTACCACCTTTCCTCAAGTAAGGTACATTTGTCTTCTTCGCTGTTGATAATACAGATTTTGCAGAGGACACTGTAGATGGCAAAGGCACCACACATGGCACAATCACCGCAGTGTATCAGAAGGCAGATGCGCCTGGAGAATCAATCGCACCCAATTTGGAAGTTAGTGAGGCAAAAAACCTGTCGGTTGTCCCTTATCA
Source organism: Bathynomus jamesi (assembly GCA_023014485.1). Classification (NCBI taxonomy): domain Eukaryota; kingdom Metazoa; phylum Arthropoda; class Malacostraca; order Isopoda; family Cirolanidae; genus Bathynomus; species Bathynomus jamesi. Next base: position 595,665 of record JAJOZX010001000.1, on the reverse strand, counting down.
TGTACCCATCGAGCCTTGCAGTAAACCAAAACCTGGGCCAGTCAAGAGAGCAAAGGAATTCAAGGCGTGTTCCACAGGTGTTGCTGAATCCTATGAACTAACCAATCTTGGTTGGATGATTGCATCTGCTTTGTCTAGATCAACCGACAGTGAATCACAAAGCAGTATCCCAGGCTGGGCAGGCTACAAATCACTTGTGTCATCTAGTCAGTCACTGACTCAAGTCGGTGCCTTGCATCTACTTCCAGAGGTCGCACATGAGTGGTCTACCATGCTGACTGTGATGTTGCAAGTGTCTCAGTTGAAGAGCTTGGCAGTTGGTGAAAACCACCCAACTGTCATAACCTTTGACGTGGCCCTGTACGAGAAGGCAGTACAGTTGCTAGATGCAAGACCTAACTTGAAAAGAGAAGTTGTTCCGAGACTTGGGGAGCTGCATGCTGTGATGGCTGCACTGAGGGCACTCAGAGCCTCAATAGAAAATTCTGGCATAGATGATGCATGGATTGAGGCAGATGCATATGGGCCTGCTACAACAAGACAGATCCTCAAATGCAGCCACTGCAAGAGAGCACTCCGTGCACACATCCACACTTACATGGCTCTGTATAAACTTGCTCTAGAACAGTTCTTCACAGAGATACAGAGATGCCACAACTAAAAGAAATCTGCTCAAAACCAGCAAATGAATTGCAGGAAGCCTGCACAAACACAGCTTCTGGGACAGGTGATGAAGCAGAATGCATCAGAATTGCTAACACTCACCTGCTTCAAGTCTTGACCAACAAAGATGTCATTCAACAGCTGAAGAAGTGGGGAGCTCAGAAATCATCTAACGCTATGTTCAAGTCATTGATGAATTACCTCCACCGGGTTGAAACCATCTTGTTCTTTGTTGAAGCATCCAGAAATGCTGATCTCATTCTCCATCTGGAGGCTGGAGAAGCACACAGCAAGCTGTTTTTCGCAATGGATTGAATAAAATACAAATGCCTCTGGCCAAGGTACGTCACCGACATGCATGAAATGAAGACAAGCCATCCAGCAACATGGTGAGAACTTCAAGATGGAAACATATCTGTCACCAAGAGTGAGATTCGATTCATCTCAATAGGTGCAGACCATGCCTGCGAACATCTCAAGATGAAGGTTCATTCTGGCCTAATTGGCATTTCCAATAATGCAAATGCCAGGCAGTGGTTCTTCTTGGCTTCTCCAGAGATGTCGTGCCTCTCAACAGAGTTTAAAGGACAGTTCAGGCTTCAAGTAAACAAGCCAGAGGAACACCATGATGTACGACCCAGTGCTGTCAGGAAAGAACATGAAGCTGTTGACAAAATCAAGGCTGCAATACTGAGCCACGGGAATCCCTTTGCTGTTGAAGGTGATCAGCTATACAATTTCATCACACATGCATATGTACGACAAGAGTATGTTCCACAAATCTTGAACATTGATGACATCGGACAGAAGCTTTATGAAGATTATGTCACTGAACGTATCAATGGAGATGTTAGTCTCTGGGCACCAGTCAAAAAGCAGAACAACAAGATGTACATGTCTGGCAGCAAGAAACAAACTTTCAAGTTCCGTGACCAGACAGTTGACCTAAAAGAGACCAAAGATCTCTATGGTCGGCTGATGGTTCTCACCAGGTCGAGCAGGGACATCGATCAGAAGAATGCAGTTGGCAACTATGAGTTCACATTGACTCCGAGAGCACTATTTGCACCAGACGGCTCAATGCTGCCATGCACTGACAAGTCCAAGCTGATACACAGCCTTGAGAAGCTGGCAAAAACAGATGAAACCCAGGAACAGACAGAAGCTCTAGCGGCCAAAGAGCAGGATGATGACAGAGGTCCTGTATCATCATCTCCATCGTCGTCATCAAATCAAAAGATCGCCATTGTTGATGGAATGGTGCTTGTCCAGAAGATGACAAAGAAATCAGGGACAATCAGCACAGTCAAAGATCTAGCCCAGTGTTTCAATGACAGGCTCGTGAGCTTGACAGCAGGGTTCAGTGAGGTCATCCTGGTCTTCGATACATACAAACCTGACTCACTAAAGGAGGAAACTAGAGAGAGACGACGACAAGGAAAAGCTCCTATACAGTATCAGGTTGCAGATGATACGAACATCAAACACATCCTACTGGCACGGTTTCTATCGCACGAAAAAACGAAAGCAGATTTGACAGACTATCTCGCCAAAGCAACCCTTGATTACAACAAAAACTCACCTCAGTTAGTCATCACATCAGCATCAGGTCACACCAGAAGCAACAGAAACATGCACTTTGAAGACAACAATCACGAGGAGGCTGACACATTGATGATCTGCCTGGCAGCGGAGGCATCACAGCGGTGTCCTGATGCACAGCTAGTATTCTTCACTCCTGATACTGACGTCTTGGTTCTGGCTGTGGCACACTATGACAAGCTCTGCAAAAAGACATCTATTTTGATGGTATCAGGTACAGTCGAAATAGAGCCAATCTGGAGAGCTTTGGGCAAAGAAAAGGCGCAAGCTTTACCTGTTTCCACGCATTCACTGGAGCAGACAATGTTGGAAAATTCTCAGGAATAGGCAAAACAAAATGGTTTCAGTAGTATATGAAAGCTGACATGTACTTAGAGCACTAATGAAACTACCGGAGAAAGGTGACCTAACACAGGAGCTCAAAGACGTATTGGCCAAATTTGTGTGCTCAAGCTACTGTCCCAAGGGTATTCACATTGCAAGTATCCCTGATCTAAGATGGTATCTGTTTTGTAAACACATAGCTGAAAGCAACAACTTACCTCCTACACTCGGTGCACTTGAGGAACACATCCAGCCTGTGCAGTTACAAAGCCAAGTATAGTGCCAAGCCAATGTTATACAGCAACAGCCTTTTGACCCCCTGAAATTTGGTTACTATCAGGACAAAAGTGGCCAAATACTGCCAGTCACCACAAAGGTTCCTCCTGCCCCGCAAGCCATCATCGAGTTGGTCAGATGCCACTGCAAAACCAACTGTTCTACACAGAGATGTTCATGCAGAAGGAATAACTTGCCTTGCACAGAACTATGCTTGTGCGGCACAGAATGCGAAAATGATGCAGACTGTAATGTTGAATATGACACTGAGAGTGATGATGTGTAATGATGTGTCAAACTGAGATAAGAAATATGTCTATACGTATGCTGTTGTCACTACCAACAATTTGAGTGCACATTTTTTCATAAAAATACAAACATAATTTCACAAACTACTACTTTTCTTGGTTTTTGGTGTTCATAATCACTAATTTGACATAAGCTTTGGATTCCTTGGGCCTGGAAACATAGGATTAGCACTTACCTTTGGTTAGCTTCCGCCCGAATTGTTCATTCTGACAAAGGTCAAGCTTTTCACTCCACCTCAGACCTACAGTTTTTAACGTGGAATCCGAACCACGCCCCACCAGCAGCTCAGTGTCTTAACCACTAGGCCACCCAGGGTACCCATTTATCTACCAACCAATTTCTTTTATTGTGTGGAAGGATGAACAGCTGGGTTTTGCTACGCGCTGGCTGCTGTCACCAGGTCTCGAACCCAGGGCCGATGGATTCGTAGTCAGCGACGCTAACCACTACACCACTTAGAATGAAGTTTCTATGTCAATTACAAGCTGAGATATTCAGAAATTCTTATTTTATGGTGGCCATTTTGAAAATCCAAATTGGTGGCTGTGCAGGCATCTACGCAAATGTAAACATTGATTTTTCAGATTCCTGATGCCATAAGCTTTCCAAAAATGCACTGGTTTGCTAATCTCCATAAATTTTGAACAAAAGTGTTTTTATTGACATAGTGAACCGGACTACAAGGTAATTTCATTACAGTTGTCCCTTGACATTCGCGAGGATTACATTCCAAATGCGGTCGCGAATACGTGACGCCCCCCTATACGATGACAGTGATGATGATGGTGACAGTGATGATGAGTTGATGAATACTGATGAGAAGAGGGTACTGTACAGCATGATGAAGCTACTGGAGATCAGGAAGGGGTGGATCATCGACATCTTCATCCGAGTCATACGGCAATAACAGAGGAGGAGAAGGCGGCATTGTAGGCTCAGTAGGCATTGCTGCTTCGCTCTGACTGGTGGGAGAGGTGGTGGGAGAGGTGGTGGGAGCCGGGGTCGAAGGTCGGACAGGCGTGAAATACTTTGTGATCTCCATTTGCTTCTTTTTTCTTTTCATTTCATCAAAGATGCTTCTGGGTCATTCCATGTCAAGTCAGCCACCTAAAACACTCACCCCCTTCAATTTTGCTCATACTTGGCACAATAGCAGATATATATACATGCCAAACTTAAATTCCCAAATTATTAGAGCAGACTGACCTTTGGTTACTGAGATACAAGGTCACAAAGTTGTGACATTTTGACCTTTTTTGCGTTAAATGACTATTTTCAAAATGGTGTAACTAAAAACCTATTAAAGCTAGAGCATTGATTTTGGTCTCATTTTAAAGCTCTTTAGTAACCCCTTGTTTATTGTCTCTTGTTAAATATCTCTACTGTGAAAAATAAAAAAATCCCTTCAAAAGTTGACCTTTGACCTTGAATAAAAAAAAAATACCTTCTCCTAAAAAATTCAATTTTTTTACATTAATACCTTGAGTCATGTACAACAAAATCCCAAGAAGCTGTAAGTGGCTGATAACTAGTTCAATGTATAAAAAATAATGAATTCAAGCAACATTTTGAAAAAAGTCATTTTATACAAAAATTGTCAAAAAGTCATGACTTTGTGACCTTGTATGTCAGTAACCATTTTTGTCTAAGGTCAGCTCAATCTCTTACAAATACAACCCATATCTACATACTATCTGCAGCCTTCTACAAACAAGCAAATGCTTATTTTTAAATATTTGTTCTTTACCCACCTCACCTGTATGTTGTGCATGTATGTGATGGTTTTCAGTAGTTGACAAGATTCTTGTGGGCCACCCAATTTATTGTGATTTCTAGAAGAGAAAACAATTTTTAATGTATACCTAGATAGCTACCTAATTAACAAATACAAGTAACATATTAAAATGTACATACAATATGTATAGGTATAGTGCTCATTGATTTCCATTTATCACAACTTAAAATGTATGCAGTGTATATATAGTTACATGACCATTTTAATTTTGAATTCTTACCTTTCTGTGCTGTAGATCTGCCAAAGCTTTGGATGCCTTCAAAGTAACTTCTTTGCAAATCCTGTATGTTCGTCCATTAGTAGTAGATGCCTCAACTTGTGTTAGAATATCTGAATATGGTAAGATTAATTCATCTGGTCGACCAGGATACACAAATGATGGGTTTGGGCCATGAGGATGAAGGAATGTGACTTTTACTTCTCTATTCTCTGGTATCTTTTCCAGCACATATGCCACCCACCAATGGCCATCATATGCAGCAGTAACAAAACCATGTATTTTCTCCTCAGTCACAACTTCTTCCTTTTCAGTAACTTTCTCAATATTTGAATAATCTGATAATGAATAATGTTTAACCTTAAGAGAAGTCAATGAAACTGGCTGTAAATGGTGTAATTTCTGTGTACCAGCAATAGTCCTTGCAGTTGAGTGTCTTTCTTGGAGAAGTTGGCTTTCCTCTTCATGCTCTTTATTGGTTGAAAAATGACATTTTATATTTACAATATTTTCACTTGCAAATGTATATAACTGTTCTGCAGTAAGGATCTGTTCATCATAAGGTCGTTGTAGACTAGCTTTTGCAGCTAATCTCTTAACTGTGCCTCCAACACCATCACAGGGTCCCTTTCCATGACTTGTTGCAAAAAAATTCCATTCTGCCTCAATTCCAAAATCATCTCTGTGATGGCAAAGATTCAAAAAGTTTTTGCAGTTCTTATACTGTCCTGCACACCCATCTGAAAAGTAAATTATTTTGTGGATGGAACCGATGGATGAGATATTATCTTTTAGGAATTTTATCAGATGCTTTTGAAACAAATGTACAGCAACTGTGTTATGGATGTTACACTCTGAAATAATAACAAAGCTAAGGTGAGCAATCTCATCTTCCTTTTTATAGTAAATAACAAATGGATGTAGAGTAGCCATCTCATTGTTCCAGTGAAAGCTCTGAACCTCATCTTGAAGAATAAAGGAATAATTTTCAGCAAAATCACACACAGCAAGGACCTCACCATCTTTCAAAGACATTTTTGTTTCACGGTAATAAGTTGCTTGCATCTTTGTCTTGAAGTCATGTATCTGGTATTCTTTCAGTTGGTTACAGAATTGGTCAATATATTCATCTGTATTCAGTTCTACTGATTCAAGATTTGACCGATCTGTATTGGTCCACTTTTTAAAATTTATGATATCAATGAAGTTGTTTGTAAATATGTCCAGTAGTCTGTTTTTTAAATCTGATGGATCTCCACATTGTTCACATTGTCTGAGGCAGCATTTCTGTGAGGCAGGATTGCATTCCATAAAGGCAACACAATGACGTACATTCTTAATAGGTGTGTCATCATTTGCAGTTAGTTTTTCTAATTCAGCTCCTACAAACATAAGTTTGGCATTCTGATGAATTGTACAGACACATACTGAGTGAGTTCCTGTTGCTCCAGCAATAACACACTGCTTTGGACGCAATTCTGCAAATTTACTGAATCCCACCTTAACCAAAGGATTTCTTTCTTTGAAAATATGATAGGCTTCTTTTAAATTGCAAAGTAAAAGATGCTTTTGCAAATGTATCCTTCCTCTTTCATTGTCAATGATACTACAATAGTCTTTCTTTCCTGGCATTGTTCTACTGATGTCTTCTGAAAGATAAAATGCTTTAATAGCGTCAACAGTATCCTGTTTAATTCTTTTCCCACCCTTTGGATTTGGGTCTGAAAGGACACCTTTTTCTTCAACTATTTTTTTAGCAATAGATGCTGTATGCCTTGTTGTGTTAAATTCTGAAGCAATTTTCCTAATGCTCCAACTTTTGGGCAATACAGTGAGGATTTTTATTTTATCACTTCTTTTAGTATTTTCATTTTTGAATTTTTCCTTGAGTTGATTTATTATTTCTAAACAGTCTACATCTCCAGATGGCTCCTTAAATTGTGAGTCAGAAATCTCTTTCCTGCAACTGTTTCCATTCTCTTCTTAACTGTCTCTGTCACCTTGCTTAGTTTTTTAGCTCCATATGACTTTTGCTCTACAAGCTTTCTCTTTTTTATGGGTGATTCACCAATTGAAACAAAAGAAGCATTCAAAGTACACATCTCATGGTTTTGCTCTGAAGTTGATGCATCACTATTGTCAACATTTTCAATTTTCTCAAGATCTTCAGGTGGTTCACTACTACAAGAAGAATCATCATTTATGTCTGAATTCAAAGTGCCTATTCCTTTCTCAGGCAAGGACTCAAGATGTTCTCTACACTGCTTACAAAGTCTGTGATGTAGTGTTAAGTGCAGATCGGGAAACTTATTTACAAGTTCCTGTGGTACAATTCTCAAACTCTTCTTTCGACACTGACCTTTGTGACGCAGCAAAGGATCAGCACACTTCTGTTTCAGTTTTAAATGTTCCATGTTTGTACTCTGAAATCACAAAAGCACAAAGAAAATCCTGAAAAGAAAACAATGAACAATTAATGAATTATTAAATAAATTTTTATACATGTATTTAGTAAAAATAAATTAACTTTAACTTGAAGTCAGGAGTCAACTCTGTAAAGTTGACAGTACTTATATACTAGTTGGGCCTTTGGATCAGCGCTACTCCAGTAGATTTGGGGCTGTCGAGGGGTTTAACCCTGGTTGTCTTTTAAAAGACTTCTTTTGGCACAGGTCACAAAAAGGTTTTTGAACTAATAATGTTAAGTTGAACTAAGTCTTCACTGACACTATATCAGAACAGAACTTTTAAATAAATGAACTGACAAAAAAAATCTAAAATTGAAGAATGATGCCAACTTCATTTATTTTTTATACATTGAACTAGTTATCAGCCACTTACAGCTTCTTGGGATTTTGTTGTACATGACTCAAGGTATTAATGTAAAAAAATTGAATTTTTTAGAAGGTATTTTTTTTTTATTCAAGGTCAAAGGTCAACTTTTGAAGGGATTTTTTTATTTTTCACAGTAGAGATATTTAACAAGAGACAATAAACAAGGGGCTACTAAAGAGCTTTAAAATGAGACCAAAATCAATGCTCTAGCTTTAATAGTTTTTTAGTTACACCGTTTTGAAAATAGTCATTTAACGCAAAAAAGGTCAAAATGTCACAACTTTGTGACCTTGTATCTCAGTAACCAAAGGTCAGTCAGCTCTAATAATTTGGGAATTTAAGTTTGGCATGTATATCTGCTATTGTGCCAAGTATGATCAAAATTGAAAGGGGTGAGTGCAAAAAGTGCCATTTTGTGGCTGAGTTGACATGGAATGACCCTTCTATAAGGTGTCAGTGCTGCCTCCACTCCATTTTTCAATTTCATTGACCAAAGCATCGAAGGGTCAATGTCATAGAAGAAGTCTAGGGTTTGTTTGAACATGCGAAACCCTTCAGCTAAATTGTCCAGTGTCAGCCTCAGCCCCATTATGTCACCAAACACACAATAATGAACATGATAATGGAGGACCTCGCGGATAGTCAAAGTCGCGAATGTTAAGTTCGCAAATGTCAAGGGACAACTGTATTCTCAGTAAAGTTGACTTATACCACACCCTGTATATATGATGTATACACAGACAAAACTTGCAATGGATGAAATTCAAACTTTACACCAATGTCTTATTTCAGAAATCCAATTTTACCTTTCAGAAAATAGTAGGAGAGGCCTAGTCTAACCCTATCTCTAATGATAATCTACTAGTGGTAAAATTATAACAAAAATAGTCAGCAGTCAAAGAATTCAAAATCAAATAAGACACTGAAACAAGATCCCTGTTAAAATGACATCACTGTTCCCACCTATATTTATGACCCTAACCTTTCATGTGACACATTGTCTCGCGATGTATGACATTTCATCAATTTATGTTGATCGATTCAAAAGTTATGACACAGGCCTTCATTTGACCTTTGATGCAGGGATCTGATTCTTGTTATAACACATTGTTTGTGATGATCCACACATGTGTGAAGATTCAGCAATTTACAATGACCCATTCAAAAGTCATAGCATGGATGGACAAATGGACAAGTGCAATCAAGTACAACCCCTCCACATTTATTTGGTTGGGGACATAATTATTGTTCACTTTATCATCATCAACATTACAAGAAATTAGTTTCCATTTTGAGAAAAGGAATCAATTTCCAAGGGCTTTCAACTACAAGACCAGAAAAGATGTAGCCTACTAAAACTTAAAACTAATTAGATAATTTATAAATTTTAAGTGGTGCTGAAAGCACTAGAGCAAAATGTACTAATTGAATCTGAAGGTGTTAGTACCAGAATAAGATAATAAATTTTTTAGACAAAATTAGATAATTCTTAAAATAATCTACTTAGCACCAACTACGTGTAATGATGTGCGAAAGGTATAATGATAATGGGTGTGTGAAATAGCTGTAGGTGGAATAAGGTTGGAAGTTGCAGCAGGAAACTTTATTTTAAGTATCTTGGAAGAATGAGTGATGTAACAAGAACTATGTTTGATCATCATCAATGCCTCCACCTATATTTGTGACCCTGACCTCTAATGCAGGGACCCAATTCTTGCTCACAACACAGTGTCTTGTGATGATCCATATGTGTATGACATTTCATTAATTCATACCAAGCAGTTCAAAAGTTATGGTACAGACCTCCAGCTTGACCTTTGATACAGGTATCTGATTCTTACTCATGACACATTGTCTTGTGGTGATCCATATATACAGTATGTTTAGTTTCATCAATTTATGTTAAGCAGAGGGATACATGACAGAATAGCAAGGCAGGCATATGAAAACAACAACTTGTAAAAGTTGACTGATCATATGAAAGGTATGGAATAGCAGAAAGTGTAGAAAGGGTGTGTGTACATTGGTGTACAAAGCTGGGTGTAGAAGTGACTGCAGATTTGTTGGTTCTTAGAGCAATCCAAAGCAAGGTACCATGAGGGAGCCCACCCTGACTATCAAGAAATAAGGGCTGTGGTAATGTAAATTGAAGCTTTGGAATTTTGTGATATTGTAAATGATATTTTGGGATTTATTTTAAAATAATGTAAATAATCTTTAATATTTGATCAAGTTCAATCCACAATCACAATTTCATTCTATATTAATATAGGGTTGTAGTCTATCTTTCTTGTTTTACCATAGCCTCTTCCTGTCACTTACTTTCATGCTCAGGCAGTCCTTCAATTTTGTGCCACCACAACTAATTTATTTGCATAGGCCCCTGGGTCATTCCAGGACAAATCAGGCATTGCCTGAAACCACACCCACTTAGATTTTGCTTAAAATTGCTATACAGGGTTGTTTATGCTGAAAAACATGAAATTTTGAGTTTCAGAGCAGTCAGTGTGACTAAGTAATAAAATGCATTTAATCAAATAGTTAAAAAGTTATATCAGTTTGAATATTTTCAGGGGGGCCCCACCCCCTATGATACAGATATTCAAGATTTTTTTACAGCATTTTCTATCTCAATTACTCTTCTATATGACTTAGTCAATGACATTGTGTATTTTTACCCTTCATTAGATGGTGGTGGAGGTTAAAAACACATTCTATTTGCTGGACTTTGAACTTACACCATTATGCCTGTTTTACTTATCAAGCTCTCTTATAAGATGTTTTCCTTGACTTCCAAGTGGATTAAGTATAGCAATAAGATAAACTTTTTAGTGTTTTCCTAAAACTTAATAATAATAATAATAATAATAATAATAATAATAATAACTGTCTCTCAACTTTGTTGATCTTCAAAGGCAAAAAAAAACTGCTAGTATAGTTGTGTTTTATTGAACAAATTAAGACATTACTTGAATAAAAATAATTGCTATACAATACATTAAATCTTGAAACATTTTTGGTACCTAGCCTAATTCTCAGTATCATGTATTTCAAAGATATATACAACTCTGGTGCCAGATTGAATATTAGGAGTTGACATTTCATGAAGGATGTTTTTTGGCTTCTACTCAACAAACATCATCTTTATTAGTTGGGAAATAGTATCTATTATTTTTGTTGGAAATAGTAGTAGTTAGAAACTTGATTTTATAATCTTGGAATTCTTCTCAATAATCTAAAATGATTCCTAGATATTTTCTACCATCATAAATACATACCTACAACATACTTTCTCCACAGGAAATTTTTGCTCATTTGATAAATCTGGACTCGTGTCTGAGTCACCTTGTTCAGAAGTCATAACCCTAACAACATTGTAGTCATTGGAGTCTGAAACTAAATAAGCTTTAATGTGACTCTGAGACATTGGCACAATTCTGTGAAAACCTTGTGTGCCCTTCACTGTCACTGCTTTTTCAAACCTACTACTGAGTTCTGTTTTATTATGACTTATTTGTTCTTTTGTAATGAATTTGAACTTGATGGACTCAAAATTTTGTGTACAAAAGTCATAGAAACTCTGTGGAGACAAGATGTGTCCTGTTGTTGTTCTTTGCAAACTAGCTTCAGCTGCTGCTCTCTTCACACTTCCTCCAATGCCATCACAGGCATTTTTGCCATGACTAGTGGCAAAAAAGTTCCACTCTGCGTAAATTGTTAAAATTAAAATGGTTTTTGTATTGTCCAGCACAACCATTGGAAAAATACTTCATTGTTTTCACATTAGGGAATCTCACTTTAATCTCTCGAACTAAAAATTGTTGAAATGTATACACTGCTATGGTGTTATGATCTAAACTAACACTAATGATATAATAGCTAGTGTAGTTCAATTTACCATCTTTCATTTCATATACAACCATTGGGTGTAATGTAACTTGTTCGTTTGTCCAATGGAAGCTCTGTGGTGCATCTTGAGTGATGAAAGAATAGTTCTCAGAAAAGTCTCCTAGTACTAAAACTTCATCTACAGTGAGATTTTGCTTTAGGGCCTTCATGTAGAGGCTTTGACTCTTGGCTATATAATGATGATGAGTAAGAGAATAAATTGATTCTGAAAGTTTTTCAATGAATTCCTCCACTGTAACAGTTACTTTTGACAAAGTTGCCCTGTCAGTGCTGGTCCACTGGTCATATTCAATTGAATCCCTGGAAGTCAGTACATTTAATGTATTCAAATAGTTAGTTATCTACACCAGCAACACCAGGACATTCTCTACACTGATGTAACATACATTTAATGTTGTCCACATCGCACACACTTTTTTTGAATCAATGAATGATAAGTCAAGTCCTTGTCACCAATTGCTGAAACCATTAATTTAAGGTTCTGGTGATAGGTACAAATACAAACTGTGTGTGTACCTGTACCTCCAGCAATAACGCACCATTTGGGTCTAAGAGCTGCAAATGTTGAAAAACTTATACTTGAGTCAGTTTCTTTATACCTAAGATACAGTTCTTTCAAATTACTGAGTAAGAGATGCTTTTGTTTGTAAATTTTGTTTCCATCTTTGTCTTTGACACTAACACAGTCCTTTTTTCCTGGATACACCCAACTAAATTCTTGGTCCTCATAAAAAGCTGTCACATTAGAAATAGTTTCATCATTTATCTTTTTCCCTTTACTGTATTTAGGAACATTTGGCAATATTCCACTGTTGCTTCATGCTCCTGGCTTTATCAACAAGATATCTACTAGCCCCAAAGAACTCTTGAGTTTTTGAGATTGTGTATGGGGATAGAGTAAGAATATGCAACCTTCTTTAGTAGGAAGCTGTAGAGTTGAATGCTTCAGCGAGCTCCCTCATCATAGTTTTGTACCTATTAGATAAATAAAAGGTAGGGGATATCAGAATTTTCTTAAATTGAAATTATTAATTTAATGTACTCTAAGATCAGGACCTAAACAGAAAAAATATAAGAATATCTACCTTCCATGGATATTTTTTAGACATTGTTAAAATGGTGTGATTGTGTTCTGTATGTAAGAATGATATTGAAAAAAAGTTAGGCTATTGAAATTTAAAACATCTAAAATTATATAAGTCAAGAGTCTTTAATTGTGACCATGAGTTGCTAATTTAGTTGAATTTGAGCAATCCTTACCTTTCCAATTCTTTTTCCATGCATAATCTCTTGGATGTAGATGCTCCCTCATCCAGAGATGCTGAGAAAGACTGTTCAGAATTCTTTTTCAAAGTAGATACACACTTGTCGTATTTGTCTGATGCTTTTTTAGATATCCTGTCAGTGTTCATACCATCTGAAATTAGGCATCATCCAAAATTTAGAATTACTGTAAGTTACAGCAACAAATTTTCATAATTTAATAACTAATCAGAATTCATTTATTGTACACAACTATTTTTTTGCAATTCCTTAAATTGTTAAAGAATGTTATGTTTACAAATTTGATAAAACTGCATTATTTTGATAACCTATGAAACAATGTATACACAAAGATAGTGTGTTTAGATGATTTTTAAAAATCATATAATGCATTTTCTGATAACTATACTTTTTAAAAATAAGTCCCCAAATTATAATTCATACACTACTTACGGAATTTTATTGGTGAAATCTCCATTTCTTCAAGAATGTTCTTGGTTTGTTCTCTACAGATTTCAATATCACTGATCTCACCAGGTTTGTCAGTTTGCAAATGTGTACTTCTGGACTGCTTTGAAATGAAGAGGTACTTGTAGATGGCTCAGTTTCAAAAACATCATTAAATAATTTATCAGGTTCTTCAAGTTCATTTAATCTTACAGAACAGTTTGTACAAACTTTCCAATTAAGGAGTGCAGGATTTTTTTCTGTTACATTTAATGGTAAATTTCTTAAACCCTTTAAGATTCTTTTCTTGTGTCTCTTAAAGGGGTCACAACACTGTGTTTATGATAATTTAAATGGTAAGACATGTTTAAAATTTATACATTAGCTTCAGTTCCTGTAATAAGTAGAAAGAATATTAAATGTTAAGGATTTTTAATGATAACAGGCAAACACAAGCACAGCCAATATAGGCAAGGCACTAAAATATCAAGTCATCCCATAAGTAATGTCATTTTTTTTTATCGGAATTTGAAGGACAAAAAAAACTCAACAAACTTTTTAATCTAGTATATATTTTCCATCGGACTCAATGACACTCTGCCAATGTCCTACAAGCTTTTCAATGCCATGTTTATAAAATTCAGGCAGTTTTGAGGCAAAAAACGTACAAAGACTGGTGTGCAGGTCATCTAAAGAAGTATACTGTTTTTCATCAAGATAGTTCTGCAGACTCCTGAAGAGATGATAATCTGAAGGCGCAAGGTCTGGAGAATATGGAGGATGTGGAAGTTTTTCCCACCCAAGCTCCTCAATTTTTGCAGAAGTGATCAGAGCGGTATGAGGACCTGCGTTGTCGTGATGGAACATGATTCCTTTCCAATTAACCAAAGAAGGTCTCTTTTCTTTTAGTGCAGTGTTCAATCGATCCAATTGTTGACAGTAGACTTGAGTGGTGATTGTTTGGTTGTGTGGTAAGGTTTCAAAGTGTATTACACCACTTTTATCCCACCAAACACTAAGCAACACCTTCCAAGGGTGAAGATTTGGTTTTGGCTGTGGTGTCGCTGGTTCGCCAGCACAAACCCACTGTCGATGGCACTTAACATTCTGGTACAGTATCCACTTTTCATCACTAGTCACTAAATGGTGCAAAAACAGATCTTGGAGTTCACAGGAATGAAGAGCTGTGCTAATGTTTACCCGCACCCTCAGATTGTTGACCGACCGACAATTCATGTGGCACCCATTTTCCTAACTTAGGCACTTTCCCCGAATTGTTGCAAATGTTGATGGATGGTGGACGGGGATGAATTGAGTTTCTGGGTCAATTCTTCGACAGTTGTTGAACAGTCTTCTCCAAGTGCAGCTAACAGCAGGTCATCATCAAATTCAGCAGGGTGTTCAGAGCGTGCTGCATCTGTCAAACAGCAGTCACCATTCCTAAACTTTTGAAACTATCTTTGACATTTCCTCACATGCAGAATATCATTGCCATAAACATCCTGAATGTTTCGCGTTGTTTCAGTAGCACTATTCCCTTTTTTGAACTCGTAAAGCATTATATGCCTGATATACTCTTCTGATACCACCATGTTTATGAGGGGTTCACATAATGCAAAACACATGTCTTCACTGGTCAAGGTCTGTAAAGTATGTAGTGAAACACGATAGATCTCCTCTTAGATATAACCTTCAGAAAATTTATGCTTAAACTGAGTAGGACTAGTTTAAACTTAATCTATCGTAAAAAACGACATTACTTATGGGATGACCTGATAATATGGTAATCTCATTTTGCTGTGACAAGTTGTAGCATGACTACACAAGCATGATACCACTTGATGTTACAAACAGGCAATCCAAATTCTCTCTTTTATTTTAATAGTGTGTGTGTGTGTGTGTGTTATATAGTTAGTATGTTAGTATAGCCCAATTCCTGAACTTGGGCTAATTTGTCATCTTTTTGCTAGCAAGTACCTTATAATAAAGTGCAAAAAAATACACCACTTAAAGGTAAAAATACACAATGTCATTGACTAAGTCATATAGAAGAGTAATTGAGGTACAAAATGATGAAAAAAAAAAATCTTGACTATCTGTATTATAGGGGGTGAGGCCCCCCCAAAAAATATTCAAACTGATATAACTTTTTAACTATTTGATTAAATGCATTTTATTACTTAGAGTCAATTATTCTTTAGGAGAGCTTTCAAATGGTTTTTTAATTTTTTTGTAGCTCAATTCAGGACTGAGTTATGGACTTTTAAACATTAAGGGGCCAGCCCCCAGCCCCAAAGTTGGGGGGCCCATAGCTTTTGAACCATTACTCTGATTGCACTAAAACTTGAGATTTAATGTTTTTGCACAAAAATGACCTTACATACCAAATTTGAGAAAAATCCAAGTCGGAGTGGTTACAAATTTCTTTTTTTTTCATGATTTGTCCTGGATGACCCCCCCCCCCCCCAGGCTATATTATATACAGGGTGTCCCATAAGTCCAGCATCATAGGAAAAATAATTAAAAAAGGCAAAACAAAAGCTTTTATTTATAGAACATGCTCAATATGTCCACCATTATTTTCAATACACAAATTCAGATGTGATACCCAGTCAGCAAGCACACTGTGAATGATGTCAGGAGTAATGGTGTTACATGCCCCAATAATGCGCTGCCACAAATGTTCAACACTCCTAATTTTCTCTGCGTATACCAGCGCTTTCAAGTGGCCCCAGAGATAAAAATCTAGTGCCGTGAGATCCGGGCTTCTAGCTGGCTATTCCACAGGCCCTCAACATCCTATCCAATGACCAGGGAGTTGTTGGTACAGGTATTCCCTTACTTGGGTGCTGTAATGTGCAGGAATGCCTTCTTGCTGGAACCATGTTGGGAAATTTCCTTCTTCATTCAAGACACTGGGAAATGCTTCTTCCTTGAGCATACATAGGTAGGTGCCTCCAGTGACATGTTCATCGAAAAAGAGGGGGGCCTATGATGCGATCCTTACAAATGCCACACCATACCATCACCCGAGATGCACCTTATTCCTTTGAAGAGGTATACCAGTGAGGGTTGTTTTGAGACCAGTAGCGGGTGTTCTATCGATTTACCTCACCATTTCCATAAAAAACAGCTCTTCACTGAACAGAATGGTGGACGGGAAATTGGCATCCCGCGCATAAGAAAAATATGAATTATGGTTTGTAGAAATAGAAAAATATGAATTTCTCCTATGATGCCGGACTTATGGGACACCCTGTACAATGAATTCAGAAAAAGAAAAATAGAGGATTTTACTAAATCAGTTAAAGAAACTTGCATTATAGCATACCTTAGGTTTAAAATAATTCTAATCAACAGTGAATTATTTATCTACAAGACTGTCACATGAGAAACAATTCTACATCTACAGTGCCTAATCCCTGGCCTACTTATTTCAGTATTGTATCTTCCATCTTCTAACTTACCATTTGATATGAAACCACTAATTAAAGCTTGAGCCATATTTCCAGAACCAATGAAGCCAATGCGTGCTGGGTTAAGGCATTCAGGTTGGTTGGTCTCAGCTGAGACTGCTTCTTGAACATCTTGAAAGAAAATAGGCCCTATCAGATACAATAATTTTAGTTTAACATATAAATGATGCATCTAATTTCTATGACAACTAGTCTGCCTAAATTTGAGTAAAATGAGATTTGGTCCTAAGATGTTTTTCACTTTTCAAATAAAGTATTTTTGTTAGCATCTTACAGTAAGTAATAGGGGGCCCCTATAGCCACCTTGACTCTCCAAACAGCTCTTTGGCTACCGTATAAACCAGGGTTTCGGAGCCGGTAAAAAAACTTCTGGCTCCGACTCCGGCTCCGGAGCAGAAATGTTTTACAGTCTGGCTCCGGCTCCGGCTCTTTTATAGTAAATTCTGTTAATTATAAAATAAATATCTAGATTTATATAACTAATTGTCCAATTTAAAATATTGCACAAAAATATTTTATTATTAAATCACTTTAATACTCAAAATTTAAATTTCTTATGATTTTAAATTAGGCAAATATAATGATAGAATGAAGTTATTTAAATAACTAAAGGAAAATGATAAAAACTAAATGATATTAAATATTTATTAACAATGGTAGCTTATATAAATTAGAGAAACTTGCCTCCTAATTAGTTCAAAGTTCAAACTTAAGAATTCTCGTATGGAAAATAGTAACAATCAAACTTTCTGAGATAATATATGCATCTTTTTTTAAGTGTTGAAACTTGAAAGCTTCATGAAAGCCAACTTGGCTTGAAAAAGAGCTGAATATTTCAAAAAATTCAGTTTTTAAATTTTTAATAGGTTATATTATTTACTTAAAAAGAGATTTTCTTTTAGTCAAAAAGTTTTGTAATTTAATTAACAAAAGCAATTCAACTAAAAGTTCAAACTACTAATACATATTATAAAAGAAAATTTACAAAATCATTTACCCTACGCTTATAAAATCAATACTACTCCTTGGATTAACAAATGAAAACTAATGCAAATTTTTTTTTATTCTAGCTAAGGTATAATCAAACTAATTTTAAACATAAAATCAAGATATTCTTCTTGTAAATCTGTTTCCTTAAAATAATTGAAAATGAAAATTACTAAGTTTATTTATAATTTTTTTTTTTAAAACAAGATGGCCTCAATTATATTTTTTTTAAGTGTAACCTTAAATCAGACTTTATCTTTAAAGTTCAAACTACATATTAAAAAATTAAAAAGTTTGCAAATTCAATGATACATTTACAGTATCATAAATCATAATACTCCTTGTATTAAAAAATGAAAGCAAAATAATAACTTTTGCAGAAATTTTTACTAATGTAGCTAAGGTAAGAAACTAATTTTTAAACATAAAATCAAGATATTCTCCTTGTAAATCTGTTTCCATAAAAAAAATTATGAATTAAAATTATTTATCTAAGTTTACTTATAAACATTTGTTCTTAAAAATAACATAGCCTCAACAATATCTTCTTTCATACGTGCCCTTAAATCAGATTTTAAAATTTTCAGTGCTGAAAATAGCCATTCAACACTGACTTGTGTTGAAGGCATAGCTACTAGAAGATTTGCAACATCTCTTATAACTTTAGGATACCTTTCTATTAATTGTTCAAAAGACAGTTTTGACGAACGGTCAAATTTTTCAATCTCAGGAAAAGATTCCTCAACTTGCAATTTGAGGGTACACATTGGACTGAGAGGTGGTATTAGTTCACTTTCTAAACGAGGACGTTTTGATTTCTTACCATGTTGAATATCAATAATTTTTTCAAAATCAAACTCGCTGACATCAGAAGTGGTGGAAGGAGATGATGAATTTGATGATGATGCAATAATCTCAGTTCCACATTCCTCTCTTAATAGAGACTTTATTTGAAAGGTCTAGGTTACTTTTCATTCTGATTGCTATATTGCATAGGGCATCCTTGGCTTTAACTACCTGTTCAGATGTTAATAAGCATCTATATCTAGGATCTATATAAACAGCAGCAAGCAATACTTCATTATCAAGTAAAATATTTTCTCTCCTTTCCATGGAACTTTTAATGTCATCAGCTATGGTGCCTTCTATCTTGGAAAGAAAATACATCAAAGATTTCCACTCTTTCAAAAATTGACCGGGAGTCAAATCTTCACTTTGAATTTTTTTTGTTACTATATATGGCTGGTACAGTACTCTTTCCAATCTTCTTGCTTGTTCCCACATTATTTCTGAAAGATTCACATTTGAATTTGCCATGTCCAAGAGTACAGGTTTTAATTCTAATAAGCGCTCTATCATTAAATAAGTGCTGCCCCATCGAGTAGGTTGATCTAAAATAGCAACCTTGCCTGCACATCTTTTAATTATTTCTTCCACTTTTGGGTTTCTTGCTGCTACTACAACCTGTCTCAACTTACCTATGAGAGAGGTAGCATGTTTATCTCTCAATCCATCGCAAATAGCAAGTTGCAAGGTATGTGCACCACAACGCATGTGGTTGATTCTGGAGAAGTGTGAAATTTCAGATACAATACTGTCAATTTCTTCTACACAAGATGCCACTTCCTGAGTGTCTGTTGAATCATCATCATGTTCACCAAATGTTTGTATATCATCTTCTGAAGTTGCCTCTTGATTATCATTCAACTTCTCAACAGTTTTAATCATATTTGATGCATTATCACTGACAATGCAGAGCACAAATTCTTTCGGTATGCCGTACTCTTCCAGAGTTCTCATAATTAGATCATGCAGGTAGTCACTAGTTTGCTGAGCATGTGTATCTTTTACTGCTATAGTGTGGGTGAGGATTTTATTATCATCATCAATAAATCGGACATTGATGGCAAAATAATGTGTCCGTATTCGTGTGCAACCATCAACTTTTAAATATATGAAGCGCCCTTTTAATTGCTCTTTGAGAGCAAATTTTTCTTCTTTTGATTTTTCTATCACTAAATGACGGATATTGTCTTTATCTAAACTAATCTTGAATTTCTGAGCCATTTCTTCTAGTAGACTGCGCATAGCTGGCTTTTCAAACATAGATAGAGGCATAGAATCTTTAACAACTAACTCAATTATGCTATTTTTAAAATTATCTGTAGTCATTGAGATAGTGACTTTTTGAGACATCAAAAATTTAGTAATGTTTTGCTGGTTTGCTTTAGTTTTTGAACTGGCAGAAGTACTGGGTCTTGAAAGCTCAAGCATTTGCTTCTTTTCTTCCATCATTTTTGATATTTCAGGATGTAATCGACTCAAGTGTCTTTTCAAATTATATGCTCTTGAGGAGACATCAGGCTTTTTGCTTTGAGGCTTGGTAATTTTAGTTCCACACGTTGAAATATTTCCCGAAGCATCAGAAACTTCACAAATACAAACATAGTGTTTCTTATCTGAACTTTCAGTAAAATACTTGAATATATCAGACTTCTTTATTGAATCTCTATCCATTATGAAGGGCCATAGACTGATAATTATAATTAAAGAATCAAGTACAAATTACAAAGAATCTGAAAAAAAAATTTAGCAATACAAGATAATTGACCTAAAAATAAAAATAGTTCAATCCAAGTCAGAAGGACCAACCTTACTAGGTATGTATCTAGGTAGTTACCTACTTAGATAAATAGTTAGTACCTACCTACCTAAGGTCTCCACCACCATAAAAAAAATTTTACCTATATAATTAAGTGTTGTTAAGACAAATCTTCCCAAATATTTAATGGTTAAAAAATGGAAATTTGCAGATTATTCCTGCAACTCCCACACCTCCATAAAATCCAAGAATCCTATGGTACCATTTTTCGTAATATATTACAAGAATTATAATTTGCAACTAAACCTATATTTAACAAATAACAATTTAGGTAGCAATATATCGCCCGGAGCCAGACCATGGAGCCGTATTTTCAAGGTTTCTGGCTCTGGCTCCGGCTCCGGCTCCAGGTAAGCAAAATTCACTGGCTCCACCGACTCCGACTCCGACTCCGGCTCCGAAACCTTGGTATAAACTGTGGACTTAATATTTTCCTCTTTCTTAATTTCTTCTAGATTCTTTGGAGCAATTTTTGGGTAATAGTCATGACTGCTAAAAATTAAACTGCCCCACAAAAGCCTATACAGTTAGTTCACCAACCCAACTTTTTAAAAATCTTTGAACACTTAAAAAACTACTTCAAGAAGCATCTTTTAAAACTTTTTAAGATTCAAAATGTTAAATTCTAGTTCTATTTCAAAATTTCCATGAGAAAACTATTTCAAATGCTCCTTAATTAAGTTCTTGTACTTTGCTTTCTTCCAAATTAGACACGAAATTTCACTCCAAAAAAAAAATAATAGATAACTGTAGTCTATCTCAAAAGCCATTAAATCACACCAGATAGATAGATAGATAGATAGATAGATAGATATGGATTACTATACAACTCATCCAACTGTATGAAATTTTATCCTACAATACAGAAAAAAAATAGGTCAGTGTCAGTATTTTGTTAACTAATACTACATTTAATACAGCTCTCAATGACAGTTATTATTATTATTAAATTAACGAAGTCTGTACCAGTATCTCTCAATTTTTAAAATAAATTTAAATGGTGTGACCTCATCAATTTAGTCTATTTCCAATATCTTTATCATCATACCTTCAACCCAAAGTCTATTAACAGACAGCTACAGTAGCCTTACTGGGGAATAAGAATAAAGAAAAAAATTATAAATTACTGGTAAACTGTAATATTTACTTAATAGCCTACTTCTTATATAAATATAGGACTCTTAATCAGGCCCGTATTCAGGTGGGGGCCAGAGGGGCACGTGCCCTCCCTGAAATTTTGCAAAAAAATATTTTTTTGAAGGGTTTTAATTTTTTTTTTAATAATATAATTTTGTATAAGACGCTGCTGAACATCAAAAGAAGAGCAGCGTAGTCAGCAAAAATTTAATATAAACAAGGGTATTTGAGTCTAGCAAAGCTAAAGTGATGTTGTTTGTGTGAGTTTATATGTGATGTGTTGGTGGAATGCATAGCTATCGGCATAGCCGCTGGCTGTCAACACAGACTGGCATATTGTTGGTTATGTGGATTGTTCTTGTGCTAGTCTTAGTTCATATAGGTGTATTATTTTTGTGTTATTAACTTGAGTGTTCTCATCTTTTCAGAATTAATGAAGAAGATTACTTCATTTTTTGTGCTGATTAAGCGGCAGAGAATTGATACTAGTGAAGGGCAAAGTTCCCGAAGTGAAAATATTGTCCTAACTTAATGTGATACTACAGAACAAATTACAAATTTACCAGTGAGCAATTTCAGACATTCATTTGAATTTTTTTCTGAGCTTCATTTCATACATCATCTACTTGCAGTTAATGAATTTAAAGTAATGCCACCCTATGCACCCTCAATGTTCCTAAGGAGAGCTATACACACTATTATCTAATTTTATTTGAAATATCAACTTAAAAGTGTTTAAATAGTGCAAAATTCCTTCTTTTACCTTAAGATCATATTAACTCTTATCATTGAACATTAATAGTAGTGTATTATGATTAGTTAATTGTTAATATACAAGGGGTGTCTGGAAAGTTTCTAGAAACATTACTTTAAAAATAAACTACCAGTTTGAATGATAACTTGAAGGAAGTACTACCTCCTTTGCCCCTCAAAGTATTCCCCATTGGCTTTGACACATTCTGCCATCCAGTGGGCAGCAAGTGCATTCCTGCATGGTACAAGTCTGTGCTCTGCTGATGAAGTCATGTTCCAGTGACATTTTGGAGATCTTTATCCAAGGTAAAGTGCACTCCTCTGAGGTGTTTTTCAGGGAGCCAGAGATATGATAGTCTGAGGGAGCAAGGTCCAGGCTGTCCAGTAGAAAGGTGACGACTGTCCAGTGGAAGCTGGCAGGAAGGGGGGGGGGGGGATATGGCAAAATCTATGTGTAAGCAAATATCATTGTGATCATCTTTTAGAACCACAAAGGCATTTTTTTTTTGTTGAATTTTCTGGAGTCAAGCACCTGTGAATGCCAACAGACAATGTGAGTCACTACAGAAACTAAGAAATGCTATCTAGCAGAAGCAACCATAAATGAGGAACCAGAACATTTGCCTTCTTCACAACAATGCTCACACACATGGGTTTTGCCAATCCCAACTACTTCTTGCTAGTTTCCAGCACTTGGACAGTTACCACCTATCTACTGTACAGCCTGAACCTTACACTTTATCTCAGATGAACATCTCCAAAATGACACTAGAATATAGATTCATCAGCAGAACATGGACTTCTACCACATGGGAATACACTTGCTGCCTGCCAGATGTCAGAACTGCATCACTGCTAAAGGAGAACACTTCAAGGATAAAGGAGGTAGCTATTGTTATTCTCTTCCTTCAAGTGACTTTTCATTTGAAGTGTTAGTTTAAAAAAAAAAAAAGTTTCTGGAAACTTTCTAGACAACCCTCATACATTAACAAGGCCTTTAAAATTATATGAAAATGTGATTTAATTACATACCAGTACCAAAGAAAATACCAATCTAAAGGGGATCAAATAATGCCAAAAACCTTCTTTGACCATATCCTAGAATCATATTAACTTAAGCTGATGATAATTAAGAGCAATTTATTAGTTTAATTTATAACTAAAACAATAAGTATTTTATGGTATGGTTGGGATTTTGAATACAGCATACTTTCTTGTCCCTCATTGATCTTATTTAAAATGTAGGAAAGATTTGAAAATATTTGATAGCCTTTCCCATTAGGGTAGTGGCTCTCAACAGGCAAGTCTCATCCCACTGCTTGGTCACCTGGGCGATTTCGATGTGTCATGAAAAAGACTATGATGTTCCAACTCCAAATTTATGTTCAAATTTTGAAATATATATATATATATATATATATATATAATATATATATATTATATATATATATATATACAGGGCGTCCCAAAAAAATGTATACACACTTTAACAGCTGATAGCTCAATTGATGTTTC
The DNA here is from genome assembly GCA_023014485.1 of Bathynomus jamesi. Classification (NCBI taxonomy): domain Eukaryota; kingdom Metazoa; phylum Arthropoda; class Malacostraca; order Isopoda; family Cirolanidae; genus Bathynomus; species Bathynomus jamesi. Next base: position 571,495 of record JAJOZX010001000.1, on the reverse strand, counting down.
TTTCTTTCCAAGTTAAACCCATTAGAATTAATAATGGCAGTCAGACTAAGCTTTGAACAAAGGAAATTCATTCTAAAATGCTACTGGAAGTGTGAAAACGCAGTTGAAGTGCAAAGACAGTTTAGGAGGGAGTTTCAAACAGATCCACCAACGCGACTTACCATCACTCGAATTAGAGATAAGTTTGAAGCCAATGGAACTGTTCAGAATGTCCACAAGAAGCGTTCCGGAAGACCACGGACATCGACAAGCCCCACAAAGCAAGAAAGAGTACTGGAAACGTATCACCAAAGTCCAAGAAAATCTGTGCGGCAAGCGAGTCGTGAGGTAGGAATTTCAGAATCGTCTGTCCAACGCATTTTGAAGCGCTGTCAATGGAAAAGTTACATTCCAAGATTAGTCCATGCTATTAATGAAGATGATCCGGACCGAAGAGTGGAGTATTGCGAGTGGTACTTGGCACGATGTGGATGTGGATTGGATGAAGGGGTTTTGTAGAATACCCTCCACGTTCACCAGACCTCACACCACTAAGACTTTTTTTTATGGGGATACTTAAAAGACAAAGTCTACGCTATAAAACCTGCAACAGTCGCTGAATTGAGAGCAGCCATTGAACGAGAATGCACACAAATACCAAACGAAATGTTTCGTGATGTTTGTGATTCCATTGCTTCGCGTTATCAGCAGTGCCTGGACCAGAACGGACGTCAGTTTGAAAACAGGCATTGACAAAACAATTAAATAATGTCTGTAGATTCTATTACATTTTGAAAATGAAATGTATTTTAATAAACACTGCCTTTATAAGTATTTAAAGTGTGTATACATTTTTTTGGGATGCCCTGATATATATATATATATATATATATATATATAATATATATATATACACTCCCATTACTGGTTTGCATATGGGAAAATAGGGGGTCTGAAGTGGACCTCAGGAAGTTGTCAATGTTTTGATAGGCCATGACCTCAAAAAGGTTTAGAATCAATGCTCTAGGGCAGGGGCCACCAATAAGTGCACCACAATCCCAATCTACACCACAGACAGATTTTATACATAATGCCAGAAATAAACCCATAGCTATACATACTGATCATAGGATTTACTTTAAAATATAGGCAAACTTTGACATTTTGAAAGAATCCAAGTTAAAACTTTTTCTATTCTTTTTGTAGTTTAAATTTAGTTTTTCACTAAAAAAAAAAAACTGGATCATTGAAAGAGAGCCACCCCCAAATGGGTCAGGCGTGGCTTTCTTTCATTGATCTACAAGTTATTTAAGTTGGTAGGTAGGTTAGTTAGGTTAGGTTAAGTTGTGATATTTTAGTTAACTAGTTTAAATGAAAATATCATGACTTAACCTAACCAATCATCAAGGGCATACAGTAATAAATAATAAACAATTCCTCATGAAGGTGTTTTTACTTACATTATTTACTTTAGTGATTTTGAGGGGGTGGCATTGTTTACTAGAAACTTTTGGGGGTGGCTTTCTTTCATTGATCCAAAAAACTGCCTATACAGGGTGTCCCACAAAAAAGTTAACCGTACTTTGAATTAATATAACTCAAAAACTATTCGAGATTTTTGGGTCCTGCAAAAATGTTTTATTTAACAACTATTTATCTGTCGATTCTGGAAATTTCATTAAATTTCCTTTTACGAAGTTGATACATTAATGGTTTTAGTGGAGGCTATCAAAAATATGTTTGCGCAAGGAAGTAAAATAATGAAACTTCGAAGTTTAAAATTAACAAATTTATTTAAATCCATTAATAACAAAAACACCTCTTCATATGGGTAATACAAATTTATTTTTTAATTTTCTAAGCACCGTTTCCTTCCACATGTCCTCCATTTCTTTCCAAGCACAGTTGCGCCTTTGATCGCATTGATTGCACAACTTTTTTGATCAACTGGTGATTTTCCTTAAGTAAATTGACTTCACGTGTGATACTATCTCTTAACTGGTTTATGTTTTCCGGTGGAATAGAATACACTTTACTCTTTAGATATCCCCATAAGAAATAATCGCACGGTGTTAAATCAGGGGATCTTGGGGGCCATTCAATTGCATGATTTAGCGCGACAATGCGGTTGCCAAAATTTTCTCTCAGTTTTGTTCTTACAGCAAGCTGTCTATGAGCTGGTGCGCCGTCCTGAATCCACCAAAGTCTATTGAATTGATTGCCGTAAATCTGGAGTAGTTCTGGGATGATCCGTTCGTTGATCATGTTCAGGTAGGCAGCACCATTCAAGTTATTGTCGTAAAACAATGGGCCGACAAGATAGCCATTCCCGCATATTCCGATCCACAGAGACACTTTCTGCTGACAAATACGTGTGTCAAAGTTGAATGCTGGGGGGTTGTTCAGCGGCGCATATTGTCGAATATTATGGCTATTTACCTTTCCATTCATGAAAAAGGCTGCCTCGTCACCAATCACAATGTTTTCCAAGAAACGAGCAGGTTTATGGAGAAGCCATTCGACAAATTGTCTACGACGAGGAAAATCAGTTTCAAGAAGCTGGTGTCTTACATGCATCTTATAGGGATGCCATTTTAAGTCATGTTTAACAATGCGGTTAAATGTTGACTTTGACAATTGTAACCCATTCTTTCTGACTGATACATTTGGATTTTGAAGAAGTGTCATCTGAACATTTTCGATATTTTCTGTTGTTCTTATGGTTTTCCTACGACCCGAACGACCTTTATTTAGATTTAAGCATGTTCCTTCATGTTGGTATTTCCGAACATTTTTCCAAATAGCGGGCTTGCTTGGTGGGTGCCTACCTGGAAAACGTTGTTCAAATAAATCTTGTACTTGTTTAATACTGCCAGTCTTAATAAAGTTTGTGATTACAAATACGCGTTGCTCTTTTGTTAACTGCATGATAAAAAGGGTTCTTTTGAAGTAAACTTTTACATAGAAACGCTTTGATTTGCTTAATAAGCAATAATGACGAGACCATACCACAGCGTGTCCGAAAAACCACTGTGCAATGGCCTAGGCTTCGCTTGAAGAATCGCACAGTGACCTAGGCTCCCTACGCTTCGCTTCATTATTTTACTTCCTTGCGCAAACATATTTTTGATAGCCTCCACTAAAACCATTAATGTATCAACTTCGTAAAAGGAAATTTAATGAAATTTCCAGAATCGACAGATAAATAGTTGTTAAATAAAACATTTTTGCAGGACCCAAAAATCTCTAATAGTTTTTGAGTTATATTAATTCAAAGTACGGTTAACTTTTTTGTGGGACACCCGGTATAACAGAAAATTAATTGATAATCCCCCTACTCTGGGGCCAAGGCCTTGCATTAATTAATATAAAGATTTTAATTTTTACACACATGTTGAATGTTTTCTTTGTTCTTATAACACTTAACTAGCATTTTATTGGCTCTATACAGTACCATACTTATCTACATTTTTTCATTTGAAATAAAGAGCTGAAAATATTTATTAAGCCTATTCTTAATAGGTCTAAATTGAATGAAAGAAAATCTATTTCATATATGGTAATTAAACTGCACACACATCATGCTCTTGTGTTGTTTACAACAACTATATATGGTGCTGTGTGTATTTATGTAAACATTTTCAGTTGTAGAGAAAAAAGTTCTTTCCTTTTGCAACACCAGCAGTCCTAACTTAACGTAATACCTAAAAGTAGGTTTTTTCCCAAAAGTAAATACAATAGCCTAAAGAAATTTGTGAGCCATTATTGCAATTCTTCATTTCCACTAAGATGAAATAATCAGAGACAAAATGAGAAAAAATGTCACCTATGCCTAATTCAAAAATATATTTGAATGTGCCACCATGACAACAAATGTAAACAATACATTTAATCACTAACCAGCAAGAAAATTCTGAAATTTTTTACAATTAACATGCAAATTAGTGATGGGACGATTAATCGGAATCGGAATCGGAATCGGAATCGGAAGAATCGAGCATTTTTCAGGAATCGGAATCGGAATCGAGAGAATTGTACCATGATTTCCGATTCTTAAAACGATTCTTTAACTTTTAATTGAACCAGTTTTGCAATGTAAACTTTAAAATTTAAATGAAAGAGGATAACAAATTTTATTTTTATTGTATTGTAGCTATACATTAAAACATGTATATCCATGATGTGTAATCAAGAAGATTAAAATGAATTGCTACAACTTACAGTTGATTTTTATTTTTAAACCAATCTATTATAATTTATAATTTATATTACCATACTCATAATGTAAATAGTTAATCTTACCAGAGTAAAATATGACAATTTCCAGAAAAACAAGTATAGAATTATATTTAAAAATATTGAGAATCGGAATCGAGACTTTTTAGTGGTATCGGAATCGGAATCGTTAAAAATTTTGGTATCGTCCCATCACTAATGCAAATGGCTCAAAGCACCCCATTCATATCCCCAATCATCTTGGAGATTAGTGATATACCTATACTGATTCTGATACTTCAATTTTGCTGATACTTTGCCCAATACTGATACATAGGCAAAACAGGTCAATACCACCGATACTGATATAACAGTACATCACTAATCTACACCATTTCCATTATCTACCTGTTCAGTTACAAACTCTAAAAAGTCTGAGAGATTAGACAAACAAACCTTCCTGATCTAAATCCATGTTGATCTAAATCCACGTTGGAAACTTGAAATAAGATTTAAAACTTTCCAAATGCTCTTTAATACTATTCTTTATAATTCTAGTATCTTTCTGACCAATGATGTTAAACAAACAATGATGTTAAACTAATTTCCTACTGCCTCTTCACTACCATTTTTTAGTAAATGGGTATATTTGCTTTTCTCAATCTTTAGGTATTTCTGCATAATTAATATATGTACCAGTAACTAGGGGTGCACCGGATATGAATTTTTCATATCCAGCCAGATACCGGATATGCCGGATATGGCCATATCTATCCAGCTAGATCATGGGTCGGGGAACTTTTTTGGGTATTACCCAAAAATCTATTTGAGTAAAATGAAATTACCCCCAGACTTCAAAGTAAACAAAAACAAGCCAATTACTCTTAAAATTGTTGCATATGGTATACAAAAAATTCAAATTCAAAAAATGTTTATTGGATCCATTATTATGGAGAAATAAAAAAAAAGCCACACATGCTGGCATAAGAATAGCACACAAACAAAATTAGTAAAAAGGATTGAAGAACTGAAGAATTTCATTCAAAACATCTCCACTTCAGGTTTTGGAAAAATGATGCCGTTTCATTTTTGATACATCATCATCAAAATCAGGACGTAAATTCGTAATATTCTAAAATTTAGAATAACACCACGTTTATGTAACAAAATGAAATAAAAATATACAAAAAAAATATCAGCACAAAGTGTCAAGCACTAAAAGCACCTCTTCGTTTCATGATACCATACACACGACTGAGGCTCTGAGGGAAGTGTCTCTCATACCACACGCATTACCCCTAAAATTTTTAAATTTACCCCTGTTCCCCGACCTCTGGGCTAGATATCCAGCTGGATATATATTATTAGGTACCGTATTATTTTTACACTCATATTGCTATGTTTTGTTTTGCATTGGGGGCAAGGTGATCCAAGGCAATCCCAAATATTGCCTAAAAGAGGAGAAATGCTCTTGTTTCTGCACCACAGCAGAAAAAAGTTCTAAATCACTGTTGTTAAGTTTTTTTTATTCTGAAGACCTCCAGGCTGAATGGCGGCATCTGACCTACACAATACTGCCCTCCATCCATTGATTTCATATTGTATTCAATGTATTGTTTTACATTTGTCAAGCTTGTAATGTTTTGTATTGTTTTGAAAATAAAGGAAAAAAAGGAGAAAAAAGAATGGAAAGCAAGTGCAGGGGTCTAGCAATATTTTACTCTTTTTAAAAAATTTAACGCCTAGACATTTTTATAAAAAGCTCTGATTATATTAATAGAACTGTAATCATTAAGGATGGACAGATGTTTTATTTATTCTTGTCATCAGTATTGTGTTGATTTAATATAAAAAGTGTTGCTGGACTGGTTTAGGGGTGGGCCCTGGAGAGCTTTCCATTTTTTTTGTATATAAAATATTATTTGTAATGTGTTATCATCATATTATGGCAGATTTTCATACAGGTGTTAATTTTCTAATGTCCTGGCCTATATCCGGCTGGATATGACCCATATCCTGCTGGATACTGGATATTTCGCAATATATGGCTGAATATCCAGCCAGATATCATATCCAGTGCACCCCTACCAGTAACAAACAAAATAGTGCCTCAGCTAAGCTATCCTCCCCTTCTTTGAGAATCCTAGCGTAAGTATTATTGGGACCAGTAGCTTTATTTTTCAATGTGTTAAAAAACAAACAAAAATTGAATCTTATTAAGAATGCCAGTTTTGAGAATCTAAAGGATCAAAATTTAATATTTTTAAAAGTATCAGTGGTATCAACCACAACTTAACCAATACTGATACATTGGCAAAACAGGCCAACACTGATACATCAGTACATCATCATTAGAGATAAGCCAAAAGTTCTGGATTTATTTCTTACCTCTCATCCTTCTTCTTACTCTGTCAAACTTTTTATCCATTGGGCTTCTCCATCCACAATCTTATATCTGTTTCCTGTGCTATCACTCCAATTCAGCCTTTGGATCCTCCCAAGAGGAAGTGCCTTTGGCATTTTGGTGCCTGATTGGGAGGCCCTCAGGCAGTACTTCTTCAATTTCTTGTGGAATGATTACTGCTTCTGTTGCTGGAACCCTTCCAAGTGTGCTGAGCACATCACAGAGGTGATTCTCTCAGGCATGGAGGCATAACATTCCATATTCTATTCATACTATTAATGCAAAAAAAATTTGGTTTAACCTTACTTGTTCTAATGCTATCTGCAACAGAGAGGTCTTTCAGAAGGTACCATCACCATCCAACTCCTGACTCTAGTTATATTTTTGCCCAGAATCATGCAAAATCTGTTCTTTGACTCTCCAAAAATTTCTTCATCCAGCAAAAATGTGAAAACCTACCAAGTTCTAATTTTTCTCTCTCTTTCTAACATCTAGCTAAGAACCCCTTCAACAACTTTACTTCCTCTTCTTTCCCTCCTCTTTTCCATTCCAATGGCTAAGTTGTCATCTCTTCTACTGATGAAGCTGAACTCTTTGCTGAAACTTTCACCTTCAACCCAACTTTGGACAATTCCAGTTCTGTTCCTCCATCTCTTCCTCCCTCTGACTTTATTGTCAGAAATTAGAATCTCTGAAAGATGTTCTTTCTGCCCTACCTGGGCTCAAATCTAGGAAGGCATACAGTCCTCATGGTGTCTTTCCTGTTGTTCTTGAGAACTTTGCTTCTGTGTTGACACCCTGCCTAGGCAAACACTTTCATCTTTGTCTTTCATCTGGTACTTTTCCTTCCTGCTGGAAGTTCACTTTCATTCAGCCAATCCCAAAGAAAGGTGACTGCTCTCAACCTTCCAACTATCATCCAACTGCTTTGATTTCTTGTCTTCTTTCCTAAGTTTTTGAATCTATCTTTAATAATAGGAAGATTTTTAAACACCCCTCTTCTCACAATCTTCTTTCAGATTGTTAGTATGGATTATGCAAAGGACGCTCTACTGGCAATCTTCTTGCATATCTCTGACTCTTGGTCATCCTCCTTTTGGGATTTTGGTGAAAATTTTGCTATTGCACCAGACATATCAAAAGCTTTTGATAGAGTCTGGCACAAATCTTTAATTTCAAAACTGCCCTCCTTCAGTTTCTATCCTTCTATCTGTGCCTTGTTCTCTAATTTTCTTTCTGGCCAATCTACAGCTGTGGTTATAGATGGCCACTGTTCTTCTCCTAAAGCTATTAACAGTGGTGTTTCTCAGGGTTCTGTCCTGTCACCCACTCCCAGGGCTGTGCAGAGAAGAGGGGGGGACAAGAGCTTCAGCCCCTGCCCTTTTCTCTCCATGACTCAGAAGTGCCCTTTTTCCAGTAACTTTATGTATATGAACAGTGGTGGGCGCGGTACCAAAATTTGGGGGTGCGTTACGCGGTACTGCGGTACCTCAGCATGCCCAGTGCATTACGCAGTACTGCGGTACTTTTTCAGGTCCCCCTGGTGCGTTCCGCGGTACTGCGGTACTGCACACAAGAACAACACAAGTAATAGCACATATTTTCAGAAATTGCATATCGGCGATTTCGCACCTGAACTTTCTGTCATAATGGCTAAAAATTGATCTTTGTCACAGAAATGTAACACACGTGCAACCGGCTCAAAAGCAAGCACTGCACTGAGGCGTTGTGATAGGATGGCAACGTAACATGTTCTGAACGAAAACTTAACGTGTCTAGAGTTAGGCTGATGCAACACACGCAGCATTCGTCTTACTGTACTCCTGTAATAAGGTTTACTTCAAAAAAAGTGTTAATTTTTTTAAAAGTCGTGTTTGTCGGTACCGCGGAAAGTGCCGCGGGAAATTTGAATGCGGTAGCGGTACTGCTGTACTTTCAGCGATCCTTTGCGGTACTGCGTTATGCGGTACCGGTTTGGTAGTGCGGTAGTACCGCAAAAAATACCGCAAGTGCCCAGCTTTGTATATGAATATGGTAAACTTTTTTCCCTGCCTTAGTTTGGTGAAAAAAGAAATGGGCCTTTCCTGTCAAGGGGGAGGTCACACTTCCATATAGGCTATTAATTTAAGTTAGCATATCCAAAATTTACCCCCAGGAATGCACCGCCGATTATAACACTGTATTTATATGGGAAAAATGTGTCCCATCTGCAACACTTAAGTACTTATGAACACAACATATTAGAATTTTCATGTTTTTTTTTATTTACACAAGATTTAAGTACCTGTACCACTTGGCTGTAGAATTATTCCAGACCCCAAAAGAGGTGCCCCTTTTTTTGGCCTTCAGCCCCTGTCCCTTAAATGTTCTCTGCACAGCACTGCCCACCCTTTTCTTTTTATTTATCAATGATCTTTTAAGTTGCATCTCCAAGATGCCCATTTACCCAAGAATTCAGGAACTGGGTTCCTGTACAAACCACCACAATTGTGTACAATTTCAGACCAGGCATGATCTTAACTTTTCAAAATCTTAATTTTGCATATGAAGAAAAATGCAATTTTGAAACAATGTAGAGTAGGTCCTCACTTTGTGCAAATTCTAATAGCACAAATTCAATTTTACGAGACCTCACAAAAAATACGCAAAATTCTTTTTCACAAAAAAAATTCAGTATTGTGTGAATTTCCCTGGGTGTGAGACAACTACACTGCATAGTCTGCATGAGCCAATGTTGAACTGAGTGAGTGGGCATTGTTGGTACTGTGTGGACCAATCAAGACATGTCATGCTACATGCCTCAGTACAAACATACCTACCTTGTGGCATACACCAAGCAATCTTCCTCACTTAAATTACCAAGCAGCCACAGTGGAAACAACCTGCTGTACATTCATGATATTTAAGATGGGACCCAAGCAACCTCTCCCTCAAAACCCTTCTGAGTCCACCGCCAAGAAGAAGCGAGCGCCATTCTCTAACACTGAGAAGTCTCTTCACAGCATTTATACATTTATGGAAAAAAGAGCACTTCTGAGGCATGAAGGGGCAAAAGGGAGGGCTCAAGCCCCTGTAGCCACCCCCTTCTGCACATGCAGAATGAGGACAAGACCTGGCAGTCTGTCACTCATTCAATGCCATTAGCCACCAAGAGGATGACCAGGATGAGACTCAAAGCCATGGAGAAGGTGGAGTGTATACTGTCCATGTGGATTGAGGACCAGGCACAGTATCACATGCCTCTCTCCAACACACTCCTCTCTACAACAAGGCCCAAGGAGATGAGCAATGAGGATCTACAGATGCTTACTATGGTACCATTGAGGAAGGAAGGAAGGAAGGAAGGAAGGAAGGGTTTATTGTATTTTCTGAACTTTAACCCTTTGGATGTGCAATTCCTGACCGTGTACTTTCCACCTGTGCGCAAAAAAATCAGGAAATTTACCCATTTGTTAACGTAAAATAAATCAAGTCAAGCACCATTTTGTTAAATTATTTTTGTTTCCCTTAATAAATAAAGATTTTCTCTTACAAACTAAACATTTTCTCTTACAAAATAAACAGAATTTAGTGGGTAACTTGGGAATATGGTTGAGTAGAATTTTATGAAAATTTACACGTTTTCAAGCGTTTATGTTCAGTCTTGCATGAGAAATTGGGGGAATGAAACGTGCAAATGATCCACTAGGACATTCTGGAGCGATTGTAAAGACACTTTTAGCTAAATATTTGAATAAAGGCCACATTCTGTATACTGACAACTGGTATACGAGCCCATTACTATGCAAATATCTGCATGTAAATAAAACAGGATCTTGTGGAACTGTAAAGGTAAATAGAAAAAACATGCCCAAGTTTCACCCAAGTAAAAAAGGAGAGTGCCATCTGATGGAATCAAAACCTTTATTAGCACTAAAATGGACTGATAAAAGAGATGTGCATATGCTAACAACAATTCACAGTGGAAGCATGATTGACTCAGGAAAGGTTGATCGTCGAACAAACGAAATAAAATTCAAACCAGATGCTATTGTGGACTATAACAAAAATATGCATCTGGTGGACAAATCTGATATGCAAATTAGCAGCGTAGAATGCGTTAGGAAAACTGTGAAGTGGTATAAGAAGGTATTCTTTCATCTTTTGGATATTTCTCTTTACAATTCCTTTGTACTCTACAAAAAAACTACGAAAAAGCAGATTTCAATGAGAGAATTCAATCTTACATTAGTCTCTCAACTACTCACGAAGTATGCTCAAATAACATCCCCACATCCTGGAAGACAAAGTGTGAGACCAAATGCTCCTGACAGACTTCTCTCAGCTAATTACATTGAAAAGCATCACCTGGAACAAGTTCCACCAACACCATCTCGACCTGTAGGTCAACGACAATGTCATGTATGCTCACATACAACACAAAGAGAAAAACATGTTAGAAAAGTTTCTACTTGGTGTCCGGAATGCAAAGTTGCATTGTGCCTTGAGTGCTTTGTTCTCTACCACACCTGTGCCAACTACTAAATACTAAATTCAGTAAAAGTGTAAAACAATGTTGTAAATAAGTATAATGGAAAGTGTAGATTTATCAAAATAATATTTATTTCATGAACAATTATTTTCCAAAAGGACAATTATTTTATAAGGAGTTATTTTTGAAAAGGAATAAAAAATTATTTTTCAAGAGGACAAATAAAATGTATATTCTTCAAAACTCAAATGTAAGTATAATACTTGCTCGTTTGTGTACATGTGCGCATATGCATACATGCATGTGTGTGTGTGTGTGTGTGTGTGTGTGTGTGTGTGTGTGTGTGTGTGTTGCGGATGGTTTATGAATATATCTGAGTCATAGATTCTTCAAAACTCAAATGTAAGCATAATACTTGCTTGTTTATGTGTACATGTGTGCAATGTGCATATGTGTACATGTGTGCATATGTGTACATGCATGCATGTGTGTATGTGTGTATGTTTGTTGCGGATGGTTTATGAATATATCTGAGTCATCAATAGCATTAAAATGCAAAATCATTTATTTTTATTGGGATTTTGTGCGAAAACATAAAAAAAATAACGCGATCATCATATGATGCTGGGAGCATTCTTCCGACAAACTTCCTGAGCATCATATGAGGATGGGAGCAGCGTAAGTGTTAAAGGGTGAGCTTTGCCCCAGTCTATCATATTGCATTCCAAGACAGTTGGAATAAAGATACTATACCATGGAGTACAATTACAAGTACAAATTAGAATTATAAGTAGAGGTATCCTTGACTTATGCAATAGATGCATTTCTGAAAATGCTCACGTAAGTCAAAATCACACAAATTGAAAAGATTTTCCCCGGAGAAACAATGTAATAAGTAGAGATTGCATACCCAAACCCTCACCTAAAATCACTTTTCTTTATAAAATAAATTATTATTTCTATTTATTTTTGTTATATTATAACAAAAACATTTAATAGAGAAAAAATGCATGAAAAACAAATGATAGCATTGAAAATGAAAGAAATCTTATTATGCATGGTGCTAAATCTGGCTACCTGACTCTACTCCCACATGCACTCTCCTCAAGCTGCACACTAACCAGTTTTTTACTCACCACACAGTCACTTTGGCAGTCACATAAATCCAAGTAAGGCTGCATAACTCAAAAAAAAAATTCTGGATCATTTTTATATGAAATCGCATAAATGCACAAGTCAGCCTGGGATAGCTGTACTGTGCACTAAATCCCTGATATTTTGTGATTTATAATTCATTATGTCAGACTATTTCATGATTTTTTGAACTGACATGATACCCTGCACACCTCCTGTCCTATTCACTCCTATGCTGATATTTCACACTTCATTTCTCCACCCGCTTCACAAAGCATCCCTCTCAACAGTCACTCCATGATTTGCGTAGGATGGCAAAGGTACACCTGACCTCTGATCTTTCTGCTATATCTGATCAGGGCAGAGAAACCATTGTGGCTTTCAATGCCTCAAAAACTCAGTTCCTCCATCTGTCTACTTGTCACAATCTTCCACACAACTATCCCCTTACCTTCAACAACACAACTCAATCCTTCCTCTTCTTTTAACATTCTTGGCGTTTCCTCTTCTCATGATCTTTCTTGGAAAGATCACATATACTCTCTTTCCAAAACAGCTTCTAAGACATTACCTGTGTTGTACCACCTCCACAGTTTCTTCAACCCCACTCAGTTGCTTTCTCTGTACAGGGGTTTTGTTCACTCCTGTATAGAGTATGCTTCTCATGTATGCGTGGCTCAACCCCCACAACCATACTTGACTGGGTGGACTCAAAGGCTTTTCATCTCATTTCCCTGCTTCTTACTGACTGTCTTCAATCCCTCTCTCTTTGCTATCACTATTATAATGGATGCTGCTCTTCTGAGCTCTCTAACTACACACCTCCTCCTTCAAGGAGAGCACCAGACTTTCAACACTTTCTCACTCTTTTTCTGTCCAACTCTCTAATGCAAGGGTTAATCAGTATTTTCAATCTTTCATCTACTCAACTGGTCAACTATGGAACAATCTTCTCAATCTATTTATCTTTCCCCGTGTCTATGACCTCCAATCTTTCAAACACAGAGTGTCGAGGCATCTTGAAAACCCTGGACCTTGATTACGACTCCTCCTCCTCCTCTTCTTCTTCTATGGGGGGAGGGGGAGCACGTTTTTGTGGGCATTCTCCCTTGGCCCCTCCTTCTTGTATGGAAAGAATTCAGTGATGGAAAAATAGCATTCAGCAGCTGTGCTGAATGCTGTGTCATATGGGTTGTGAAGTTTTCACAAAACCCCACATTCAAGCAATATGCTTGGACTAGGTTCCCAAGTTTCCTCATTAACAGCCCATCTGTCCTTTGGTCCCATTTGTATTTGCTGTGGGGCAATCACTTGTATTTTTTTCTCAGTGTCCCTCCCAGTAATTTGTTAAGTTTTCCTGTTCATTCCTTTTAACCAATCCAGCAGCTGATTAGTCATTGTAAGGTTTTTCAAGTTCTATCTGTTTCTCTGGAGTTTTGTTAGGCAAATATTGTTTAATCTAAGAATTCTCAAGTTTTTCTCTCTCCCCATAGAAGTCTAGTTAAATATTAAAAGCATTATATAACTATAAAATATTTGAGGGTAAGTTCTCTGGACATTGTTTGCTCCTGGAAGATACCAGTATAAATTACAATTGGAAAGCCTATTAAGGTATTTTATTTGTTAAGGGTATTATGATTCTTTATCAGAGTTTATTAGACATTAAAAATTGCCCAGAATATTGTTAATGATTAAGATAATTGTTAGATAATGATTGGTATTCATTTAAATTGCAAATAAGTATGGGCATGCATAATATATTTAGCCTGCTTAAAATTAGACACCAGTCTTTTAATTATTGCCCAGTTTGCAGTGCTTGCTTGAGCCCTGGATTTCTGTTAACAATCCTGTTCTTCTGTGATTCATTCTTGCAACTAGCCATAGAACCCATTATTATTATTATTATTATTATTATAGAATACTAGTCACCTCATTCCAGTGCTTTGCTTGTTGTCCATGCTTGGTTTTGGCACTCCTTATGGGTTGATCAAATTATATGGGATATGTTTGTCATGATTATTGATGTTATTTATATTACTACTTTTATTTTTATATTATTTATATTTATTTTGAGCAATTTATTCTTTCCAGTGATTAAGAAGTTGTGATTCCAGTTATTTGTTACATAATTGTCTGTTAATTTATTATCATTGCCTAGACAACACAAAATTATTAGTTACATGCACAGGGTACAATTAATCAACCAGTGGGAACCAGTGGGAAGTCCACCAATTAGCTCAACCAGTCCAGACACATCATGTTTGGATTGTAGATCCAACCTCGTTGGAGCTACAAAGTCCATTGGGGTTGTCTCAGCTACAGTCAGCCATTCCAGGTCTGTTACTGAAATCAGGCTTGTGAACCAGACTCTTGTCTAGACATTTACTTTGCATAAAAATCTGGTCACAGGGTCAAGTTTGGAGTGTGGCTGGGCTGGGACAAAGTCTCACATACTTTAAACAAACCATTTCCTGTGCTTGTCTCCCACTTCCTTGCCATTGTTTTTCTCTGCTGAACCTCACTAATTATTATTTGTTTTCCAGAATTTTCTTCTGTTGTGACATATTCCCAGTGTTGTGCATTTTGTACTTTTATATTAAAAATAATAAAAGGGCTAAAAAATAGGTCAGTGTATTTCTGTCAAGTTTGCCACAGAATTCTGGTTTCTTTCTTGGACCTCGAGTAATTGAGACTGTTTTCCTGTGGAGATGAAGAACTAATAATATATTGTGAATAGATGTAGATCTATATGGCAGGAAATTATAAGAAACGTTGTTGCAATCCTTTTTTTCTTCATAAGAAAATATTAAAAGGTTTGTGACCTCTTCCTAAACACTTTCTTGAAGAAAGTGATGAAGAATTTGGATTTGCTGATAATTCATTGGTATGCACTGCTTGTCTAACCAAAGTAATGAAGCATGGCCCATTTAAAAAGGATGAACACAGCCCTAGCAAAAGTTCCACTGCAGGAAATTCAACAGCAAGTGAGGAAGTGACTATGTATCAGTATAATGAAAGTAATGCTAAAGAAGTAAATGCAATTTTTGTTGAACTTGGTGTATCTCCAGTTAAATTACGCAAGTACAATTTATTAAATTAATATACCTGCATTAATCACCAAATATGAATATGAATGAAACATTAGCATTAAAAGAAAACAGTACCTAACTCAATTTATTCATATATCTAAGTAAAATATACCTGGGCTATATTAGTACTAGGTATATGGTCCATCAATATTTACATTTTACTCATGAATGACTTTAAATTTTCAGATGGTACCCACAGTTAAAGGAAGTCAAGAAAGTCAGTGAGAAGGCCCACAAAGCATCACCATCATTGAAATGGAAATTAGAAGCCTTTTCCACATCAACGGAAGAGGCTGGACTATTAAAAATCAGCAAAATTGACAAGAGAATCAAAATGTAAGAAATACATTATTATTTATTATAAACAAATTTAATTTTCATAGAGAAAGATAAATGTAGTTGAGGAACTTATAGCTTATAACTATAAATTTAATTTGTTTGAAGGATGTCTATGCAGCATCCAGTAGGCTATACTGATTATATATACACCTTGTTAACCTTGTTTGGGTTCCATGCTTCAGTGTTTCTTCACATAAAGGTCAAGCTGGTGGCCCCGCCTCTAGTCCTGGCTTGGTTGAGGAGTGAGTTGCTCTCTTGCACTCTCCAGCGTACATAGCCAGGTACACCTGGCTCAACTGGTACCATCCTGAGCCAGGCATCAAGCCTTCTCTTGAAGACTTCAACTTTGATGCGTGTAATGTTTGAAGTCCTTTGAAAGCTGGTTAAAAATTCTTGGCCCCATGACAACCAAGCTATTTTCCTTCAGAGTTGAGGTCCCTTGTCAAGCCTTTAATTTGGGAACACTACACATTCTGCCTTTCCTATTTTCCAGCATTGTCTGGATGGTAATTGGGTTTTGTTTGAGGTTTGGTACCAGTTTTTGAATATTTTCCATGTGTAGATTATGGTATACCTCTCTCTTCTTCTTTGCAGGGAGTACAGATTCAGTTTGCATAGTCTTTCCCAGTAGTTGAGTTCTTTGCAGCCATCAATCTTGGCTGTGAAATGTCTCTACATTTCTTCTAGTTTATTAATTTTTTCCTAAGTCTTTTGCTTTAGAATTTCTCTGAATTTCCTGTCCATTTTGGGTATAATATTCCATGGATTTTAGGCCCTCTCTTTTTCAGTACCATAACAGCTGAAATTTCTCAGTGTTAAACTTCATATTGTTGTCTTTTGTCCACTTGTAGATTCTGTTCATATCTGTAGAGATCCTATATCTTCTGGGTTTCTTATTTTACTACTGATCTTTGTGTCATCAGCAAAGGATGTTACTGTGCTGTCTCTGGTAACATCCTCATTTATGTCAGTTAGCATGATTATGAAGAGTAGTGGAGCTAATACTGTTCCTTGTGGTACTGAGCTGAGGACCTCTGATTCTAATATATATATATATATGGGCTATGTCGTGGCCAATGTCGTAACACCGCTTCCTGGAGATCAGCGAAGTTAAGCGACATTGGGTCTGGGTAGTAGTTGGATGGGAGACCCTCCTTCGCACCCAGGTTATGTAGCGACCCGTGGTTCAGATCCCACATAAAGCTGTAGGTCCCCTCCATTATATGACCTTAGATGTTGCAAAGAAGGTTAAACAACCCCAATAAAATAAATATATATATATATATATACAGGGTGAGTCAAAAGTAGCGCCCGAGTTCTGTTTTTTCGGCTGTCAGATTCTTTCTGGGAAGTCATGTTGTTAATAATTGTCTTGCAGATTATTAATTTTCTTAGCTTATTTATTTTTGTTTTTATTTTGCAGGTTATTGCTGAGAGTTTGGAAAGTTACTGAATTTGCACCAAATTGAACCACAAATTACCTTTCAATGAATCAACGCATTGCGGCCGTGAAACATTACTACAAATGTAATGAACAACCAACGATGGCGGCACGCCGTTTGGCACAGGAATTCGATATTAACCCACCCCAGGGAAGAAACATACGATTGATTGTCGAGAAATTTGAAGCAACAGGGTCGGTAGCCACTGCAAAGAAGTCCGGTCGTCCAAAAACGGCAACGAATGTAGCTAAGGCTGAAGAAGCCATCAGGAGACTGGAACAAAAGTCCGCAAAAGTCAACTCGCCGTTTATCTGCAGAGTTGGAAGTGAGCCAATCAAGTGTTATCCGTATCCTACACCAGAAAAAATGGAAACCTTACATTCCACGCTTACTGCATGCCCTTCATGATGGAGATGATGACCGCCGTCTTCAATTTTGCGAAGAGTTCTTAGCTAAACTTGACAAAGAGGACACAATGCTAGACAACATCTGGTGGTCAGATGAGGCACGTTTTAAGCTTAACGGCACAATTAACAGACACAATTGTGTCTACTGGGCTGCGGAGAACCCAAGAGTGACAGTTGAGAAGGAGGTAAATTTACCTGGCGTGACAGTTTGGGCAGCCATATCTCCATTAGGGATAATTGGACCCTTTTTCTTTGAGGGATCTGTCACTGCAGAAATTTACCTGGATATGCTGCAAACCTTCTTTTGGCCCAGGGTACAAGATCAGGACTGTTATTTCCAGCAAGATGGAGCTCCACCTCATTATGGACATCATGTTCGTCAGTGGCTTGATGAAAACTTTCCCGGAAAGTGGATCAGCCACCGCGGTCCGATCGAGTGGCCGGCATGCTCCCCAGACCTTACACCTCCAGATTTCTTTCTTTGGGGGCTCATGAAAGACCTTGTTTATCGTGAAAAGCCTCGTACCATTCAGGAATTGAAGGCTCAAATCACTGCAAAGTTTGAGGAAATTGATATCGAACTCTGCAGGCGTGTGCCACTCTGTGCCTGCTCGGCTGCAATTGTGCATCGATCACGAGGGAGGGCACTTTGAAAATTGCAAGTAAAACATCTTGGTACAGTTCCGTAATAATTTTCCCCCGAATAAATGGTTAGATAAACATGTCATTCATTTATTTCTACCTTCTTGTACACTGTAATACAAATGGCAAACAAACAATCAACTGACAGAAATCGGGCGCTACTTTTGACTCACCCTGTATATAACACCGCATGGTTTTGGGAAAAATGGTTTTATTATGGCATTTAGTAACCAGTAGGTCCACCCTTTGCTTTTATTACAGCGTCAACACTTCGAGGCATACTTTCCACCAGTTTTCGGTAAGTCTGTGCAGGAATGGCTCGCCATTCCTCTTGCAGAGCTGATGCAAGAGATGCAAGTGAAGCCAGGCGTGGTGTGCGATTTCGTATCCGTCACTCCAGTTCGTCCCACATGTGCTCGATTGGGTTGAGATCGGGGCTCTGAGCAGGCCAGTCTAACAAATCCACCTTATTTTCACGAAACCAGTCCTGCACACGCCTTGCAGTATGGCAGGGAGCTCGATCCTGTTGAAACAAACAATGGCCATCTCCGTAGTATTGCCACAGTGTAGGGAGGGCCGAATTGTCCAGAACGTCGAGATAAACGTCAGCGTTCATGGTAGTGGGTATAACAACCAATGGGCCGAGCCCTAGCCAGGAAAAACAACCCCATACCATGATGGACCCTCCACCGAACTTCACCGTTGGACATACACAGTCAGGAAGAAGCCATTCTCCGGGCTGTCGCCACACCCAAACACGCCTATCAGACTGGAAGAGTGAATACCGCAACTCGTCACTCCAAAGAACAGTTTTCCAGTCCTCCACAGTCCAGGAACGACGGGAGACACACCAGGCCAAACGACGCGTGGCATTAACTTTTGTAATCAGTGGCTTGTGTACAGCTGCTCTACCATAATAACCGAGTCTGTGCATCTCTCTGCGGATAGTTACAGTACTAACGGAGGTACCGGATGCTCTTCCTACCTCCTCAGCGATGGAAGCGGCAGAGGACATGCGGGACTTCTTGACATGTCGTACCAGACTTCTTCTATCACGTTCCGTCAGTTTGCGTGGTCGTCCGGAACATTTTTTCGCGTTAGTTGCACCATCGTGCTTCCATCTCATGATAACATCCGCTACAGTCGACTTTGGTATATCCTGCTTGGCTGCAATGTTTCGTATAGAAACGTTACTTAAATAACATCCGATGACGAGTCCACGTTGGAACTCGGAGAGTTCACGTCAGCACGGCATGGCTTCACAACAGTTACTGATAACTTAACAGAACACCTCAGCATTATAGTTTCGCCACACTTTTTCCCAGCATACCTTTCGGCAAAGGTGATATTTGCAGAAATGCAGATTTTCCAGGGTGTCCGAATACTTTTGATCATATAGTGTATATATATGTGTATATATTATATATATATATATATATATATGAAAATTATTTCACGAAGGTAACACGTGAAAAATATTTATGATGAATAAAACCACGAAGGAAAGGAAACACAAAATGGTGCTCAAGCGCTTTCGTCTAATGACATCCTCAGGAACACTGAAGTACATAAAAAGGTTAAGCCTATAATTATATAGGTTACAGAAAGAAAAAAAAGAAAAATAAATAACATACATACACACACACACACATACATATATATATATATATATACATACATATCTATATATACAAATACATACACACATACATACATACATATATATACAATAAACAGAGAAGTAAAAATAATAAAAAATTATAAAAAAAAATTAAAAATTAAAACCTTAAAAGATTACCAGTGAGGCGTACAGATTTTGTAAGGAAAAATATCGATTTTTAGCACAAGATCAAATGGATTATAAAAATACAAATTTATACTGGAACTCTGCCGGGTTTTAACACAATGCTGCCTATGGTCAGGTTTCGATATTAAAAAAAAAAAAAAAAAAAAAAAAAAAAAAAAAGTCGAAACCTGACCATAGGCAGCATTGTGTTAAAACCCGGCAGAGTTCCAGTATAAATTTGTATTTTTATAATCCATTTGATCTTGTGCTAAAAATCGATATTTTTCCTTACAAAATCTGTACGCACTGGTAATCTTTTAAGGTTTTAATTTTTAATTTTTTTTATAATTTTTTATTATTTTTACTTCTCTGTTTATTGTATATATGTATGTATGTATTTGTATATATAGATATGTATGTATATATATATATATGTATGTGTGTGTGTGTGTGTATGTATGTTATTTATTTTTCTTTTTTTTTCTTTCTGTAACCTATATAATTATAGGCTTAACCTTTTTATGTACTTCAGTGTTCCTGAGGATGTCATTAGACGAAAGCGCTTGAGCACCATTTTGTGTTTCCTTTCCTTCGTGGTTTTATTCATCATATATATATATATATATATGAAAATTGTTTCACGAAAGTAACACATGAAAAATATTTATGATGAATAAAACCACGAAGGAAAGGAAACACAAAATGGTGCTCAAGCGCTTTCATCTAATGACATCCTCAGGATGTCATTAGACGAAAGCGCTTGAGCACCATTTTGTGTTTCCTTTCCTTCGTGGTTTTATTCATCATATATATATATATATATATATATATATATATATATATATATATATATATATATATATATATACAGGGTGTCCCATAAGTGTGGAACCATAGGGCAAAATGATAAAAATGGCAATAAAAACACCAAAGAGACTTTTGGGAACTGTTTGTGAAATGAGTGAGGATGGTAGTGGCTGTGTCATCATCGGTGGATGTCCTCAGAGGTCCACTGTGTGGTTTACCTCCTATGGATCCCGTTTCCATGAACTTTGTTACAAGTTTGCCAACACAGCTGTGTGTTATTGGTTCGCGGTCCGGATGCAATCTGTTAAATTCCTCAGCAACCTCCCTCTGACTCCGATTTTCTACAAGCAGAATTACTTGGATGCGTTCTTCCTTACTCAAAAACATCATGGGCACTTGCATAAATGGAAAAACATTAATTACTTATTTTACCCTATGGTTCCAGACTTACGGGACACCCTGTGTGTGTGTATATATATATATATATATATATATATATATATATATATATGAAAATTATTTCACGAAGGTAACACGTGAAAAATATTTATGATGAATAAAACCACGAAGGAAAGGAAACACAAAATGGTGCTCAAGCGCTTTCGTCTAATGACATCCTCAGGAACACTGTTCCTGAGGATGTCATTAGACGAAAGCGCTTGAGCACCATTTTGTGTTTCCTTTCCTTCGTGGTTTTATTCATCATATATATATTAAATCTTTGGTAAACTTGTCTTCTACTTTATTAACTGTTAATTTGCATTTTATTTTTTTATATATATCGAAACCTGACCATAGGCAGAAATGTGTTAAAACCCGGACAGAGTTCTAGTATAAATTTGTATTTTATAATCCATTTGATCTTGTGCTAAAAATCGATTAACTTTTAATTTGCATTTTCTTTTTTTTCTTTTATATATATCGAAACCTGACCATAGGCAGCATTGTGTTAAAACCCGGCAGAGTCCCAGTATAAATTTGTATTTTTATAATCCATTTGATCTTGTGCTAAAAATCGATATTTTTCCTTACAATCTGTACGCCTCATTGGTAATCCTTTAAGGTTTTAATTTTTAATTTTTTATTATTTTTACTTCTCTGTTTATTGTATATATATGTATGTATGTATGTATGTATGTATTTGTATATATAGATATGTATGTATATATATGTATATATATATATGTGTGTGTGTGTGTATGTATGTTATTTATTTTCTTTTTTTCTTTCTGTAACCTATATATAGGCTTAACCTTTTTATATACTTCAGTGTTCCTGAGGATGTCATTAGACGAAAGCGCTTGAGCACCATTTTGTTTCCTTTCCTTCGTGGTTTTATTCATCATAAATATTTTTCACGTGTTACCTTCGTGAAATAATTTTCATATATATATATATATATATATATATATATATATATATATATATAATGTGTGTGTATATATATACCGGTATATATATTAGAATATTCAAATTTGATACCTATAATTAATACTTTATTTCTTAAAATAATAGGTAGCTACCTTACCATTTTTTCAGGTATGAGAACATGATGGAGTCTAAAGGATTCATTTAATTCATCTACTTCAACCACTCCACAGATACATCCAGGCTACACAAGACTATAAACAGCATTACCCACTCTAGCAGCAGCATTCACACCTCACACACGGCTATCTGTCACAGCCAAAATAATATCCCAACATATACACAACACGCTAACATTCTAGTTAATCACTACGCAAAGATAAGTCACTGAAACAGAGACAACAACCATAAACACACAAATAGACAAACAGCCAGACACAAGAAAACCTACAGACTCAACACAACCATTACACCCTTCAATACAGACCACACCACCAAGATCATCAAAAACATTAAGAATTCAAAGGCTACTGGATCAGACAACATATCTAACATACACCTTAAACACTTGGGCCCACAGGGAATATTAGCTCTCACAAATATCAGCACATATTCATGCCAACATTGTATTATTCCTGACATATGGAAACAAGGTAAAATTATTACACTACTCAAACCAAACAAAAATCCAACAGAACCAGCTTCCTATAGACCCATTACTTTACTATGCACACCTTCCAAAGTAACAGAAAGACTAATCTTGCAAATCACCAACCCACACATACCACAATCGCCTACTCAACCAACATTACTCACTAACCTCACGCAGCACATCATGGATGGCATCAACTCAAGACAACCAGCTCAATGTACACTATTAGCAACAATAGACATTAGTAAAGCATTTGATGCTATCCCACACTTCCCTCTCATAAACAAAATACTCAACACAAACATGCACAATAACACCAAAAGGTGGCTGAGCAACTATCTTTCAGGAAGATACTCACACGTCACATTTAATGGCAAGTCATCCAAAAACAAGCTTTTTCCGAATGGGGTCCCTCAAGGCTCTGTTCTCTCACCAACACTCTTCAACTTATACATGCATGATATTCCACACCCATAGATAACAAGCTTGGGGTCACATACTTGGGGTCACATACAACACATCATTATCTTTTGCAAACCATATTCAGGACTTTAAAAACAAATGTATGTCAAGACTTAACATGATTAGGGTACTAACAGGCACAAACTTTGGACACCAGCAAGAAACAACAATTCACTCATATACAAACAATATATTCACTCAGTTATGGACTATGCTAGCCCATGCTGAGCACCCATTATCTCAAACACACACATAAACACCTCACAGACAATACAAAACAATGCACTCCGTATCGTTACTGGATGCACTCAAACAACACCAATAGAACACCTGCACACAGAAACCAAAATACTGAAAGTTAGGGAACATTTAGACATGAGGGGAACACAATTCATGGCAGCAGCGACAACTAACCCACAACACCCTTGCCACTACATGTACAATCATGCACCAACACCTTGCACCATTCAGGTAACACCAGAGAGACATTATGACCAAATACTTCATTCCATACCACACCCCACAGTACAGTAAAAAAACACACACACACACACACACACACACACACACACACACACACACACACACACACACACACACACACACACACACACACACACACACACACACACCTAACCCACAAAGCACTGACATGACTCAGTCTGAATGCAGTCCTAGGTGTGAAGCTACCACCCATTAACAGGTCAGAGACCAGCTTGAGCAGTTTGGATTGAGTTAACTTAGCACGATTCTGATGTGGACATCACCCCAACTTATAGACATATAAACATACACTAGGCAACTCCACAGACAACACCTGCCACCTGCGTCAGGACACACCACAAACAATTGAACACATTATGACAGACTGTACTGCTCTAACACAACACATCACTAGTGTGCTGAACCTCTGGTCCACTCCAAAGAGGGCAATCAGTTACCTGCGTGCCACTGGCTTGCTCAATCAGAGTGGGCTGATCAGCTAACCAAAAACAACAAATCTACTTCACACCACCAACGATATCTTCAAATATTAACACACTCACCTTTTACAACTGAAGAGACTCAAAAATACTTGCAGCAACAACATATTTGGTAGACAAATCTAGAAAGTGGACGAGAATGTTTGGTGTTCTGCCTGAAGTTCCTTTGTACTCAAAGGGAAGATAAATAAATCCTGAGGTTGCAACTAAAGTTAAATTATTCTCTAAAAAGGATGAGATTAGTCGGATGTGTCCAGTTAAGGCTGACAGTTCAAGTGTAAAAATAGTGATGGTGTCAAGGAACAGGTTCAGAAAAGACTTGCTTGAAAATCTCGGGGAAATATAAGGGCAATACAAGGAAACCTGGTACTGTACAATCACCAGTAGGGTTCTCATCCTTTGCATCTTTAAGACCAAAATAGTGTGTGATCGCAGGTGCTAAAGGCACTCATTCTATCTGTGTATGTGTGTGTGTGTGTGTACACATCACCAAATTCCCAAACTGATGATATCTACAATAGGTCTGAAAGATTCAATTTATAATGCTCTTATTGAGAAGACAGTTTCCAGTCCAAATAATTGGAAATGAATGTTACAGCACTGCAAGGATTGTCCAGGTACAGTGGCTATTTCAAATTTCTTATATTCTATAGATTTGTTGCATGATCATGAATCAGATGAATATTGTCAGTGGGTAAGTTCCGATAGGTTAGGTCAATACTAGAAACTGAAAGGACTAGTAGATGATTTCATTGACTCCTTGTGACAGAAAATAGTCTCTCTGACTCGACATCAGTTTATAGCCAAGAGTCAGAGTTCATACCTGAGAAGTTTGAAAGAAAATCTTGAACATGAAGCTGTTATCATTGGAGATTTCTTGGAGAATTATTCGTTTGTTGTGCAAAATGCTATCCAAAATTTTCATTGAACCAATGAACAATTTACTTTGCATCCTTTTGTCATTTATTACCAAATTCAATGTAAGTAGGTAGAGCACAAAAGTTTCTGTTTTATCAGTGACTGTCTTGATCACTCAATATCAATAGTCTATAGTTTTCAACAAAAATTAATTCAAGAAATTAAAGAAACTTATCCTATGATACAAAAAGTCCATTACTTCTCAGATGGTTGTAAAGCTCAATTCAAAAATAGGTTCAATTTTATTAATTTATGCCACATTGAGCATTATTTTTAATATGAAGAGTGAATGGAATTTCTTTGCAACTAGTCATGGGAAAAGTGCTTGCAATGGAATTGGATGGACAATTAAAAGGGCTGTTGCAAAGAAAAGCTTACAACAAACTGTGTCTGGACATATATTGACCCCAGAATCTTTCTATAGCTAACTTTTGTAAATCTCACTTTAAGACTATACAATGTACAGGCCACCCCAAAAAATAATAATATAACTTCCAAAATGTTAGTCCTATCTTAATTATTGACTGATGCTTATTTTTCTTCATGAAATTCTTTATCATCAGTTTAAATTTTTACTCTAACCCAATTAGAAGCAAAGTTATGACACTTGAAACTTTAGTAGTTTTTTGCAGGTCCCCCATTTGGGGAGGAGGCCATATCTCCCAAAGTATTTGTTCAAATAAATTTTAAGTAACATTTTCATGATCAGGAGGTTAAATTTACTAGATATAGAAATTTTGTATGAAATTGGAATCAGAGTGATTGCAATTTTTTTGCATGATCTGTCCTGGAATGCACCCATATTAAATATTCACATTACAATATTATTAACAATAAGCATCATATGTCCTAAAGGTTTTTAGCTATGAACTCTAAAATCCTAACAAGTTTTCACTCTTCTACCTGCCTGCACCTGCTGGTACATTTTTAAGACCTTACAATGATACAGTAAAACCTGCGCTATCTGGCAATCAACTATCCAGAAAACTTTAGAAACTGGCAAATTTCATATTAGGCCAATACAATTCACCAATCTAGAAACCAGGAAGCTTTCTGATGCCATCCAGAAAAATCTAGAACATCCTTAACACTAGAAAGACCACGTGTGTCAATTGACGCAATTTTTTTTTTTTTGCCTAAAAGTCTACCTTTAGGCCTTCATACCTCATCTTTTGTGACTTTTAATATTTCAATGGCATCTATAGTATTCATGGTCAATTTCATCTTTTCATCTGATACAGAAAACCTACGAGAGAGACCACTACCCTGAGGGACCAGGTGTGTCAAATGACACATGTACAATATATGGCTCTATTTTATTTGTTTGTTCATTTTGTCAATATATTCCTGTCTAGTAACCATTTCTTTCCCATTTCAGATAAATAAATATATAAATAATAATATAGATAAATATAAATAAATATATAACACTATGTCTCACAAAGGACTCTCTGTAGAGCAGGCATTGGAGCAACTTCGAAATATTCCACCTGATGCCTCTGATTGTGATGCATCAGACAGAGTCAGATGATATAGTGAATGCTGCAATTCAGGCAGTGGCTGAAACTGAGTCATCTTCTTCCTCTGAATCTGGCGATGAGGAGCCTACTGTACCTTTACCCACTCATGGCAATCATTGTAGACGAGCCTGTGGGCAAGATAGTCATGGGCAAAGCTGTGGTCTTCGATGAGATCAAGGTCATGGGACATGTCCTGGATGTAGACAAAGTGATAAACCCACACAAGGTGGCAATGGAGCAGATGCAGTGGGTGATGGAGAAGTTATAGGTAAAGATGGATCATCTTGGCAGTGGGCTGCCACATCGCAGACTGTGCGAGGATGCCTGCAACAGCAAAACATTGTACAGATTCATTCTGGTCCTACTGCATATTCCACAACACGACAACATGTACGTGTCATCAAAGATAGTCCACTTTCATCATTCAGAATTCTCTTTGATGAACCAATGATGAGAAACATCCAAAAGTGTACAAATGCTGAAGGCCAACGAGCTACAGGTGATCCCAACTGGTCTGTGACATTAGATGAATTGGATAAGTTCACTGGTCTTGTCATCACTCATGGTGTCATTGGTGGATGTAACTTACCCATCAAGAGTATGTGGAATGGCTCCTGGGGATGTCCTATGTCCTATATTCAACAAAACTATGCCATGCAATCAATTCTTGGAAATCATGAAATACCTTTGTTTTGATCTGAAAACTGAGAGGCGGCAAAATCTAGCACAAGATAAGTTTTGTTTGGCATCACAGCTATGGTACCCTTTCATTGACAATTGCCAAAGGGCATTTACTCCCCATCAATATGTCATGGTAGATAAGCAGTTGTTGCCTTGCAAAGCACGCTGCAAATTTATCCAATACATGGCAAACAAGCCAGACAAGTTTGGCTTGAAGTTTTGGATGGCAGTAGATGTGGAGAATAAGTATTTGTTCAATGATTTCCCTTACCTTGGAAAGGATGATAACAGAAATGCTGATGTTAGCGTGGCTACTGATGTAGTATTGAAACTGATGACTCCAGTGTTCAAGCAAGGTTACAACGTCACCTGTGACAATTACTTCATATCACTGGACCTTGCTATACGACTGGCACAGAAAAAAAGCAGCATAGTTGGTACAATCCGCCAAAATCACAGAGAGCTTCCTGAAGAATGCAAGGCAACCAAGCAGCTGCACGAAACTGAAGTGTTCAAATATACAGGACAGACTGCTGTGACCCTCACTTCTTATCAGTGCAAAGCATCCAAGGCTGTGGTTCTTTTGAGTAGTCTTCATCCTGATGTTCAGATACCAACAGAAAACAACCCGAAACAAAAACTGGAGACCATTCTGTTTTATAACAAAAACAAGGTGGGGGTTGATGTGATTGATCAAATGTCAAGGTCCTATTCTGTGAAAGCAGCTACTAGGCGATGGCCAATTCATGTTTTCTATAATGTGCTGGATATGGCCTTGATCAACAGCTGGATCATCTACAAAATGGCGTGTCGCTCCAACATTAGCCATAGAGAGTACATTCAAAGGGTCAGCAAGGAGTTTACTAACAACTCTTCCCCTTGGAATTCCTGAGGCTTTCGCAGTAGTGGATGTAGACGATGAAGCTGAGAATGCTGCTACTCCAGCCAAAGTGCATCATACATGTGGATCCACAAAATGTAGAAACAGAACCATTGATCTGTACAGTGTCTGTAGAAAGCCAGTCTATGGCAGGTGTGCGACCAAAAAGTGTAAAACATGTGCATTATAAACACATAACTGATACATACTTATTAATAATAAATAATTAATTACTGATAAATTGTCATTTTTTCTTTTATGTAATATATATTTTTCCTGCTAACTGCAGTTTTCTAACCTGTGGAAGAGTAAAAATAAAAAAAAAATCAACTTGCGTCAATTGACGCTTTCCAGTCCTTATAGGCAGTTGAAAATCTCAGTCCTTCTAGTGTTAACATTTTTAATAAAATAAGATAATTTTACTTATTTCAATTGTCCCATACATACATACATACATAGCGTAGTGTTTATGTTGATTACAATATAGTTTGCATTGGTGTACAGTGCAGTATATAGCCAAAATTTGAGTTTTACTATTATTGTCCATTGTTTTTTCATAGGTTAATGGTACCATACCATACCAGTACCCTCAGATAACTGGAAAATTTAGACAACCAGAATGGCCTAATCCCTGAGCTTGCTGGATAATGAAGGTTTTACTGCACTATATATAATTACTTTTCATGCAAATTCAACATAGCGTAATGGCTATAAATTCATAAATGGTGAAAACTCCAATACAGTATAGAGTATATATAAAGGGTGATCCAGAGAAATGGGACCCAAAAGAAACCCCTGTAACTCTTAAAGTATAAGTCCTTTTATAAAATCATACGCATCATTCGAAAGAGGATAGTTACAAGTTTGTACAGGATTGTATAGGTTTTGACAATACAAGACAAGATAAGATACAAAACAAAATAAAAGTGTTAGTTAAAACTAACCCTTCAAGATGACTGCATGGACTGTGGAACAGCTGCGTTTCATAACTGAGCAATATTATGAGCATGGAAGAAGTGTAGTTTCAGCTCAAAGATCTTTCAAGACAAATTTTCAGATGTCAAAATCACCTTCTAAGAAAGTAATCCGTCGGTGTCAGAAATTTTTCCCTAACTGGCAGCATTGGAAAAAGAAAACCAACTGGAAGAGTGCGCACAGCAAGGATAGACGAGATCATTAACAGAACTCATGAAATTGTACAGGATAATCCTAACATAAGCATCAGACGTGCTTCTCAGCTGTTAGGAGTTGGATATGGAACAACACACCGTATATTCAAGGAAAATTTAATGCTCTTTCCATATAAAATTCAAACAGTGCAACAACTAAACGATGGAGATTTCGCATGAAGACGACAATTCTGTCAATGGATCCAACAGAAGGTAAATGACACCACCAATTTTATAGCAACTTTGATTATGTCAGACGAAGCCCATTTTCACTTGAATGGAACTGTAAACAAACAAAATTGTCATTTCTGGGCAACAGAAAATCCATTGAATATTACCGAAGTCCCGTTGCATAGTCAGCGTGTAACTGTTTGGTGTAGTCTTACTGCATCTCAGATCATAGGGCCGTACTTTTTCGAGGATTCCACCGGAAACACGGTCACTGTAAATGGTGATCGCTACGAAAAAATGTTGACCGATTTCCTTATTCCTAAATTAAGAGATCTTTGTCTAGAAAACCACTGGTTCCAACAAGACGGAGCTACCTGCCATACCATGAGGAACTGCATGGCAGTTTTGCGTCAAACGTTTCCAGGCGAGTTAATCTCAAGAATTGGAGACGTTGAATGGCCTGCAAGGTCTCCGGATTTTTCTCCCTTAGATTATTATCTCTGGGGATATTTAAAGAGTAGGGTCTACAGAAATAACCCAACGACCTTGCAAGAATTGAAGGCCGCCATCACAAATGAGATACAGGCCATACCACCGCACACTCTTGCAAAAGCGATGCAGAACTTACAAGCGAGAACACTGGAATGCTTGGCAACTAATGGAGCACATTTGAAAGGAGTCATTTTTAAAAAATAAATATTTCATAATAAACTTGTAACTCTACTCTTTCGAATGATATATAGTTTTTATGAAAGGAATTAAATATTAAGAATATTTGGCTTTTTTTTATGGGTCCCATTTATCTGGATCACCCAGTATATACTGTATATTATATCTGGATACCTTATTACCATATTTTCACAGATGTATCACACTTTTTTACCATATAATCACCTATCAACCCAACTTTGTTTTAACAAAGTAAGACTATCTGAAGATTAAAATGTCTACCTGCAAAACCAACTCATTTCAGATCCTACCAGTAGGTCTGTATTATTTCTTGTTTCAAACAGGAAACTAAAAATCTTATTCTTCTTTAACATTAAGAACATTTCCAACTTTTTTCAGAAAATTCTTAACCCAAAAATTATCTCTCATGTCAACATGGAACTTTGCCATATAAGCACTTATAGGTAGGTGTAAGGAAAAAAAAATTACTCTCACAAGAGGCTCTAAGTTACTAAGTGCCTAGGTACATGCTTGCTGACCTTACCCTACTTGGCTCATTAAAAGCAATTTTGATGAGCTACTACATAAGGTTAGTATTCTAGTAAGCAATGAAGTCTAACTGAATACAGGGTACCAGTATACACCTAAGATTTAATATAAATTTACCTAAATGTTATTAGGATAGTCTATGACCCTGGCTAGGTTACCTTAAAATTTAACAAATTATAATGCAAATAATAAATCGGGTACCTTTTTCCCTTTTAATTTTTATACTATTAATAATCTTTGGCTTCACAGATAACTCTCCTTCTTTAGGATCTTCATCTTTAGATATCCCCATTTTATTATGTATTGTAGGCCCAGTTTTACCAGGCGCAACCTGATTTAAAAAAGTATATTATTTTTGTAGGCCAAGGCATATGATTAAATCAGATAGCCTATTACTGGGAATGAATTTCTGAAAAAAGCTGCAGATTAAATAAGAATTTATGCTAGGATATTGCCCTATCACATATGGTATGGTACTTTAGCTATTAGGGTAGCTAGTCTAAGTATAAGCCTAATTTAAACAGGTGGCTCTACATATCTCTAATTAGCCTAGATCCAAGGTCACCAGTAGGCAAGTGGCAGTCCACATTGAGACTGCTGGGAATAAACCCCTAAGGCCTACAATGATTACAAGACTTAATCATAATGTTGTCCACATAATGGAAACAATCCAAATAGGTCTAATGAAAGTGCGGGTAGTGAACTTTGGTAGAGTTATATAAACACCTAGGAGCTCTGTGGATGACAGAGAAAAATTTTTAACTGGTGATCCCTGGCCTAGATTACCCCTTTGCACAAATAGCTACTATTTAAGTAGGAAAGAATGGAAATAAGGACATTATTTTTGGGCTTATATTTAGCATACCAATAAGGATATCTACCTATGATTTTGAAAAGGCAAACACACACTTCATCAATTAGGGTTTACAAGCTGATGTCTAAACTACAAATTTTAAAGTCCTTAAGTACGGTACTGTACCCTACCTAAGTGTAGACTTAAGATCACCTTGTGAAATCTGTAGAATTTACCATAAAGACTTAAAATTTGAAAAACTAGCAATAAGAACTGAAACAAGAGCTTATAATAAGGGAGAACTTGCAACTTTGAATTTGACCATAAAATTTCATGCTGCAGAGCTAGAAATTTTCCTGAACTGAAAATTGACAGGATACTGTGGGGGCTACTTCACCACTCTCAGGGTTGTTTTGCAGGTCTGCAGGCTAGGTTCAAAATTTAAATAATTATTACTAGGAATCTATGATAATGATGAAATTTCAAAGCTGGATGAATTCTACAGCAGTTATGATGAACAACAAATTTAGGTAAATATGGATATTACGGCCTCCACCCAATTTTGATGCCAAAATACATTTTCCTAGTAGTATATGATGTGCTTTGTTCAAATCTGGCCTTCATTTTATGTGGAAATGAACCAATCAAAAGTTATGAGACTTCAAAGTTTTAACATATTTTGGTTCATTTCCCCATAAAATGAAGGCCAGATTTTAACATTGCACATCAAATACTAGAAAAAGGCATTCCAGTATCCAAATTGCGAGAGAACCTACCTAACCTAACCTAACCAACCTACCTAACCTAACCTACCCCTAATATTAGGTTAGGTAGGTTAGGTTGGTTAGGTTAGGTTAGGTTGGTTAGGTTAGGTTAGGTTAGGTTAGGTTGGTTAGGTTGGTTCTCTAGCAATTTGGACACTGGAATGCATTTTTCTAGTAGTATTTGAAGTGCAATGTTAAAATCTGGCCTTCATTTTATGGGGAAATGAACCAAAATATGTTAAAACTTTGAAGTCTCATAACTTTTGATTGGTTCATTTCCACATAAAATGAAGGCCAGATTTGAACAAAGCACATCATACACTACTAGGAAAATGTATTTTGGCATCAAAATTGGGTGGAGGTCGTAATATCCATATTTACCCAAGTTTATCCCTAATTCATCAGTTTCACAATAATGGCTTCAGTAGTTTTGGAGATGGACTATTTTTTTGTAATTGGTAAAATCCCATATTTGTTCTCAGAAGGAACAAATTCATTTCACTCTGCAGAAATGAACAAGTTTAAACATGTACAAATGTTTGTTAACTCCCTCCCCCTTTTGAAGCAGGTCTGTTCGACCACTCCCCACTGCTTGGGCTGCCCATTCATGTGTTGACTCTTAAGTTGCACTGCTGTCTACATACTCTCTCTCTTTTTTGTGTTTATTCATCAAAGTGACTTTGAACAAGGGCCCCTAAGTGTGCAAATTCAAAGGACAATTCAGCTTCTAAGAAGCAACATAAAGCCATCACCTTAGAAGTTAAATTGGAATTGCTTACGAGATTCAAGCATGGTAAAAAAGTGATGGAGATTGCTAGGGCAAAGGGACTGAGTGAGTGATATGTGCATACAATTCGTGACAATAAAAATAAAATTAAATTGAGTGCTCAACAAGTGACTAAGTTCTGCGCAAGTGACTTACAGTCATTCTAAATTCATGAAAATCAACCTACCAACATCTTGTGCCCAGTAAGCTGACTTCAGGCCCTTTCTTAGATAAGTAAGCATAATATTAAATAGGATTGAATATTATTTTATGTTATTTATTTTGTCAAATTGACTCTGAGTATTATGATGCACATTCATTATGACTTGACTTTGTTTTTGTGGTTAAATTGACTTATTATTATGTTTCCTGGGTGGCTATGCACCACTCAAGAATGTAATGCACATTTATAACATTGGCCCTATGGGAAGTAAGGATTCATTTTACACAGAATTACACTGCTGTTTTCCAGGAATGTAACACGTGTGTAAAATGAGATCTACCAGTACCTTAAACAAATTTCTCATTTTCATTCTGTAGGGTTTTGCTGATTCTCATTTCTCACGTCTTTTTATTTTTAAATTCATGTTTTTTCTTTCTAGCCACTCAGCTTTCACAGCCTCAAGTTAAGTGTTCATTAAGTCAATCTAGTCAAGCATAGGCAGATAGCTATTGTAATTAATGAAAAAGTGCTTAAATCATTGTAATAGTGCATCTTGCTAGAAACAACTCTGGACTAGTATTAAAACCTAGTCCAGTATTTAGCCCTGATAGTCCCTGTTGAACTCAAGAAAAGGCAAGATCATAGTCCATTACTGAAGCCAGAAGGTACAGTATGTTTTGAAGTTTAGCACTAAGGATCCAGAATTTAAGTGCTTCTTCTAGGTAGACAATCCAGTGTTGTGCATGAGTCCAAATTTCTTGAAGCATTGCCAGTGTGCTTTGGCTTATAAACTTTAATTAAGCTATTGCATGTAAATTCATGAAGTGCCTATACACGTTGTCTTGTCCAGATAAATTGGGAAATAAACAAGTGAGAAGAATTGCAGTGAATATAATACAGTTGAAATCTAAGAAGTTAAGGCCCTCCAAAGTTTAAGAAAATTATTTAGAATTTTTGGGTTTTGTACATAAATCACCTAATATGCTCTCATTATCATAACTAACCTTATTAACCCCATCTTCATTTAATTTAGGATTAAAGTTTCTTATTGTCTAGAACCTACAGCTAAGAAATTGTAAATAATTACTGTTAAAGTTTTTGTTCAAGTCTAGAAATGGGAGGTTCCAAGTTGTTCTATTAAATCAAGTTATAAATAAAACTGAAAAACCTACATTTCTAGTTTGCTTTCTGTAAATCATTACGTATCAGTCATGTTACATAATGGGGAGATCAGTTCCACATTTGATCATCACAGGGAATAAGACTAGATAAAAAGTCATACACTGGAATACGGTTTACTAAAATTTGGTGATATTTCCAAGTCAAGGGAAGATTCTTGAATTAATTTTCAGTAGCATAGGTCTTGCCTGTACTGTGCTTGTTCCTGTTTATTGTTTATCCTGAAGTCCTTTCTCTTCCTTTTCTGCCTGAACACTTTTTTCTTGCATCCACTTGTTAGCATCTCAGCAAATACTATTTGCACACTATTTGCTCTCCATTGCTCAAATGCATTGTGGTGGTCCTGCTCTTCCTGCTTGATGGGTCTTTGGATGGTCCTTGCTCACTTGATGTCTAGTGTGCTGCTTGGAAAAAGATTCTTGAACAGCTTCACCTCGATCTGCCTTTACAGTGGCCAGCCAGAAGGACTTGATTCCTACCATAGGACTGTTTCCAGAGTTAAATCCAGGTGGGTTCTCTAATTTTCCCACAACAATTCATTTACGGTAACTGAAAATATGATGATGAAATATTGCACCACATCACCCACACATGAGAAGTTGCAGGATGAACAAAACCCCCGTACAGAGAGAGAACAATGGAGTCAAGGTGAAAAAACTGCAGAGCTAGAACAGCATACCTAACCTCTTAGAAGCTGTTTTGGAAAGACAGTATATGTGAACTTTCCAGGAAAGATCATGAGAAAAGGAAACACCAAGAATATTAACCCTTTAACATTAACAAAGGGTTAGTGTTAAAGGATTAAACATCTCTAACATCCACCTACAACATCGATACTGCTACAAATAACCTACAAACATACATAAACAGTATACAAGACTGGCTCATACACAATAGACTCAAAGTAGCACCCACAAAATCAACCATCACCTCGCTAACAAGCAACACAAAAGAGGACAACATAACTCCACAGATTACACTGAACAACAACATCCCACACACTCACAGGACCAAAATACTTGGGGGTCACATACAACACATCATTATCTTTTGCAAACCACATTCAGGACATTAAAAACAAATGTATGTCAAGACTTAACACGCTTGGGGTACTAACAGGCACAAACTTTGGACACCAGCAGGAAACATCACTCATATGCAAACAATATATTCACTCAGTTATGGACTATGCTAGCTAGTGATGTTAAAAAAACGGGGTTTTTTATGTCCATGTTGTTTTTTTTGTAGTTTTATGTTTTTTATTGTTTTTTTTGAATAATTAATATAGATATTGCCAATTTAATTATAAGGTATACTTTTGCAATGATATATATTATAAAAATAAATAAATAAATAATAAAATAGGCCATATGGTACCAGTATAGAATGTCCTTTTCAGCCTATTTACAGAAAAAAACTGGCCTCTTTCTTGCACTGAAAGTCTTGTATCTTAGATCCATTAAACTTGCGAGAACACTGGCTGGGAGCTGACTGCCCATTGTCCAACCTTTCCAGGACTCTCCCATCCATGCCTCGGATTTTGAATCTCCCACTTAACTATCCTTTAGACCCACGATGACATATTTTCCCCCCGAGACCATCCATATATATACATACACATACACCCATATACATTAGGGTGGTCCACTCTTATAGGGGTGGAATTTTTTTTTGTGATTTGTTTTTATTGCTGGGTTGTAACTTATGAGGATGGATGAGAAAACACCTCTGGGAAAGTTTTATTTGAATCAGTTAATTTGTAGGGGTAGCACATGACACTTGAAGTTTTGGTATAATCTGAAAATCACAGCAAAGTTAATCTTGGTGAAAGTACATGACTATTAGGGTAACTAACAATTCTGAAATGAATTGACTAACAATTCCCTCTGCACCTCATTTGATCTTTGTTTTCTCGCCCAGTTGCCAGGCTGACTTCAGTGGTTGAGGAAACTGCTTCCTGTAGTTAGCAACAACTTGCAGGAGATACTGCAGTTGTTCCTCATTCCTGGTGTGGCAGCCATTGTATTCATTAATGAGAGCAACCCCCTTCTCTGCATGATCGTTCATGACAGAGAGGTTTGCCACTGATTTCTTCGCTATTTGGTAATCAGGATCACTGTCCCAATCCCGCACCTCCTTCCTCAGGTATCCCACACCTGACCCCAGATACAACAGCAGTCTTTTTGAGTTTGCTGTTGCTAGTGACTCGATTGAAGCCCCTCAGCAACACCTTTCCTTCTCTTCTAGCAATCAGGCTTTCCTTCAACTTCCTCCATCGCCTTCACCATTGCTGTTTTAGCCTCTTCAGACACCTCAGGATCGAAAATCGCGAGGCCCACCATCTCCTCTGAAAGATACCAAAGATGACCGCTGAGTTTTTTTAATGCCACTTCCGAAATTTTGGGGTCATGGTATTCCCGAAGACTCTGCAGAAGACTGAGGTCGCTGCGAGGCGCAGCAGCAGCTATTGGCGCTGTCATCCATGCCTGCAGGTAGATGAAAACAGCGAAGACACTGACATCCTTAAGACACTTTTGCTCTCGTGGAGTGAGGGCTGGGATTTGTCCCCTGAACAGCCACATCTTCAATGAATAGATCACCTTAGATAACCATCTGGCTTGGTGCATGGGGCCAGGTCGCTTGAAGGTGTAGTTGTCAATGCTCCCTCCCAAGAAAATGATGGACAGATCGAGGAATTCCTGATAGTCATCTCGAAAGGATTTTGAGGAGTGTTTTTCCTCAGCAAAGCGGAGAATCCAATCTCTAATGGGGGCCAAGAGTCGATGCACCTCTTCATCATCCCATCCGGTGCCGTATGTTCCTGTGTCGATGAAGGTCCATTTGCTCTGAAACCTGCTGAACAATGGAACATCAGGTCCACTCGTTGGGCCATAGCAAGCAGTGAAAACTCCACCAATCATCACTTCCATGATGTGATGACGGCAGGCAAAATGGAGAAGGTCTTTCTTCAACTTCTGCTCCAACAACACACACGCTCCATTCAAACGACCAGCATTGGAGGCAGTGGTGTCGAAACACATCCCCATGACAGATTCTTCGAGGCCCCAATCAGTCAATAATTCAAAAACTGCGTTGGCTTGGTGTTCTCCTGATCCAGTTGGTATTTTGGGGACTCCAAGGAGCTGAGATTGACCCGAAAAGGAGGAAATGAGCACAGGCAGCCGATCCACATGCGCATGGTCTCTGGTGTTGAGGAGGTCTGGAATAAGTTTTCCATCCCAGTGGATGATTGCAGGACCGGACTGAAAGGAAGCTTTTAGGATACTGCAGATCATGATCCGATGTCGTTCTCTCTGCCGTTTGATGGAGGTCCGGGTGATGTTAAAATTCATTGGGCTGTGGCGAAGGCTCAATGCAGTCTCTGCTATTATGTAGGTTGCCATCCTGTCCGTAGTGTGTGTCCGATCTAGGGCAGCAGCTAGATTTGATGTTATCACATTCTTGACTCTTTTCACCTGTTTTGGAGGTCGCTTTCCACCTTTTGCCCATTCATCTTCGGTGGAGGATGACTCGTCAGTGACTGAAGATTCTGTTGAGGACACCAATACTGCTGTACCCGACGTTGATGCACCTTCATTGACTGCCTGCAATACAATCGAAGAAAATGGACAATTAGTGTTAACGAACAACCTAATCATTGCAATCAAATGAAAGTAGGAATTTGAAGAACAATCTCACCTTTCTCTTTCGCATCTCCTCCTCCATCTTCCTGTGGGCAGCTTGTTTTTCTTTTCCTGCTGTTTTTCTGTCTACTCCCACCATGCATCCCCGTCTTCCAGGCTCTCGCTGGGCCAGCAAGAAGGCCTTGTCTTCTGGGTTTTTGATTAGAGACAAGGCATCAGCATGTGCCATATCAAATAGGTTCCGAAGTGTCTCCTTGAATCCCTCTTCGTTGTACACCTAAATATAAATAATAAATATATATAATATATATATGATAAATGTATTGACTATTGTACAGTATAATATGTCATACTCTCGAGAAACTATTTTATTTATCATTGATCATCCAACTCACCTGCTTCTGGCTCCTCCTCATTCGTCCTTTTTTTATTTTGATCCAATCTTGGTGAAGGTCCAAGATCTTTTGGATTCCTTTGTATTTTTCCCTTGTCGGGATTCGAGCTTTGTTCCAAAATATTTCAAGTTGACCCCACACTACTTGAGCACTTTCCTTCAACTCCTTCTTGAGATTAGTGTGGTGATGAAGGAAGCATGACAATACTTCTCCACGTGATGGTAATTTGCTTCCAAGAAGCTTGTCCTTCACTTTATCTCCTTCAAGGAGATAAAAGCAAGAGCTTCGAACTTGAGTCATCATATATCCAACCTTAGTACTAAACACAACCAATGAACACTACACCAATAATCTGTCAAGGAAAAGATGTATTACTGGAACTGGAACATAATATACAAGTAAATCTACTAGGTAGTGCAAAAGTGCAAAAATGAAGTAGTGTGCTACCCCTAAAAAGTGATTGATTTGGGAAAAAATTGGCCAGAGGTGTTTTCTCATTCATCCTCACAAGTTACCGCCCGGCAATAACAAAAAATCAAAACTTCAATTTTATGGACCACCCTAATATACATATATACCAATATATACATAAATACTTATATACACATTTATATCTATTATATACCCCATACACATGCATTCATCCAGAATTCCAGATACATACGCACGCATACTCACATATATACCTACACAAACTCATACACCTCTATTTCGCCCTTTCATTACCTCCGAAATCATTTAGCACATACAGTAATATCCATACAGCCAAAAGAAACCGATTAAGCACAGACAGA
The DNA here is from genome assembly GCA_023014485.1 of Bathynomus jamesi. NCBI lineage: Eukaryota > Metazoa > Arthropoda > Malacostraca > Isopoda > Cirolanidae > Bathynomus > Bathynomus jamesi. The sequence continues at coordinate 532,260 of JAJOZX010001000.1, read as the reverse complement.
GCAGCAAAGCTAGTATTTATATCCCAAAATGCAAAATTCCAAGAAAGTGAAGTAAAACATGGTGCTACATTGGCTTCGTCAACATCCAAATCTGCAATAAGTACCAGTACCTGTGATATTGAAACTATATGCTCTAATCAATCTAGTGATAATGATTCTTCAATGGAAATAGAATCAGATAATGAAAGTTAAACAGCATTAGGTTAACACAAAGGTTAAAGAAAGAGATGAATATTTTTATTTTTTTTATTTTTCTATTTGGAATATATGTACAGGGTGAGTCAAAAGTAGCGCCTGATTTCTGTTTTTTCGGCTGTCAGATTCTTTCTGGGAAGTCATGTTGTTAATAATTGTCTTGCAGATTATTAATTTTCTTAGTTTATTTATTTTTGTTTTTGTTTTGCAGGTTATTGCTGAGAGTTTGGAAAGTTACTGAATTTGCACCAAATTGAACCATGAATTACCTTTCAATGAATCAACGCATTGCGGCCATGAAACATTACTACAAATGTAATGAACAACCAACGATGGCGGCACGCCGTTTGGCACAGGAATTCGATATTAACCCACCCCAGGGAAGAAACATACGATTGACTGTCGAGAAATTTGAAGCAACAGGGTCGGTAGCCACTGCAAAGAAGTCCAGTCGTCCAAAAACGGCAACGAATGTAGCTAAGGCTGAAGAAGCCATCAGGAGAATGGAACAAAGTCCGCAAAAGTCAACTCGCCATTTATCTGCAGAGTTGGAAGTGAGCCAATTAAGTGTTATCCGTATCCTTCACCAGAAAAAATGGAAACCTTACATTCCACGCTTACTGCATGCCCTTCATGATGGAGATGACGACTGCCATCTTCAATTTTGCGAAGAGTTCTTAGCTAAACTTGACGAAGAGGACACAATGCTAGACAACATCTGGTGGTCAGATGAGGCATGTTTTAAGCTTAATGGCACAATTAACAGACACAATTGTGTCTACTGGGCTGCGGAGAACCCAAGAGTGACAGTTGAGGAGGAGGTAAATTTACGTGGCATGACAGTTTGGGCAGCTATATCTCCATTAGGGATAATTGGACCCTTTTTCTTTGAGGGATCTGTCACTGCAGAAATTTACCTGGATATGCTGCAAACCTTCTTTTGGCCCAGGGTACAAGATCAGGACTGTTATTTCCAGCAAGATGGAGCTCCACCTCATTATGGACATCATATTCGTCAGTGGCTTGATGAAAACTTTCCCGGAAAGTGGATCAGCCGCCGCGGTCCGATCGAGTGGCCGGCACGCTCCCCAGACCTTACACCTCCAGATTTCTTTCTTTGGGGGCTCATGAAAGACCTTGTTTATCGTGAAAAGCCTCGTACCATTCAGGAATTGAAGGCTCAAATCACTGCAAAGTTTGAGGAAATTGATATCGAACTCTGCAAGCGTGTGTGCCACTCTGTGCCTGCTCGGCTGCAATTGTGCATCAATCACGAGGGAGGGCACTTTGAAAATTGCAAGTAAAACAGCTTGGTACAGTTCCGTAATAATTTTCCCCCGAATAAATGGTTAGATAAACATGTCATTCATTTATTTCTACCTTCTTGTACACTGTAATACAAATGGCAAACAAACAATCAACTGACAGAAATCGTGCGCTACTTTTGACTCACCCTATATATATATATATATATATATATATAATATATATATATATATATATATATATATATATATACACTGGTATTCTTGCCAATCACAATTATATATATTGTTTTATACCAGTATTATGTATTTTTTATGTATATTATACCAGTACCTGTGATATTGAAACTAGCATATATGCTCTACCCAATCTAGTGATGATTCTTCCATGGAAATTAAGGTTAAACAACATTAGGTTAACAAAAAGGTTCAAAAAAAGGTGAATATTTTTTTTTCTATCTGGAATATATATAATGGTACTCTTGCCAATCACAATTATGTATATTGTTTGAAACAAGGAAGAATGTTTTATGTTCTAGTTAAAAAATATATATACATATAAAAAATGAGGGTTTGTTTTTCCTTTCTATTATATACTTTTTGCGTGATTCAGTTTTTCTAAAAGATGACTACCCTATATATACTAGGTATAACTGTATAAGCATGGTAGTATAGTAAATTATAGGTAATACTAATATACTTATTAGATTAAAGGAAGAAAAATATGGAATAAGTTTAAAACAATAAAAAACAAAAAAAACAGACTATCTTCGTTTTAAACAAAAAAATGACAAAAAAAACAAAAAAATGACAATAAAAAACGACTCACATCACTAATGCTAGCCCATGCTGGGCACCCATTATCTCAAACACACACACAAACATCTTACAGACAATACAAAACAATGCACTTCGTATCATCACAGGATGTACTCAAACAACACCAATAAAACACCTACACACAGAAACAAAAATACTGAAAATTAGGGAACATTTAAACATGAGGGGAACACAATTCACAGCAGCAGCAACAACTAACCCACAACACCCTTGCCACAACATGTACAATCATGCACCAACACCTTGCACCATTAAGGTAACACCAGAGATATTATAACCAAATACTCCATTCCATACCATGCCCCATAGTACAGAAAAAACACACACACACACACACACAAAGCACTGACACAACTCAGTCCAAATGTAGTCCTAGGTGCGAAGCCACCACCCATTAACAGGTCAGAGACCAGCCTGAGCAAATTGGATCAAGTTAACTTAACACGATAATAAAAACCCACTCCAATAGACAGAGTTTATTTCCACAACAGTTTCGATGCCCACTGGCATCCTCTTTGGGTGGATACAGAAAAATGAATGAACCAAAAACAAGAGGGAAAACAGTCTTGGGACCATTAAGAAATTTGCGCCTAGGTTAGATCCTATTCTCCCGACACTGGAAGGGCATTTTTATTAAAGGGACCCGCTTTAAGTACATTCACACAAATTTAAAACTATCTTCTTGTTTTATACATACATATCTATTATTTTTTTTTTTTTTCATAATTATTACATTTATTATTAAATTTATTACATTTAATATTGCATTATTGTTTATTACAGAAATTATAAAATTATTATTACATTGATTACTACATTGTTGCTTATTATACAGAAATTATAAACTGAAAAATGAATGAAAAAGGTGAGAAGGAAACAATCCAGAGACCATTAAGAAATTTGCACCTAGGCTAGATCCCATTCCCCCGACCCCAGAAGGGCATTTTTATTAAAGGGTCCTGCTTATAAGTACATTCGCACAAATTAAAACTATCTTCTTGTTCTATACATACAGATTCTATTATTTTGACATAATTACTGCATTTATTATTGCATTTACATTTTTAACATTTATTATTATTACCTTTACACTAATTATTACATTTATATTTATTTCCACATGTATTACTTCCATTATTACATTTACATTTACATTTATTATTCCATTTATATTTTACCAAAATGTAAAACAAAAAATGAATAACCAAAAGCGAGTAAGGAAACAATCCAGACCTCTAAGAAATTCACACATAGGTTAGAACCTATTCACCCGACTCCATAAGGGATTTTTTTTACCAAGAATCTCATTAAAGGGTCTAACTTATAAGTACCTTCACATAAATTAAAATTATCTTCTTGTTCTATAGATACAGATTCTATTATTTTTCTTTTGACATAATTATTACATTTATAAAGTACCTTACTTGATTCCCAATCTATAGCATGATTATTTTGGCTAGCATGATAAAAAATGGCATTATTAGTATTACAACTTCTGAAGGCATATTTGTGTTCTTTAATACAGGTTTCAATATTTCTTCCAGTTTCTCCTACGTATACTAAATCACAACTTTTACAGGGAATGGGCTTCTTCCTGTTTTGCAACGTTATTCCTAACCAATTTACTTTTCATGGTAGACGAATATTTGAATGCCAAAGCAAACTTAAAATCTTTCATCAATGGTTTTACTCTTTCTAAGCCGGCAATGTAAGGCAAACTCTCATATTGTTTTTGGTTAACTGAATGTTCACGAGGGGCGTAAAAAGATTTTATGGCTTTAAAATATGCCTTTCTGATAAACCACTCAGGATATTTTAAATCTTTAAAAATGTTCCAAATCTTTGAATTTTCCAGGTCCAGCAAATGTGGGCTACAAATCCTGAGTGCTCTTAGAAACATGAAAGAAATAACTGAGTTTTTAACCCTTTCATCATGATATAAAAAATAATGAATGTATGAATTACATTGCCGGCTTAGAAAGAGTAAAACCATTGACGAAAGATTTTAAGTTTGCTTTGGCATTCAAATATTCGTCTACCATGAAAAGTAAATTGGTTAGGAATAACGTTGCAAAACAAGAAGAAGCCCGTGTCTACAGCATTCCCTGTAAAAGTTGTGATTTAGTATACATAGGAGAAACTGGAAGAAATATTGAAACCTGTATTAAAGAACACAAATATGCCTTCAGAAGTTGTAATACTAATAATGCCATTTTTTATCATGCCAGCCAAAATAATCATGCTATAGATTGGGAATCAAGTAAGGTACTTTATAAATGTAATAATTATGTCAAAAGAAAAATAGAATCTGTTTGTATAGAACAAGAAGATAATTTTAATTTGTGTGAAGGTACTTATAAGTTAGACCCTTTAATGAGATTCTTGGTAAAAAAAATCCCTTATGGAGTCAGGTAAATGGGTTCTAACCTATGTGTGAATTTCTTAAAGGTCTCTGGATTGTTTCCTTACTCGCTTTTGGTTCATTCATATTTTTTTTTTCGGTAAAATGTAAATGGAATAACAAACGTGAATGTAAATGTAATAATGAAAGTAATAAATGTGGAAATAAATATATATGCAATAAATGTAATAATAAAGGTAATAAAATATAATAATTAGTGTAAAGGTAATAATAATAAATGTTAAAAAATGTAAATGCAATAATAAATGCAGTAATTATGTCAAAATAATAGAATCTGTATGTAAAGAACAAGAAGATAGTTTTAATTTGTGCGAATGTACTTATAAGCAGGACCCTTTAATAAAAATGCCCTTCTGGGGTTGGGGGAATGGGATCTAGCCTAGGTGCAAATTTCTTAATGGTCTCTGGATTGTTTCCTTCTCACCTTTTTCATTCATTTTTTGGTTTATAATTTCTGTATAATAAACAACAATGTAATAATAAATTTATAATTTCTGTAATAAATAATAATGTAATATTAAATGTAATAAATTTAATAATAAATGTAATAATTATTTTTAAAAAAATATAATACAATCTGTATGTATAGAACAAGAAGATAGTTTTAAACTTGTGTGAATGTACTTATAAGTGGGCCCCTTTAATAAAAATGCCCTGAAGTCTAGTGTCGGGAGAATGGGATCTAACCTAGGTGCAAATTTTTTAATGGTCCCTAGACTGTTTTCCCTCTTGTTTTTGGTTCATTCGTTTTTCTGTATCCACCCAAAGAGGATGCCAGTAGGTATCAAAACTGTTGTGGAAATAAACTCTGTCTATTAGAGTGGGTTTTTATCATCATATTTTGACCTTCACGTAGAAAAAAAGTGTGAAGTTTTTTGCATTAACTTAACACGATTCTGATGTGGACATCACCCCAACTTACAGACATAAACACAGACTAGACAACTCCACAGATAACAGATGACACCTGTACCAGGACACACCACAAAGAATTGAACACATTATTACAGACCATACCACTCTAGCACAGCATAAAACACAACACAACATCACTACTGCGCTGAACCTCTGGTCCACTCTGGAGAGGGCAATTGGTTACCAGCGTGCCACTGGATTGCTCGATCAGGGTGGGCTGATTGGCTAACAATTCATCACAATCTAATTTGATCACACAATGCAAAATATTCAAATGAAATATCAGAATAAAATTTCAAGCAACATTTTGCTTTGCTCAGTGACAGTTGCATATTCAAAAACTATTATGTTGATGTTGTGACATATATAGTCTCCGCAAAAAGAATAGGCCACACTCAGCGTACACACAAATATTTACGTTTTACCTCCATATCAACAATACAAACAACTGACTAACATACTTGCTTATTATTATTTTGTTATATTGCCCTTGGCCTTTAGAACCATCTGTAGTCACTTTGGCATGCTGTCACTAAGATTTCTGAAGTAATCCACTGAAATATCCTGCACCCACATCTACTTGATTTCATGCATAATTCAGGGCACTGATGACATATTATAAATTGTCAGTTTATTTTTCATGTAGTTCCAGGCATTTTTAATTGGGTTGAGATCTGGGGAGTTCCCAGGCCAGTCTAACACTTGAATGTTATTGCCTTGTAGCCACTGCATAACACTTTGTGCCTTGTGGCACAGTGCAGAGTCCTGCATGAAAAATTCACACCCATGGATGTTGTAAAACTGGAGATGATCCTGCAGAACATTCTGGTACCTAACAGCATTTATTGTTGTGTTTTTGGGCAAGAAATATAATCCTCCCCTTCCATGTTGCCCACTGAAGCAGCCCCACACCATGACACTATCTATCACTGTGCTTCAGTTTTCAGTGTGTAATGAGGGTCATACTGGCTGACATTTCTAGGCCTTCTCACTCATCCAAGCCTTGGTGAAAAACATTTAAAGCTGCTCTTATCCAAGAACATTACTTTCCTCCACTGTTCCAGTCCAATCTTCATATTTACGTGCAAATTCAAGTCTTTTCTTATGCATCTTTGGAGTTAGGAGCAGTTTCTTGGCTGCAGTCCAGGATGGTAGTTTGAGATCTTTCTGTCTAGGCAGTGTTGTACTGTATATACAGAGATGTTTGCCAGAAGTTTGGGATGGTTTATCTTCAACTGGGCAGCTGAAATAAATGGTACCTTCATCATATCATGCTTCAGCAGCTTGTCTGTTGTTTTTGTCATCTCCCTTGGGTAACCAGAGTGAGGTTTTGCTGGTGGGATGATGTTAGGTGGCAGGCCATAAGCCTGGCTCACCAACTTTCTGATGATACACTCACCTCGGTTAGTCTGACAAGCAATTTCCTTATTTGCAACATTTTCCTGCTTCCATACTAATATTCAAGCCTTTTCCTCATTGGTAAGGTTGGTTGGGCCCATAATTGCGCACTGGTAATGAAATAACTGTCATAAGTAGAGGGAATGGAGATCTGGCCCCCCTGGGTTGCACAAGACAAATCCACCCTTTCCGTATCATGTCTGTGAGGTAGCTAAAGGCAGGAATGCTTCCCCACACTGACTCACCAGGTATGCTGAGTTGCCAGATATTGCCAGGAAAAAATCCAGCTCAGTAAATCACAAATAGTTCAGACTGTGCAATAGCATAGTTTCAGAGCCATTTGGCCTATTGTTTTAGCAGAGTCTGTATGTCATGCCAGATTGTAATTGGTCAAGAGAAGAGCAAGGATTAAGTTGTGTACTGTTGAAGGTAAAGGGTTAGTCATGTGGAAGATTGTGATGAGTAGACAGATGAAGGAACCAAGTTTTTGAGGCACTGAAAGCCACTAGTTTTTCTCTGCCCCAAACTGAGATAGTAGAAAGATCAAGTCAGGTGTATCATAGCTATCCTATGCAAAGCATGGAGTGACTGTTGAGAGGGATGCTTTGTGAAGCAGATGGAGAAGTGAAGAGTGGAATCATCATTGGCATAGGAGTGGAGGACAGGGAATGTGATTTAATATATTACTGATGAATAAAAGGAAAAGAGTGGGTGACAGGACAGAGCACTGTAGAACACCACTATTAATAGCTTTAGGAGAAGAACAGTGGCCATCTACAACTGCAGCTATAGATCAGCCAGAAAGGAAATTAGAGAAAACAACACAAATAGAAGGATATACTGAAGGAGGGCAGTTTGGAAATTAAGGATTTCTGCTAGACTGGATATATCCACTTTTTGCACTCAAAGGGTTAAATACTAATTAGAAATATTTTCATTTTCCACAGGTGCCAAACACAAACATTTTGTCATGTCAAAAAAGAGCAGCTATCAAGATGAATACTTCAATTATGGCTTTTTGTTTCTTGAAAGGGATGGAGATCAAATCCCACAATGTGTACAGATAGAGCACCAGCAGTTAGGCTCTCAATCTGGTTTCATTGCACTCATGAGGCAGAGGAATCCTGAGGTGTTGGGATATCATTGTGTGTTGCATTGAGAGGCCCTAGCATCAAAAACTCTGCCAAAGTCACTGCAAGCTGTCATGGGTATCATAATCAAAATTTTCAATTATGTCAAAGGAAAGCCCTCAACACACGGCTCTTCTGCCAGTTTTGCATCAAGATGGACTCTGCCCATCAGGACCTCTTGTTCCACACACCAGTCGAAAGGAAACATGTTGGATCAGGTGATAAGAGTTAAGCAAAGAGGTGAAGGTATTTTTTAAGGAACAGGGTAAGATCAATCTACTCTCTGACTTCAGCAAGCCAGGAGTGGAGTCTCAATTGGCCTACTTAGCTGATATATTTGAAGTACTCAATGAGTTCAACCACAAACTACAAGGCAGAGAAATGATCATCATTATGCATGCAGATCGCATCAAGGCCTTCATCACCAAACTAAACCACCAGAGAAAAAAAATCCAAGAAGGCAATTCTGTTTCCTTCCACCAACTGACTTTAGTTCTCACCGATGAACCCATGGGCAATGAACTCCAAGGAGAGATTGTTGAGCACCAACTCCCTTGCAACAGAGGTATCAACACAGAAGATGCATGCATGACCCTGACAAGAGATCCCTTCAAGTGTTTGATAAACAGTATCCCAGAAGCCATCCAAGAAGAGTTCTTAGAATTGGTGAATGACTCCTCAGCCAAGGATAAATTTTGAATGCTCAGCCTTCCTGCCTTCTGGGCCAAAATGTTCTCTGTCTATCCAAAAGTGAGCAAACTAGCCCTCCATGTGGTCATCCCTTTCTCTACCACTTACCAGTGCAAAACAAGTTTCTCATCTCTTCTGGCAATAAAATCAAAGGCTCGCAATAAGTTGGAAGGGGACTTGAGGTGTTCTCTCTCTGCCACAAGCTCCTCAAATTGATCAACTAGTGACAAACAAGCAAACCCAGAAATCTCATTGAATTGTGAAAATATCAGTATGAAAATTGTGTTCATAACACTGACAATGCAGCCATGTTAAAAAGGCTGTTTGCCACACCATGTTACCTCAGTATTTCGCAGTACTTTATTGTAGCATTTTGTATCTTTTCAGGCTCATGGCAAAGAATTTTGTTTTTGTTTTTTAATTTTAACAAATTTATTTTATTCATTCAAACACCTGTATATTTATATTGTTCATCATTATAGTTACACTGTCAAATGTAAATCTTACAGTAATAAAGATAAGTTTCATACGATTTTTTCATTATATACTGGTAACTGTCCTAAGGTGTGTGGGTGTGAGGAAATAACGGTTTGGTAATGGCAAAAGTGGAAAATTGTGAAGAAAAGGTAGAGAACTGCTGTGCTAGACTCTATCAAAAGGGTCATTCCATGTCAGTTCAATGGCGGAAAAAAAGTGACCATCACCGATTTTTTTGAAAATTGGCACACTTATAGAGCTCTGTAAGGAAAACAGAATGACCCTTGTTTTAACACTCTAGGTCATATGGTTCCAGAGATATGGCCATTCGAATTTTGTAAAAAAAAGATCAATTTCCAAGGTCATACCCTATTTCAACATGAAATATCTCAGCTCCTATTGCACATACAGAGACCATTTAAACACTATTTTAAAGCTTTTAAGCAGATCTACAACTTTGTTTCTTGTCATATTTTACCTCAGTGGTCAAAAAAAAAAAGTTGATCTTATTTTTGACCTTTGACCTTGTGTAGGTCATTTCATGTCACAACCGATTTTTTCTCCTTTCACCCAATTTTGGGTACACATGTCTACCTTAACCTAAAACAAGATTTTTAGTGTTAAGTTAGTAGACACACTACAGCCATTTCAGTGGACCATACCCACCTTCATTTTGACCAAGTACCTTTTTTCACCAAATCTTTGGAACTGTTTGAGCTAGAGTGTTGAGAAAAATAACATTAGATTTTTCTTACTGAGATATTTAATGTCTACTAATTTTCAAAAAAATCGGTAATTATCTAACCTAACCCAGTTATTTGGTCAAATAAGTATCCAGCCCTATTATAAAATTTTTTTTTTTTGGTATATTTCAGAGAATTATATACCTAATATAAGTAATTTAAATTATATAATTAATTAATTTATATGGACATTCAAATGTGTGAAGAACTTCGAACCTGCTATCCTGTTTAAAGGTAAAGCTATGTACGTATATAAGTACCGTACCTTATACTAGGCTATAGGTACTACCCTATAGAATAAGTTCAGTTTTAAGAGTTAGATGAGTTTTAATAGAATTACTTAACTTTGTGTATTTATTCATTGTGTACAACAGTATGTACCCATGTGAAAATAAGCTTATTTAAACCTTGGAGCAAGGATTTTTTGGCATCTGTATTTATTCCAATCTGTAAATCAAACCACATTTTTTCTTGTTGTAGACCTCTGAAACAAGATCAGTAGGTCCCAAATTTTATTTGTGCCATCTAAGCAAAAATAGCTTTTAACAGGGTTGGATACAATGAATAATTATAATTGTATTTTTAATTAATTGATCCTAATTTCCATTAATTGTAATTGATTCAAAATAAAATAAAAATAAAGGTAATTGTAATTGATTTTTGAGCTATAACTAATGTAATTGATCAATTAATGTCAATTGTTAAAAATTATACCCCTAGATCTAGCAGTCATACATCATCCAATGAAAATAAACCTTTGATAGTTTATTTAGTTATACTTAGATATAGATATATATTTAGATATATAGAATAGATAGTTATATTTGTGTAATTGTAATTGATGCAGACAAAATTAATTGTAATTGCAATTGATCTTGAAATTGTGAAGTACAATACTAACTAATTAATTTGAAGAAAAATTAAAAAAAATTGTAATTGTTTCCATTTTGTGTAATTGAACCCAACCCTGGCTTTTAAGCTACACATGTTTTTTTTTTCTTTTTAGATAAACATGGATTTCAGCAGTTTGAATATGAGCAGGTTCTGTTGAGACCCATTCAAAAAACACACAGGAAAAATGAAAAAAGGCATTCATGCATTGACTAAAAATTTGATTATCAAAATCCTGAATTGAAACTAACAAATAATCATAAAGCATGTGTAACCTATTGAAATATACTAGCAAATCATCCATCCCCAATGCCTGAATGTGAACTACTTGAAAAATCACCATCCACCTCATCAAGTGCCCCATCTGAGCTAGAAACCATTGGAGATGTAGTTGAAATGCAGTATGAGCTCAATAAATTCAATGCTTCATTGCCACACTTGATGAGACCCTAATAAAACCATGTAAACTCTCTGACAGCGCTGGTTACGCAAAGAGAAAGTTGAGGAAAGTAGTAGTAGTTGTGAAAAGAAAGCTTGAACTTGCAACTAAACAACCAATTTCATGCAGTGACTCAGATGATACAGAACTGGAGATTCTTCAACAACTAAAAGAGAAATTTAATCAAGTGACAAGTCAAAGTGAAAAACTTACAATTCTTACTATCCAACCAAAAAGATGGACACAAGTAAAGATCAGAGAAGAATTTAAGTGCTCAGATTACATGGCTAGGCAAGCAAAGAGTTTGGTGAGGGAGAAGGGAGTACTTTCAACTCCTAATCACGTTTGGGGAAACGCCTGAATAGTGAAACTGCTGCCAAAATAATTTACTTCTATCATTCACCAGATGTGAGTAGACAAATGCCAGGGTTATAATGTTATAATGTTTCAGACCAACAAAGACCCTAGGATCCACTCATGGCTGGTCTACCTAACTGTGTTCATAATTGTGTATGTCCTCCGTGGTGGCAGAGGGGACCTACAATTTTACGTGGGTTCCGAACCACAAGAACATAAGAAATTTATGTAAAAACTGCCTGTACATTGGCAACAACCAATTTTTACAGAACTAAATAATTATCAATTTAAAACTAATTAATTATTGATTTAAAACTAAAGATAGAATCTCTGGATCCAGAGGATCAAGTCATAATAGACTACAATCCACAAATATGTTATACTCTATATCTATTTATAACCGACTTGCAAATATATCAGATCCAAAGAATCCAGTCAATGTCATTACAGTATCCATCAATACTAGTACCTTGCTAAACAAAAATAAGTCACGGTCCATATCAATTGCTGACCAAGTCAAAATTTACCACCATATACATTACAATATATATACTTAGGAGGAAAAGTGTAGGTGTGACTGTAAAGACTGTACAGTAATGTAGAAATGTGTGTGTGCACCCATTTTGGGTCTCCCATTTCAAGGTGTTTGTGGGGCAAGTGAAGATCATGAGTTTTTCAATACCTCACAGTACTATGGGGGCCACCGCTCGGTAGAGGACTCTCTTTAAATGGGGTGCGTAAGGACAGAGAGTATCCCCTAACCCAAGATGCTGCCTCCCTATATCCCACAACACTTGTGTTGAGCTGTGGGATCTATCACCACAAAACCTTAATTTTACTACCTTAAACTATACCCAATCTATCAACATATGCGTCTAATTGATTTTTAAACATGTTTATAGATGTGCTACTAATTATTTCTACCAGCAAACTATTCCACCCATTTACTATTCTATGCGTAAAAAAGTTTTTGGCAACTGCTGTCTCAAACCTTCTACTTGTCAACTTACACCCATTATTTCTAGTCCTAAAAGGAGCTTATGGCAGGCAGGAAAGAAAACAAAAATAAAATATATTGTAAATACCTAATAACTGCCTTTTTTAAATATAAAGTTATGTTGATGCCTCTTTTTTCATGGTTTCACCCAGCTAGACAAGAATCAGTTCTTATAACTCAATTGGTAAAAATAAAGGAATAGGTTATTTTAATATACATATTAAAAGGCATATTGTCTTAAAAATAGCAGACATTATAGATCTCAGTGAGACAAATCTAATGGTATTTTTCTCAACACTCTAGCTCAAACAGTTCCAAAGAAACGGCACTCCAAAGTTTGGTAGAAAAATGTACTTGGTCAAAATTGAGGTAGGTATGGTCCACTGAAATGGCTGTAGCATCTATACTAACTTAATCAACACTAAAAATCTTGTTCTAGGTTAAGGTAGCATGTGTACCCAAAATTGGGTGAAAGAAGAAAAAATTTGGTTGTGACATCAAATGACCTGCACAAGGTCAAAGGTTAAAAATAAGATCAACTTTTTTTTTTACCACTAAGGTAAAATATGAATAGAAACAAAGTTGTAGATCTGCTTAAAAGCTTTAAAATAGTGTTTAAATGGTCTCTAAGTGCAATAGGAGCTGAGATATTTCATGTTGAAATATGGTATGACCTTGGAAATTGACCTTTTTTTACAAAATTCGAATGGCCATATCTCCAAAACCATATGACCTAGAGTGTTGAAACAAGTGCCATTCTGTTTTTCTCACCGAGATCAAAAGTGTGCCAATTTTCAAAAAAATTGGTGGTGGTCACGTTTTTTTTACCCAAAATTCTGTTGAACTGACATGGAATGACCCAAAAGTTTTTGATACATGTCTAGCACAATAGCAAAAGTTTCACCAAAATCTCAAAAGGAGGTTGACCAAGTCAGATAGATATGCAAGATCACAAGTAGAGTATCCCTTGCATAATCCATACTAACAATTTGAAAGACTGTGAGAAGAGGAGTTAGAGACCTGCACGGGTACGGGTAAGCCTGTGGGCCCATGTCCAGCCCATCCCACAGGCGGGTATGGGTGGGCCGAATCATGTTTATAAAAGTTAGTGGGTGGGTACGGGTGGGCTGAATCATGCTTATAAAAAGCATGCAACGCCGCAGCGGGTGAGGCAAGGCAGGAACTGGAGCCGCGGAGCACATGCACCATGCATGCGTGCCTGTGTGGGACATGCAAACAACAAACAACATCCATGCCTGTGTTTTGGTTGTTAATTATGAATTTTATTACCTCTGCCAAGGAAGTTATGTTTTCACCCGCAACGTATAAATAATGTATATATAACGATGTGCAAAAATAATGAGAAATAACTTAGAAATTAAACATTAGAAATTAGAGTATTCATATCGTATGCCCGGCACCATGTGACCAAAGCCAACCTGACCAGCTGACCTTACCGAGGCTAAGTAGCCTATGTTTCCCTGATGTATACAGTCACAGTGTATAGCAAAACTAGAACTTATCGTACAGCGATACTGACCTAATTTCAATAATTACCATAACAACAATGAATATGAGAATAAGGACAATAGATAGTAATAATAATGATTTTTTTTTTGGCTAATGGAAGAAATGATATAGGTGGGTGATTTTCGCTTTTCGATACGTCTTATGCTTATGGTTTTGCAAATGAGATCGAGTAAGATGCCGACCAGCGCGGCAGCGCTATTTACCAGTGGCGTATCAAGGGAGGGGCGAGAGGGGCGACCGCCCCAAGCAGCAATTCCCGAGGGGCGGCAAATTACTGTCAGGCAGGCGCAGTATGCAAAATTTTGGGTTTTTATGTTTTAAAATGCAACCCTCCAAAAAATTATATCTCATCATTGTCACGCGTTATTTGTGTACAAAATATCCATGGTTTTGATGAAAAATCATCATTAAATGCTATATATGCCACCTCAATGCCACTATTTCCACAAATAGTTGCGTTAAATTTTCACATCAGAAAGGTTGCCAGCCCTATTTTTCAGACTTTCCCTATATTATTTAGGTTAGGCTTTGCATTCTTTGAGCTTTGATGATGTTAATAATTAATGGTTGTTTTATTTTGCAGATACCCTACTGAATTAGCAAACGACAGAGACTGAGTGGTGCTGCATACAAGAATCTTCGCGGGAAAAAAAGAGAAGGAAGGCAAGCGTGCTGCTAAGCAATTTCATCAGTTAATCGGATTCTCACACACACCTTCAGTGCCTTCTGGGAAGCAAGGAGATCAACCGCAATGTGATATATCTTTAGAGATAGATGTTCAAGTGAACCCCCAAATAATCAGGATCAACCCTCATCTACATCACAAAGTCACCCACCCACCCATCACCCACAGAGTCTGTTTAATGATTCTGGCAACTGGCCCGTTCCAATGACAGACAATTTGAGAATCAAACTCATTAAACGTGGACCATCACATTTGAAAAACATGAATGGACCCTTTCCAGCTGATTCAAACAATAGGTCAATGTCAAAAGTTTGGTATTTCAAAACTTTGGAAAATAGCGAAAAAATTGAAAAGTCATGGCTAATCTTCTCACCTTCAAAATGTAGCTTGCATTGCTTTTGCTGTCGTCTCTTCAACAACATCTCCAGTGCATTTGGAAAAGAAGAAGGATTTTTTGCCTGGAGGAAACTGAATCCAAGAGTACCTGAACATGAAAACAGCCCATATCATACCCGATGCTTTGAACAATGGAAAGAGTTGTCTATGCGCCTTCAGTTGAATGCTACAATAGATAATGCATATCAGATGCAAATAAAACATGCTACTGCTAAGTGGAAAGAAATACTGAGATGAATTTATGACTGCATCATGTTCTTGGCAAAACAAGATCTTGCATTCCGAGGGCACCGAGAGAACTTAAATGAAGAAGCTGGGCTAGCTGGCAATTCTGGAAACTTTTTGGAGTTAATAAAACTAATGGGCAAATATGACCCAGTAATTAGGGAACATCTTACAAAAATACGAATGACTGACAAGATATCCACTACGTATTTGTCACCTAACATTCAAAATGAGTTCATCACACTAATCGGCTGTAATGTTTGAAAATGTATAATTGATAATGTGTCTAGTGCAAAGTACTTTGCAATAATTTTCGATAGTACACCAGATATATCGCATATTGATCAGATGTCTCAGGTAATTCGGTATGTGTCGATTAAAGATGGTAATGTAGAGGTGAAGGAATCCTTCGTTGATTTTATTAAATTAGAGGGGAAGACTGCTGAGGCAGTTACTGATCTCACTGTCACTAAGCTCCGTGTGGATGGGCTGGATATCCAGAATTGTTATGGTCAAGGGTATGACAATGCTGCTATGATGGCAGGTATTCATCTTGGAGTTCAACACAGAATTCTTGATGTTAGCAAACCAGGGCTGTGGAGTCGGAGTCAGTCATGGAGTCGGAGTCGGAAGCAATTTTGGTGGTGCTGGAGTCGGAGTCGGTAAAAATGTACCGACTCCGACTCCGACCTCAATATAAATTTTAATAAAATATGTTTTTGTGTGTGATATCACTGGCAGCTATGATGGTTAAACCACTTAAATAATAAACACAATGTTTTCCATTTCAGACACTAATGCCATTAATTCATTTTTTCTTTTCAGATAATATTTTTTATTTTTAATGCTTATTTAATTTCGAGTTCTTTCTAAATTTCATAAGTTTTTAACTTTCACAATGGCAAAGACACTTCCAACAAAGTCTGGTTTTTTTAATATTTTACAATAACCACAGATGGGAAACATTTCGTGTGTCAGTGTATGATAGAAGATGATGATGATGAAAAATTATGTGAAGCAAAAATCAGTGGTTTTACTGGCTCTGATAAAAATGCACCAACCAGAGCATCAAATTTGAAAAGACATTTGCAGTATTTCCATCCCAAAATTTTAGAAGTTGTCATTGAGAAAGATAGTAATAAAAACCTTCCAACTACTTCAAAGTTAACAAAAGATCAGAAATCTACTGAATGACAAGCACCACTTACAAGATTCTTTACTACAGACAAAGTTACCGTAACAATGACCACAGATGATCTACAGATCTACAGAAGCTAAGGCTAACAAAGACCCTAAGATCCACTCTAAGGTTAGCCCGAGAGAAAGGAAAGAGTAGCGGGTTAAGAGAAGAGAAGAGAATAAGGGGTTAAGTAAGAGCAACACCTATCACTCATGGGTTAACATTCATTCAGAAAAAGAGGAAAAGTGTCTCACCATCATCATCCGCCGGCCACTGCCGACAAGTCAGAAAAATAGTCGGAGAGAATAGGAGAGGGGTGAAAGATGAAAAGAAGTAAAATAAGAACGCTTACAAACCATGCAAACACAGTCTTAACTCACAGTCATACCATGCAAGCAAACTACAAACATGCAAGGAAAGAGAGTTACAGACATGCAAGGTAAAAAAAGTAGGTAAAGTTAAACAAAAAGTGGGTTAGTTTACGCTACGAGCTACATCTACGTTCGTGTTAGTCTAATTTTTTTTTTTTTTTTTTTTTTTTTTTTTGCTGGCATCACACGCTGGCAAGTCACAAGCTGGCATGTCACAAGCTGGCATTCATCGTCAACAGACTCGTCCTCGAGCACCACCACCAGAGCTCCTGTTAACTTTCTTTTTTAATTATAAACAACGTTAATATTTTTAAAATGTCTGTCAAGACGGTTCTTAAACACATTAACGCTGGTAGAATGAACGACTGACGCGGGGAGATTATTCCATTTATCAATTACTTTAAACGTAAAGAAGTTTTTAGCGATATTAGTAATGAAACGCCTGCCACGCAACTTAAATCCGTTATTACGAGTATTACTATTATCGAAAGTGAACAATGTCAAAATTTACGTTATCGACGTTATTAACGATTTTGAAAACTTCAATAAGCTCCCCCCTTAATCTCCTAGTTGCGAGTGAATACAGGTCTAACTCATTAATCCTATCTTCATAAGGCTTATTGCGCAATGACGGAATAAGTTTCGTGGCACGACGCTGAACCCTTTCTAACCTATCAATATCCTCACGCAAGTACGGGCACCAAAACTGAACTGCATATTCTAAATGAGGCCTGACTAGGGACTTGTAAAGGGGCAATATAATATCCTTCGATTTAAATTCGAAATTACGCGCTATGAAGCCTAACATCCTATTAGCTTTTGCGCAAGACTCCAGGCACTGGTTCCTAACCTTTAAATCTTTAGTTACGCGTACGCCTAAATCTACTTCCTCATCAACGCTCGCTAACTCCCTATCATCCATCGTGTACCCGTAATTATTGATGATGATGCTTCACGTGGTGGTGATGAAATGCCTCTTGTGTAATTATCATCATAGCAGATTTAGAATTAATATACCTTTGGAGTCGGAGTCGGAGTCGGATAGACAAAAAATTGAGGAGTCGGAGTCGGTTTTTTATGTGCCAACTCCACAGCCCTGTAGCAAACACGCTGTTTTCATTCCTTGCAATAACCACTCGCTGAACTTGGCTGGAGTTCATGCCGCGGGACTGAGTCCTAATGCTGTAACTTTCTTTGGAACAACTGAACGAATTTTCGTCTACTTTTCTTCCTCTACTCATCGTTGGGATGTCTTAACAAAACATTCCAAAATCACTGTCAAGCAAGTCTCTGATACATGGAGTGCTAAGTATGATGCTGTTTCTAGTCTTAAGAAGAACTTGACTCACGTTGTTAGTGCCTTGGAAGAACTGAGTGAAAGGGTCTCCAAAAATCTGGACACAAAGGGCGATGCTGAAGCTCTGTTGACCTCCATCATGTCATACATATTCATTGTGTACTTATTTTTCATGGATCCAGTGCTGAATGAAATCAATGATGCTCAGCTATATTTTCAAAGAAAGGGACTTGCTTTGGACCAGTGTGCATTAGGGTGTGACAGTTGCCCCAACTTTGTCCTACAATGCTGTTCAAAATTTTGGTGTTGCATATTGACATAAAAAATACCCACGTGCAATTTTTTGAAGATTCATGCATATTCGAGTGAGCACCAGCAATTTGAAAAATAGCGATTTTGCTTATACGGCATACGCGCCTATATATGAGATTACACAACCATCATAAGGGATATTAACACAAATCATTTGCCTGTCTTAATTAAAAGCTGTTATCACTAACACAAAAAAGTTAATCATTCTTATTCTCTCATGGTACATTAAGGGGTTTTATCATATATTCACAAGGTATTATTTCTCTAGAGCAAGAAACCATGATTTCTGTTCGGAAACAGATGATCGTTTGCGCTGATTAGGAATGCAGATTCTGTCATTTTCAACTACTTGAAGGACTTCTTGAAAGCGCTCCTCATCCCTGGCAAAGTTTTACACCATGCTCTGCAGCCTCATTGACGACCTGAAGCTTGTCCACAACCCATTTCATGTTCAGGTAGTCGTCATGATCCGCCCATTCACTAGCTGGACTGTGGAGAAACTGATAGGGCATGCCTAAAATGGTGAAGAACCGGCTTGAGTCAGGCCCAATTAGGTCCACCAGGGCAGTGCCACTTTCTGGGACAGGGGGAAGATATGGCTTTCCATAGCCCCCATGATTGAGCCCCACTCTCTTAGTAACTTCAGTGCCTTCATGGCAAAGAAGGGCCTTCCTCATCTCCTCTTTTGTCCTTTCTTGTACTTGGGATGAGAACAAAGCCAGTGGGGCCAACTCCTCAGTTAGGTACCAAGTGTGTCTACCGAGTGCCACACGTGCTTTGTCAACTATTGTGGCGTCATATGGGGCAAATTCAGCCAAGGTTTCGACCAAATTCAAGTCATTCAGTGGCTGTGGCAGTGGTTGCTGTTGATATCAAGTCTCCTTGAACCAGGCCAGCTTTTTGAGTCAAATGCGGAAGAGGTGGGACTCCAAGAAGCTTTGTGCCATTGACACCAGACACAAGAATGGGCAGGCGGTCATCAGTGCCTTTGGAATCCAGCGTGTCCATAAGTTTACCATCCCAGTGCACCAGTACTTTGTATGATGGTTGCCATTCATCCATGATTTTTAAACTTATTTCTGACACGATGGAAGCTCGGTATCGGTGGGCCATCCTTGCATTTAGACTCAGCTTTGATGTATCTGCACCACATGCAGATACAAGGGAGTACACAATTGCACTCAGCTGGGTCGGCGAGATGTTGTTTCGAACACTGCATGAAACAAGTTTGCCGACTTCAGAATATCATGGGGCACAAAAATTGAAACTCCCTCTTTCACTGTTCCCCGATGTTTTCTCTTTGGTTCAGCAGTGCTGGCCTCATCAGAGCTAATAGGTGAATCAATATCAGCCTGTACATTCTCAGCATGATCACATTGCTCTCTCTCTTGTCGCTTCTCTTCTCGCATCTGCCTTTTCTGTCACTTCTGAACCTTTTCTGTGAGTACTTTGTTTACCCCAGAGTAGGTAGCTACTCTGTCACTTAGCATGCTTTTCATAAAGAGTATGTCAGTATCGATGGCATCTTGTTCGGCCTGAGTTTTCCCCTTTTTCGCAGCCGCCATGCCATGTCTTTCAACACTGTGTTCTTATAAAATTTCATCATCAGGCTCAATTCTGATTTAAACTTCATAATTCCAGGATCATCAGCCCATCTTCTATCCTCATTCTTTTTCATAAGCATCATGTAGTCTTTGTCATAGTAAGTTTTAATCACTCGGCCAATATTGTTCCTGCCTGTAATGGTCGGGACATTCGCCTTCTGGTAATGCAAAAGCACATTGTCAATGGTGGCAGATAAAGCCTGGTCCCAATGCATATCCCAAAGGTTTGCTAACAGACATAGTAAGACCTGCCTATTAGTTGGCAGTTTGCAGCCCTTTATTTCCTTTTCTTCTTCTCAGGGTATGGTGCCCAATAACATTCTGACATACTCATCATCTTGCCGTGTATCCATGATTAAATTCTCTATTCACAACATCAAATCACTGTCAAGGGAAAAGAAAAGAGCATCATTAAAATTAAATGCAATAAAATAATACGTGGAAAATTTGTGGGTCAGTGTTCCAGACCCGGAAATGAAAATCTGATAAAATGTGCTATTTTCACACTTATTTATGAAGTTCATAAGCTGAAATAGCAATACTTGCTGGTACGACGGTGCTAGCTCAAACATGCACCGATCTCCAAGAAAATTTACAGGGGTGTTTCCTAGATAAATACACAACACTAAAACTTTGAACAGCATTGTAGGACCATTTTTTTATTTTTGGAGGGCAATGGTCACACCCTAGACTGTGCATTAAAAATGAACTCTTTATCCGTGTTTTTAACTAATGAATGAGGCAGTAGTATCAAATGCTGCAGATGCCGCCGAAGAGTTCTGTAATGAAATGGATATCAGTATAGACCGCAGAGTCAGGAGACGGAGAAGAATGCCTGGAGAGCAAGCTCGTGATGCTGGATTGACCGTGCAAGAGGATGTACGCAGAGAATTTTTTGAAATCATGGATCATTTATTAGCAGAAATTGAAAAATGCACAGTTTGTCTTAAAAACATGAATGATCGCTTTGAATTTCTGTCTCCTTCGTACCTTTTGAATCAGTCCAACGAAGAAATTAATACCAAGGTCAATAATTTTTCTTCCATCTACAATGACATTAATCCAGGAAGTCCACTGGAAGAAATAAAGCGTTTGCGCAGACATTTGCTCAGTTTCGAAAGCATAAGTATCGACAATGATCCAAAGAAGTGGGATATGTTAAAACTACTTCAGTGGATCGTTAAATGGGATCTAGTGGAATCTTTGCCTCATATAACAATTGCCCTCCAGATCTGTCTAACTACATGCATGTCCGTGGCAAATTGCGAATGAAGTTTCTCAAAACTGAAACTTATAAAAACTTACCTCAGGTCAACTATAAGTCAATCTAGACTGAGCAATTTGGCAATTATTTCAATTGAACGCGAAGTTGCAGACACAATGGACATAGAAAAAATCATTCATGAATTTTCTGTTATGAAAGTCCGAAAATTTAACTAGGCATTATACATTATATAGTTATTGTTAAAATTATGTAGTGTATTATGTACGGTACATTATGTCGTATTGTTAAAATTTAAGTTACTTTATTTAAGTTTTTCTTCCAATAAAAGTTTTGTTTAGAAGTGTATTTTTGTAAAGGAATTGTTTCTAAAATTGAAAATTGTTGCGGGGGAGGGGGGGCATTTTCACCCCGAGCAGCAAAAAGTATTGGTACGCCTCTGCTATTTACGATTGCATAATGTTTAACACATGTTAGCTACATTACATTGCCACAGTATATAATTGAATGCCAAACCTTTACCTATGTTGATTATGCGTATTTAAAATATATACAGTGGACCCCCGATTTGAGTACGCATCGATTTGAGTACGCTCGTCCATAGGCTCCTATTGACTCGACTTGAGTAGAAAACTCGATTTGAGTACACCAGCCGGCGACGCCGAACGCGTTTCAGTTTGTCTAGAGCGTTCATTGCAGGAACATTCGGGGGTCTAATGTTTTGAATAGTACAGGTGTTCTTAGGGATTTCTGTTAGAATTTCGTACATTTTGTTTTCTGACTTTGTACTTAGTGTTTATTTATGTTAGTTTCTGTTGATTACAGCATAAAATAGTGAAAATATAGCATAAATTTGGTGATTCGTACATGCAGTATGCATGTATTTTGTATTCTATTCTGACTATTTTTAATACAATTACTAAATTTCGTAGGCCAATTTCTATAGAAAAAGTAGGGGTAGGGTGAAATTTTTGGGTTTTGGAACTAATTAATTAATTCCCATAGGTTATTAAGTTCAATTTGAGTACATTTTGAATTGAGTACGCCATGCTGGAACGGATTACTTACTCAAATCGGGGGTCCACTGTATAAACATTTTCTTTTTTAAAGTTTTTGATTTTGTTTGAACGATGATAAGAAATTTTTTGAACATAAGTATTTGCTGGAACTAACTGGCATTTTTTCAGCTATGCTACTATAATGCTAGCCTCTCTCGCCTCTGGCTGTAGTCGCTGTACCCTTTTGTACAAATAGAATTTGTTCGTGATGGTCTGACCATTTCTGCGTAATTAGTGCATACTGTACGACAAATACTTGTCTTAATTACCTTAATTGTTTATTAGTAGATGTGCTTTCTAGTTTCTATCCTATGTTTAGTATGTTATACATTTTATTAAATTAAAATTGTCCCCAAAATGCAACATCCTATCAGTGAAACAGTGATTAATTCAAAACTGTGTTCGGGGGAATTAATTCTACAGCAGTTTCAAACAGAAAAAGCAAAGTATGGGATAATTTTGACTTAGTTATTGATAAGAACAGTAAAAAGGAACAAGGATTTGTTCAATGTAAAAAGTGCAAAAAAAAACTGTCATATAGTGGTTCTAAAGGAGGCACTTCCCATCTCTCTCGTCACAAATGTGGCACAAGTACTTCACAATCACAAAGCTTAGCTTCATTTTTCCAAAAGAAAGTACAAGTGACAATGAAGACCATACAAGAAATGCTAGATGCATGTGTCAACTTTTGTGCTAAAGACATAAGACCATTTGAAACTTTAAAAGGTGAAGGCTTCCTAAATCTTGCACAAAAACTTATTGCAGTTGGCGCGTCTTATGGTAATATTGACGTAAATGAGGTTATTTCCCATCCAACCACTATTTCTAGGCATGTAGCTGAAACTGCAGTAACTGTACGTCAAAAGATTTATCCAAAGATTAAAGAAGTTATGAGTAATTCATGCTGTGCAGCTATAACAGACTTGTGGACAGATGATTATAAAAAGATTTCGTATATTTCAATGACTGTTCATTATATTGATGATGATTGGACACTGGTAAATAAAGTTATGCTTACGTCCAGTTTTCATGAGGAACGTAAAACTGGTGAAAACATAAAAAAGGAAATAACAAGAAGATTTGCAAAGCTAGGCTTTGAAGATGACTTAGTGCAGAAACTAACTTTCGTAACAGACCAAGGAGCAAACATAGTAAAAGCGTTGCAGAATTATAACAGACTTAGTTGCTTATCTCACATTATAAATACAATTCTTCGTCATACATTCAATGAAGATTATTTGGAAAAATATGCCCCAGAAATTCAAAAGGTTATACTGCAGTCAAAAGCTCTTGTCACTTTCTTGAAACAAAGTGGATTAGTAAGCAAACTGAGACATACTGTTCGTCAAGAAGTAGAAACAAGATGGAATTCGAAGCTTGCTATGCTAGAGTCGATTCTAGATCAATATAGTAGCATCGAGGATTTGATGGAAGAAAGAAATTTGAACCACTTAGAGAACATTTCAAAAGGCAGTCTTGAAGAGTTAGTATGTTTTCTGAAGCCATTTAAAGATGCCAGTGATACGCTAGAAAGTGAAAAATCTCCAACTCTACAGCTAATATTGCTTTATCACTTGAAACTTCTTAAACATTTGAATGTTTCTGAAAATGACACAATAAATATAAAAACCTTGAAAGAACGTACAAAAGAATTTCTTCATGCTAAATATAAAGTGTTGCCTATTCATAAAATTTCTCTATTTCTATGGCCTAAATTTCATCAGCTTAGAATGCTAACTGACATTGAGCGTGCAGAAGTGCTAACAAGTATTCGTGAGCAAATTCATGTTGACCTTATGGACAATGAAAAAGTAACTGATGAGCCTGAAAGAGCTTGTTCATCTCCGAAAAGAGTAAAGACTTCAGAATTTGATGAATGGGAAGACATACGATGTCATAATGAGGAATCCCAAAGTTCAGTTTCTTGTAAAGAACTTGAGCAGTACATGAGCTACAAAATTGATGAGGAAAGTGATGTTCTTCAGTTTTGGAAAACTCATGAATCAATGTTCCCATTGCTTGCTAAACTGGCTAGGAAATACTTAAATATTCCTGCATCCAGTGCATCCAGCGAAAGGAACTTTAGTACTGCGGGAATTACACTTGCACAGAGGAGAACTAATTTAAAAGAAGAAAATGTCAATGATCTTTTGTTTCTGCATTGCAATTTGGAATTTTAAAACCTCCATCAATTCAGTGAGTACAAAATTAAATAATTTTACTATCTATTTAATTTTCATAGGTATATTTTTGAAAGAAGTACTTAAGTAATTATCAACAAAAATATTACTGGTCGTGCATATCTTAAACTTAAATACACAGGTTGGTTTAGGTTCCAAAACAAAATAAATCATGAGCCGCGGGTACAGGCGGGCCCCAAAGCATGAAAAAAATTACGGGCTGGGTATGGGCGGGCCCTAAAACATGAAAAAAAGTTACGGGCCAGGTACGGGCGGATTATATAAAAAGACTATGGGTACGGGCGGGTGCGGGCCGCAAAATATCGGCCCGTGCAGGTCTCTAAGAGGAGTATTCTTCCTATTATTAAAGATAGATTCAAAAACTTAAGAAAGAAGACAAGAAATCAAAGCAATTGGATGATAGTTGGAAAGTTGAGAGCAGTCACCCTTCTTTAGGATAGGCTGAATGAAAGTGAACTTCCAGCAGGAAGGAAAAGTACCAGATGAAAGACAAAGATGAAAGTGTTTGCCTAGGCAGGGTGTACAGAAGTACAGTAGTAAAGTTGGAGAGGTTCTTGGCTAGATGCCAGAGGGGGCAAAAAGAATTAAAATTGGTTAGTCTGGATAGAATTGGATGTCTGATAAAGAAACTTTTGGAGAGTCAAAGAACAGATTTCACACAATTCTGGGTAAAAATATAAACTAAGTGAGAGTCCAGTGTTGGATGGCAATGGTACCATCTGAAAGCCTCCTCTCTGTTGTAGATAGCATTACAAGTAAAGTTAAACCAAGGTTTTTTGCATTAGTAGTAGTAGGAATAGGATATAGTTCAATGTATGCCTCCATGCTGGAGAGAATCATATACATGATGTACTCAGCACACTCAAAGGGGCCCTTGGCTATGGAAGCAGTAATCATTCCATGGGAAATCAGAGAAGTACTGCCTAAGGACTTCCTAATCAATAGTGCCAAAGGCCAAACTGGAGTGATAGGACAGGAAAAAGATATAAGATTGTGGTTGGAGGAGCATGAAGGAGAAAAAAGTTTGACAATAAGAAGGATGAGAGGTGAGAAATAAACCCAGAATGTTGGGCCAAACTCCAAGGCAACTGGGGATATGAGTAGGGTGCTATACAATCTGCTCTATGTCATTCAAGATAGAAAAGTTGTAAGCTAGTTCACCAGGGATGTTAGTGAAATAGGAGGAAAGCCAAAGGTGGTGAGCATTGAAATCTAAAATGGAGATTTCAGCAAAAGGAGAGTGGGATAGAATGTATGGGTATTCCACTTTGGAATTGAGGTAGTCAAAGAATTTTGGACAGTCAGCAAAATTATGAGAATGGTAGACAGTACAGATGTATTTAGTTTGAGACTGGCATGTAAGCCATCTATAGCCAGAAGGTATAGAATTTGGAAGATTCAAGTTCAGGAATATGAGAGCAAGTTAGGTCATTATTACATACATATATGCAGCATCCTCTTTTGGAATGAAATTGAGTATAGAGAAAGTAGAAGGGTACTGTACAGAAAAGGGGTTGCTGTCAGTCATTGCAGAAACCTGAGTTTCAGTGAGGAAGAGGAGAGGTGGTGTTCAATATATTGAAAATTTGAGGAAAGGCCACAAATGTTCCAGATGTTTATGAAAAGTGAATCAGGCAGAGGCCCAGAGCAACTTGAATGGGCAGTAGCAAATTCAGAATGGCTAATATTGTATTTTGATGGCACCAGATTTCAGTGAGCCACTCATTTTCATACAACAGGTCAATCAGGTATCAGGGTGACTCTTACATCTGGATTAAGTTACGCTTTGTCAAGTGGTCATTTTAGGTTGGTTATCTATTTCCCACATAACCAATTTCCAGCCAGTCTTAAATCTAAAGATTAGGTGGCCCTGAAACTTGATATTCACCCATTTAATAATGTTAACAGACTTATAAAAAAATGGGTGCAAATAATACCAGTACAGTGATATGCTTACACTGAAGTATAAATATAAGCCAAATTGAAAAGTTTAGCAGAAATTTAACATATGGTAGGTACCTGGTGTGTCACTTTTTAGATTAATATTACCATTAGATGGGATATTACATTATATTACATTTCATTTGGAAAACATGAAGCCAATGGGGCCTATCAAGGTTATCCAAGTCATGAGCTAGGCTGTATTTTATAATAAAAACTTTCAAAATACTAATGCAGGATGTGAGGTTGAGCCTAAGCCTAGCCCTAGTGTTAGAGACAGGGATGCAGGCCCAAGTAAAGTTAAGCCAAGTGTTAGTGATAAGGATGCAGGTCTAAGTAAAGTTAGGCCTGATGAATGGCACAAAGTCAAAGGTCATTCAAGAAATAGGATTAGAGAGAATAGTAATCATGTTGTAGCAACTAGTAACAGGTTTCAGATACTAGGGAATTTAGATGAAGCAGTACAGTGTGAATTTACCATGGTTGGATGCCCTAAATATTATTAGGAATCAGGACAATGAATTTTGCAATAAGGGAAGGAAAACCTGTAGAAGAATATATGAGGGGTCGCGCGTCTTACAGTACCTAAGTGCCACCACAGGCAAAAATGTGTTTTTGATGGATATCACTATTTTCACCCTTCCTCTATTGTGTGGTTTGGGTTATAATGATCTTATGACACTAGAAGTATGGTTGAAAACTTTATGAAGTGAACTACTTTTTTCACCTCTTATCACCAGCCAAAAGTTCACCCAAAGTTCGGCATATTAAGAAAATCAAAAAATTTAAAAAAATACAGTATATATAAAATATAAAATATGAAAATCTATTCTAAAAACTCATCAACATCGTCATTAGCATACTTAGAACTCTAATTTAGCAAAAAAATGAATGTTCCAGCTCAATTAATAACAGAGATACTATTGTGAGAATATGAGTTTAACATCATTGGTAGGAAAGATACTAGAAAGAATTATAAAGCATACTATTCAAGATCATTTGGAGAATTTTAATCTTATTTCAAGTTCACAACATGGATTTAGATCAGGAATGTCTTGTTTGTCTAATCTCTTAGACTTTTCAGTCTAATGAGAAAAAGTTACATCTAAACTGTCCAAACCTGAAAACATTTTGAATATCAGTACCATCTCCCCTCAAACATCATCTCTCAAAACTAAACATATTGTACTTAGTTCCTTTAATCTTTCCCTACATTCCAATCTTAGGTTAGGAATAAGCTTGGTTGCCCTATGTTGCACACCTTCAAGCATATCAATATCATGTCTGAGGTGAGGGGATCAAGCTTGAATGTAGTATTCTAAGAGGCCTACATAAGAATTACATAATTTACAGATGACTTCCTTACTCTTGCAACTAACATTCCTCTTTATAATACCTAACATTTTATTTCCTTTATTTCTAGCCTCTAAACACTTAGAAAATTTTACATTACTACTAACTATAATGTCAAAATCTTTTTCCTGTCTAACATCCTCTAACCAGTTCCTTTGCATCTTGTAACTAAAGTTTTCATTATTTTTACCAAAATGGATGACTTTGCATTTTTGAACATTGAATTCCATCTGCCATTTGTTAGCCCAAGCAACTCATCTATCAAGATCTTTTTGCAGTTTATAAGAATTTTCTATATTTGTAATTAGGGCTGTGGAGTCGGAGTCAGAAGCAATTTTGGGTGGAGTCAGAGTCAGTAAAAATGTACCAACTCTGACTCCGACCTCAATATAAAATCTTAAGAAAATACTATTTTAAGTATAAATAATAAGTATAAATGAAATATATTTATTATTTATACTTAATTAATTATCAGTATTAACCCTTACTTTTTTTCAGGAAATATTTTTATAATTGTGATACTGATAACTTGATAAGTTTAATTTCAAATTATTGATAAAATTATTTGTTCTAAACTTCAATGCACAATGGCAAAGAGACTTCCAACGAAATCAGCTGTGTTTGAGCACTTTACAATCACTAAAGATGGAAAGGAGTCGGAGTCAGGAATCAGAGTCGGAGGTTTTGTGTACCGACTCCACAGCCCTGTTTGTAACTGGGGGAACTATCAGGTCATCCCATAAATAATGAGATTTTTTTACCTTTATTTCCAAATAAAAATAAAACTACAAAATAAATTTTAATCAATTATATATTTTCCTTCACTTTCTATGACTCGCTGCCACCTCTCTACAAACATTTTAATTCTATGCTGATAAAATTCCTTTGGTTTAAAAGCAAGGAACTTAGAGAGGACAATGTTGATAGCCTCAAAACTTTTAAGTTCTTTCCCATCAAGATAGTTTTGAAGACTTTGGAATAGGTGGTAATCTGATGGTGCAAGATCTGGTGAATACAGGGGATGTGAAATTTTTTTCCAACCAAGCTGTTCAATTTTAGCAGTGCTGATCCGAGCAGTATGAGGATGCACATTGTCCTCTTGAAACACAACACCCTCGCGATTGGCCAAAGGACATTTTGTTTGCAATGCAGCCCTCAATCTTTTAAGTTGCTGACAGTAGAATTTGGCTGTAATGGTTTGATTGGGTTGCAACAGTTCAAAATAAACCACTCTTTAAATGTCCACCAAACACACAGCAAAACCTTCCTGGGGGTGCAGATGTCCTCTTGGCTGTGGCGTAGCAGATTCCCCAGAACTAACCCAGTGCCAATGATGCTTAACATTGTAATAAAGCACCCATTTTTCATCCTCAGTAACAAGTTAATTCAGAAATGGTGCTTCAAGTTGCCAAGAATGCAATGAAGAGCAAATGTTTATACACTCTCTACAGTTGTCTGACAACAACATATGGGGAACCCACTTCCCAAGTTTCAACACTTCTCCCAGTCACTGCAGGTGGTTATGAACTGTGGAACCAGTCAAATTTAGTCACTGGGCAAGTTCTTCAACAGTTTCAGCAAGATTTTCTTAAGTGTAGCTATCAGAAAGTCATCATTGAACTCAACAGGTTAGCCTACGTGCACTTCATCAGTTAAGCTATATAGTCACCAGACCTAAACTTCTGGAACCATAATAAATGCAAAAAACTTCACTTTTTTATATGGAGGTCAAAATATGATAATAAAAATGTAATAAATGTAATAATTATGTCAAAAATAATAGAATCTGTATGTATAGAACAAGATAATTTTAATTTGTGTGAAGGTACTTATAAGCAGGACCCTTTAATAAAATAACCTTCCAGTGTCAAGAGAACGGGATCTATCCTATGTGTGAATTTCTCAATGGTCTCTGGACTGTTTTCCCTCTCATTTCTGGTTCATTCATTTTTCTGTATCCACCCAAAGAGGATGTCAGTGGGCATTGAAACTGTTGTGGAAATAAACTCTGTCTATTAGAGTGGGTTTTTATTATCACATTCTGGAACCATTGTTAACATTTCCCTGCATTTAAAGCTTCCTCCCCATAAATATCCTGAATAATTTTTGCCACTGCAGTCGTGTTATTTTGTTTTCTAAACTTATAAAGCATTATATGCCTAATGTGTTCCTCTGACACCTCCATCTTATCCATAAGGGTAAAATAAACAAAGATTGTCAATGCAATGAAACTTCACTTAGACTGAAAAGTAACATGTCTAAACACAAAAATTTGAGTTTTCTACAAAATATACACCAAAACATGTGTAAACATGACACAAGTTTAACACTGCAAAAAAACAACATTACTTATGGGATGATCTGATACTTTTGTATCATTTGCAGATTTGCAAACTTTACTATCTACTCCCTTCTCTAAATCATTTAGATATAAAACAAAGAGTAATAGACCAAACACTGATCCCTGTGATACCCCACTTTTCACTTTCTGCCACCCAGATTCATAGCCACTCAGAATTACTCTGTTCTCTGTCTTCTAACCATTTTTCTACCCCAATTTATAACTGACCCCAATATCCCATGATCTTTTAATTTATATTATTTATATATATATATAGAAGTGCCCTATGTTTCCACAAGGACACTTCTTGTCAAATGCCCTACTAAAATCCAAATAACATCACATCAACATCATTTCCATTATCTACCTGATCAGTTACAAACTCTAAAAAGCCTAAGATTAGACAAACAAGACATTCCTGATCTAAATTCATGTTGTGAACTTGAAATAAGATTAAAATTTTCTCAATGATCTTCAATATTATTCTTTATAATTCTTTCTATATCTTTCCTATCAATGATGTTAGACTAACAGCCCTATAATTTTCTGCCTCCTCCTTACTATGCTTTTTGTAAATGGGTGCCAGTACTACATTTGCTTTTTTCCATTTATGTGGTACCTCTGTATAATTAATAGACTTAGCAGACAAAATAGTTAGTGCCTTAGATAAGCTATCCTCCCCTTCTCTGAGAATCCTAGCATATAACACTATATTATATGGTCCAGCAAATTTATTTGACTTCATTGTATGAATCACTTGCCCAGACATCATCCTTCCTTATATGAATCTTATCAAGGACATGACTCCAGATTTGAAAAAATTTACTGGAGCACAGCTCTGAATTTACTTTTTTTCCCCTTACACCACTAGATAGGTTAATGATAGTAAACTCTTGAATTGACGACATACCAATTACAAATTGTTTTAGCTAAACATAATAATACAATAATGTACAGTTTATAACTCACCTTAAGTTTATTTATTTATCATCAGAAGCATCATCAATATCTTCTTGATTATCATCATCTTCATCCTCAACAGCTATATCTACATCAGGCATATTAGTGTCACTATTTGCAATGTTTTCCATTATATCACTTGGTACTGAAAATGAATCATCAGCATGCCCTAGATCCTTCTTTTCCACCAAATTGAATGTAGATTTGATCAAATCATTGTTCAGGATTTCTTGTATTGATTTACACTTGCTTAAATGGGCTATGGAAATGTCAAATTTGTTGCTTTTTGCTTTATTAGATTTGGATGCAACACTTGAACTTGAAGGCATATTTTGACTCTTCTCTTTATTAACCACAACAGCTTGGTGAGTTTCTTTTGTTAGGCGCAAAATTGCATTCAATGTCTTCTGGATTTGGGAATTTTCAAATTCCTCTAAAGCAGTTTTGTTAGTCTGATGCGCAGATTCCTCACTTACCTTTTGTTTCTTAGGTGGAGGAGAAGCACTTTCTTCAGTCTGTGAAACATCTAGTGAAAAAGTTTCATTTTCTAGATTAGCAGTTGATGAAGTTGGTTCATTTTTCTGAGGTCTAGCACTAGCACATTTTGTGAACAAACTAAATGACTGCTTTGCCGTATCTCTTTGCTGCACTTCATCCTGGTATTTCTTTACTGCAATATCTAAGCTGTGGGCCCAAACTCTGGGACCTCTTGTATTGTAACAAATATTTTTTTTGGAATTAAAATGTTCCTCCCAGTTTTGCTTCTTTGAATATTTGTTCTTGCATTGACCACAAAAGTAACCCTTTTTAACACCCTCACTTTTCTCTCCAACTTCATCAATATTAGGATCCATTATTGATTATTGACTACCTGAAAAAATACAAAATAAGTAAAAGTTAGTAAATATAGTATGGTAAAAGTGAGTAAAAGTAAGTAAATATAGTATAATGAAAGTAAGTAAAAGTAAGTGCTTTAAACTTAGTAAAAGTAAGGAAGAGTAAGTAAAAGTAAGTTTAAACTTAACTAAACTTTTCAATTCTAGAGTCATGGTGGATTACTTAAAACCGCACAAGTAATTATCTGGCCAATTTATCAAACCTGGCCGAGATCAATGGAACATAGTCCAATCCTGATAATTTTATATTAAAAAAATATACGTTTTAATAAAATTTTAATTATCAAAACATTGAAGCTTAACAAAAAATAAAAATAATTGTTAAATATGGAATTACCAACTAAACTTAAAATAACTAAATTTGTAATTTAAAAAAATTGGTTTGTACAAGAACGTATACGCAAAAAAATTGCATAACATCTAGCGGATGAACAAAACCCAAACCCAAATTTACTTTTTCTCATGGTCAAATTTACTGGAGCAATGCTCCCAAGATCCCAGGAATCTGGAGTCATGATCAAGGATGCCTGAATTTACAGAATCTGAAGAATTAATTCAGTAATGGAATAATGAAATAATGAATTTGCCAATAAAAATAGTATTGAGATGTGGTCTGGATTCAAAGAAATTTTAGAGGATGTACAATGTAGGAGTATTCCTTTCAGAACTCTTAGAAATAACAAGATTAGGAAACCTTTGTGGTGGAATAGAGAACTAGCTAAAATGATTAAAAATATAAAAAGGGCATTCAGGGAATTTAATGGCAGTGATAGTATTTTGGACTTCAATAATTATAGAGAGTTAAGAAATGAGCTAAGTAGTTTGATTAGGAAGAGCAAAAGGCATAGTGAAATAAATCTAGCTCAAAATAATAATAAAGATCCAAAGAAATTCTTTAGTTTTTATAAATATAATAACAATACCTAATAATAATAATAATAATAATAATAAAAAGTATGATTGGACTGGCCGAACAGAACATGATGAGAGGATGTTTGAAAAAGATCAGGATATTGTTATTTTTAATGATTATTTTAGCTCTGTTTTTATTGAAGAAAGTTTAAATAACTTTGATTTTAATTCTTTAGATTTTGTAAATTTAGGCATTCTCAATCATATTTATATACAGTAAGGAAGGATGATGTTAAGCGAGTGATTTATACATTGAAGTCAAATAAAACTGCTGGATCTGATAATATAGTGTATATGCTAGGAATCTCAGAGAAGGGGAGGAGAGCTTATGAGAGGCACTAACCATTTTGTTTACTGAGTCTATTAATTATACAGCAATACCTGGTACCATATGAATGGAAAAAAGCAAATGTAGTACCCATTTACAAAAAGCATAGTAAGGAGGAGGTAGGAAATTATAGGGCTGTTAGTCTAACATCATTGGTAGGAAAGATACTAGAAAGAATTATAAAGAATAATATTGAAGATCATTGGGAAAATTTTAATCTTATATTTCAAGTTCACAACATGGATTTAGATCAGGAATATCTCGTTTGTCTAATCTTTTAGACTTTTTAGAGTTTGTAACTGATCAGGTAGATAATGGAAATGTTGTTGATGTTATTTATTTGGATTTTAATAAGGCATTTGACAAGGTTCCACATAGGACACCTCTATATACCTATATATAAATTAAAAGTTCATGGGATATTGGTGTCAGTCATAAATTGGGTAGAAAAATGGTTAGAAGACAGAGAACAGAGTAATTTTAATGGCCATGAATCTGGGTGGCAGAAAGGGAAAAGGGGGGTATCACAGGGATCAGTTAGTAGTAGTAGTTTCTAAATTTGCAGATGATACAAAAGTAGTTCACCCAGCTATAAATATAGAAAATTCTTAGAAACTGCAAAAAGATCTTGATAGATTAGTTGCTTGGGCTAACAAATGGCAGATGGAATTCAATGTTCAAAAATGCAGTCATCCATTTTGGTAAAAAATAATGAAAACTAGTTACAAAATGCAAAGGAACTGGTTAGAGCAGTGGTTCCCAAACCATGCGCCGCGAGATGTAATTAGGTGCGCCACGAAAGAGCAAGATTACCGTATATTTCAAAATGTGAAAAATACAAACTGAAATTCTGTATTTTTAATTATCTATATTTCTACTTTATGCTATGCTAATATGTATAAATACCTCTTTTGAATAAATTTTCAAATTTATGTACAAAGTGCGGCAAAATATTTTTACTTGTTCTAAAGTGCGCCGTGAGTAAAAAAAGTTTGGGAACCACTGGGTTAGAGGATGTTAGACAGGAAAAACATCTTGCCATATTGTTAGTAATAATAATACTCTAAAATTTTCTAAGTAGTGGTTAGAGGCTAGAAATAAAGTAAAGAAAATATTAGGTACCAAAGGTATTATTAAGAGGAATGTTAGTTACGAGAGTAAGGAAGTCATCTGTAAATTATATAATTCTTATATTAGGCCTCACTTAGCTTAGTCCCCTCATCTTAGACATGATATTGATAGCTATGCTTGAAAGTGTACAACATAGGGCAACCAAGCTTATCCCTAACCTAAGAAGATTGGAATACAAGGAACATTAAAGGAACTAGTTATGTTTAGTTTTGACAGACATTATATGAGGGGAGATATAATACAGATATTCAAAATGTTTCCAGGTTTGGACAATTTAGATGTAACCTTTTCTCACTAGAGGCTGATGGGATAAACTCATGGGTATAATAGGAAAATTAGAAAACAGACTTGTAGACTTGATCTACAAAAATACTTTTTCAGGCATACAGTAGCTAGTAGATTTTTGGAATGACTTGCCATATGATGTGGTAAACAGTAGCTCATACGTTAATTTCGACACTTTCATGAATGAAAGCTAGTTTACAGATTGTAAATAGTGTATATTCCTAGCTTAATTTATGTATGCTACTTTGGTGGTAGTAAATAGTTGTATGTTAATTAGCTAACTTAAGATTGATATTTTGCAAGATTTTATTGTAATAAAATATAGCTCATGATTTGGATAATATTGACAGGCACCAGTGGCTTCATGTTTTCCAAATGAAACATCATGTAATGTTAGAAATATCTTGGTGCACTGAGAAACTGGTCTAATAATTGTAACTGTAAAATTCAAGAATTCAGACATAGTTCCCAAACAGAGTCCATACACCCTAATTCCTAACCTAATTTAACATATTAGTTACCAAGCTGTTATAGACTCTCTGAACTGCATCTGGATTCTTGAAATTCACCATCCTAAATCTCAAGAGTAAAGGTGGGTGTACACAGTGCTATTTCTCGTTCAAGGTATGATTATGATGAGATCTTGTACGACAATAAGCACCATGTGCTTACTTCTAGCATTTGAGATTCAACTCGCAGATTGAATCAAATAAGTTCATGCATGTTTATTATTTCTGGAATGAGTTTAGACTCAGTACGAGTTCATATCTGGTCAGGGACACATGTGCATCATCAATATTGAAAAATCTATTAGAAAATATAACTGTAGATTGTGCATTAGCAATGACAATGAGATTTAACGACGAGCAGCTAAGTAAATTTATTAATTTATATGAAGAACACAAGTGTCTATGGATGTCTGATGATCCTTCTTACAAAAATAAAATGTGTCGCAATAGTGCCTTGCAGGCTATTGTTGAGGAGATTGAGGTCTTTGTACCCACTGATGCACCCAGGGTCACCTTTTCTTCTTTTTCATTTTCATTATTAAATCATATGCTATCATCCCGCAAATAACTCCACAAGCCTCTCTCACCGAATCCATCTTTTTGACTAAAAATCAAACCATGT
Organism: Bathynomus jamesi; assembly: GCA_023014485.1. Classification (NCBI taxonomy): domain Eukaryota; kingdom Metazoa; phylum Arthropoda; class Malacostraca; order Isopoda; family Cirolanidae; genus Bathynomus; species Bathynomus jamesi. Next base: position 496,142 of record JAJOZX010001000.1, on the reverse strand, counting down.
GCGCGCATTCTCACATGCTATGTCTATAATCACACTACTGTACAAGTTTCATATGATATACCATTCCATGACTAGCATGAGAAATAGCACCGTGTACACCTACCTTAAATCTTATGATGATGTCATCACCTGCATTTCAAAGAAATAACTACCCTATATGACCATAATCTAAACAAAACTTTTCAAGAGTACTGTTTTTGTGCAAATACATTATAAGCAAGTTATTGAGAAATATAATATCTCTGCTATTCATTCAATATGCTTGACCAATCCAGTGACATCATGTACTGGTATTTCCAGTGTGGCTCCAAGGCAGTTATTTATGATATTTTTGTTAGTTTTAACAAAACTATCATGACAATGTAACCAATCATCAAGGGTGCACAGTTGACCTAACTGGGCATTCAATAATTTTCCCCATAGGTTTCAATTAATTTTATTAATCAAAACCTACAGGTAAATTATTGAATGCACAGTTAGGTCAACTGTACACCCTCAATGATTGGTTATGTTAAGTCATGATATTTTTGTTAAAACTAACAAAAATATTAGCTACAAATAACTGCCTTTCAAGAGTAAATTTTAAGGAAATGTCATCACCTGCAAAATCATACCAAAATGCAATGAATGAATAGCAACAAGATTTTGTATTTCATACTAACTTGCTTATAATGTATTTGCACAAAATACAGTACCAGGTACTCTTGAAAAAAGCATTATATTGTTATGTAGAATGTCATATACCAGTAGTTATTTTTGGGGGGTAATATTCATTTTAGTACACATTGGTATTTTTCAATTAAAACATTTTTCTGCTCAATTTTTAGTCATTTTGCACGAATGTGACATCCATTTCCTGTGCAAACACATATTTCTTGAGATATCTTCACTTGAAAATATCTAGTTTTTACCTAGTGATTTCACCATTTTTTTATTTTTTTTGCTCCTCATTTAGTAGCTGTATTTGTGATACATTGATTTTTACACTCTTCATTTAGTTATTAGCCATACATATTCGCAATATGTTGTGCCCTTCCTGTGATCTTGATTTTGAGAAGCTGATCTACCATATCAGCCATGAAGATTAAAAAACTCTGGAAATCTTTAGTAATCACAGAGTAATTCTCAGTTCTCTCAGTTCAAGAACACATGGTTGGAAAAATCTAGAATTTCTGGAAATGTTAACCTTCACTTCATTAATGTTTATCTTTGCAAGGTTTTCCCCAAAGTTATGCACAATTTCTTAAGTTAAACAGTGAAACTATAGTTAACTAGAAGTTGTACTGTGGTGAAGTGTGCAAAAAGTGAATGGACAATCAAGACTCATTCAAGAGCTAATTGGTGAGGAAGGAATAATTGTGGAAATAGGCGAGTCTCATTTTGGTCATAGTAAATATAATCATGGATGACAAATTGCAGGACTTTGGGTCTTTGGTGGAATTGAATGTGTGTATCAAAGGCAAAATTTATTACCCCTGTTCCAGATAGAATGGCACAGACACTTGTATGATTAATTAAAAAATTTGTTAAACCCTGGTCAACCATTATTAGTGACTCTTGGTGTGTGTATGACCACCTCAGTGAGCTAGGTTATGTACATAAGAAAATTAATCACAGCAAACATTTTCTAGATCTGCAAGATCAAAACATCCATACTCAGAACATTGAAAGTTTGTGGAAAGACAAAATTGTGGGTTCTATGTGCTGGGAATAAATGGTATCATTACTGCAAATATTTTGCACATTACTTATTTCTCTCTCCAAGTATTCCAATGAAACCACAAGATTGCATCATTTCCTCGCAGCAATTGAGGAACTGTATCCCCCAAATAAGATGAGAAGTTACATGCTTTCCTTGCTAGATTAGGGCTACATTAGGGTTAGGTTGAGAGGTAAATATTAATTTTAGCACACTGGTATTTTTCAATGAAAACCTCTTTTTCTGGTCATTTTTTAGTCATCTTGCACCCACATTGGCAATATTGCCCACTTTTTTTAATAAAAAGCCCAGACCACCTGGGTTTTTCTCAATAAAACCCGCCAAAAAGTGGAAATATTGCCATAAAATCACTTATTTTGTATGTAAGATATATTAATTTTTAGTATACATGATGTGAGTGCAGTAATGTCTAATTAAGAATTAAAGGTTTTGTTTATAAGAATTTAATAATGTTGAATTAAATGTTCTGTTAATAAGAAATTAATAATGGTTTGTTTATAAAGTGCTAGTTGGCAACATCTCAGATGTGCCCGCCCAATGGGCTGATTCAGAATGCCCAAAAGCATCAGTTATCAGACAGGCATTCCCATAAGGTGTTCATTCTTAGGATGTCAGTATTTATTTAGAAAAATTAATTTCATCTCTCACTCTGGCTAAATGTTAACACTAATTCCCCTCCCCCCGCTTGCATTACCCTATTTGACAAATGTGTTTCAGTATAAATAACAAGTTAGTGGCTTACAGCCATAGCTACCCGCTACCCATTTTTATATAGTACAGCAAAATGAGTGAAACAAGAATGATAAAAGAGAGATATAAAGTAAATAACAAAAGTAAGAAAGAAAATTGTAAAAGAATTATAAAACTTTTGTAAAAAGGGGGTTTTAAGTATTAATCACTACAATACATTTAAAATTAATGCAATAAAATTTAAAAATAACTTTCTTTTGTTTCTTATAACATAGGGTTTATCTCAGGTTACCATTAAACTTTGTAAGTATTCATGATGATTTGCATGTTTTATCCATACAATTCATGCTTAATTAAAATGTTAACTAAAATGAACAACTAAATTACCAACTGGAGTAGAATTCATAACCATACAACAGTAACAGCAGTCACAAGCAATTACAATTGAATTGAATACATAAGTACAATAGGGTGGTCCATAAAATTGAAGTTTTGATTTTTTGTTATTGCCGGACAGTAACTTGTGAGGATGAATGAGAAAACACCTCTGGCCAATTTTTTCCCAAATCAATCACTTTTTAGGGGTAGCACACAGTACTTCATTTTTGCACTACCTAGTAGATTTACTTGTATATTATGTTCCAGTTCCAGTAATACATCTTTTCCTTGACAGATTATTGGTGTAGTGTTCATTGGTTGTGTTTAGTGGTTGGATATATGATGACTCAAGTTCGAAGCTCTTGCTTTTATCTCCTTGAAGGAGATAAAGTGAAGGACAAGCTTCTTGGAAGCAAATTACCATCACATGGAGAAGTATTGTCATGCTTCCTTCATCACCACACTAATCTCAAGAAGGAGTTGAAGGAAAGTGCTCAAGTAGTGTGGGGTCAACTTGAAATATTTTGGAACAAAGCTCGAATCCCGACAAGGGAAAAATACAAAGGAATCCAAAGGATCTTGGACCTTCACCAAGATTGGATCAAAATAAAAAAAGGACGAATGAGGAGGAGCCAGAAGCAGGTGAGTTGGATGATCAATGATAAATAAAATAGTTTCTCGAGAGTATGACATATTATACTGTACAATAGTCAATACATTTATCATATATATTATATATATTTATTATTTATATTTAGGTGTACAACGAAGAGGGATTCAAGGAGACACTTCGGAACCTATTTGATATGGCACATGCTGATGCCTTGTCTCTAATCAAAAACCCAGAAGACAAGGCCTTCTTGCTGGCCCAGCGAGAGCCTGGAAGACGGGGATGCATGGTGGGAGTAGACAGAAAAACAGCAGAAAAAGAAAAACAAGCTGCCCACAGGAAGATGGAGGAGGAGATGCGAAAGAGAAAGGTGAGATTGTTCTTCAAATTCCTACTTTCATTTTATTGCAATGATTAGGTTGTTCGTTAACACTAATTGTCCATTTTCTTCGATTGTATTGCAGGCAGTCAATGAAGGTGCATCAACATCGGGTACAGCAGTATTGGTGTCCTCAACAGAATCCTCAGTCACTGACGAGTCATCCTCCACCGAAGATGAATGGGCAAAAGGTGGAAAGCGACCTCCAAAACAGGTGAAAAGAGTCAAGAATGTGATAACATCAAATCTAGCTGCTGCCCTAGATCGGACACACACTACGGACAGGATGGCAACCTACATAATAGCAGAGACTGCATTGAGCCTTCGCCACAGCCCAATGAATTTTAACATCACCCGGACCTCCATCAAACAGCAGAGAGAACGACATCGGATCATGATCTGCAGTAGCCTAAAAGCTTCCTTTCAGTCCGGTCCTGCAATCATCCACTGGGATGGAAAACTTATTCCAGACCTCCTCAACACCAGAGACCATGCGCATGTGGATCGGCTGCCTGTGCTCATTTCCTCCTTTTCGGGTCAATCTCAGCTCCTTGGAGTCCCCAAAATACCAACTGGATCAGGAGAACACCAAGCCAGCGCAGATTTTGAATTATTGACTGATTGGGACCTCGAAGAATCTGTCGTGGGGATGTGTTTCGACACCACTGCCTCCAGTGCTGGTCGTTTGAATGGAGCGTGTGTGTTGTTGGAGCAGAAGTTGAAGAAAGACCTCCATTTTGCCTGCCGTCATCACATCATGGAAGTGATGATCGGTGGAGTTTTCACTGCTTGCTATGGCCCAACGAGTGGACCTGATGTTCCATTGTTCAGCAGGTTTCAGAGCAAATGGACCTTCATCAACACAGGAACATACGGCACCAGATGGGATGATGAAGAGGTGCATCGACTCTTGGCCCCCATTAGAGATTGGATTCTCCGCTTTACTGAGGAAAAACACTCCTCAAAATCCTTTCGAGATGACTATCAGGAATTCCTCGATCTGTCCATCATTTTCTTGGGAGGGAGCATTGACAACTACACCTTCAAGCGACCTGGCCCCATGCACCAAGCCAGATGGTTATCTAAGGTGATCTATTCATTGAAGATGTGGCTGTTCAGGGGACAAATCCCAGCCCTCACTCCATGAGAGCAAAAGTGTCTTAAGGATGTCAGTGTCTTCACTGTTTCCATCTACCTGCAGGCATGGATGACAGCGCCAATAGCTGCTGCTGCGCCTCGCAGCGACCTCAGTCTTCTGCAGAGTCTTCGGGAATACCATGACCCCAAAATTTCGGAAGTGACATTAAAAAAACTCAGCGGTCATCTTTGGTATCTTTCGGAGGAGATGGTGGGCCTCGCGATTTTCAATCCTGAGGTGTCTGAAGAGACTAAAACAGCAATGGTGAAGGCGATGGAGGAAGTTGAAGGAAAGCCTGATTGCCAGAAGAGAAGGAAAGGTGTTGCTGAGGGGGCTTCAATCGAGTCACTAGCAACAGCAAACTCAAAAAGACTGCTGTTGTCTCTGGGTCAGGTGTGGGATACCTGAGGAAGGAGGTGCGGGATTGGGACAGTGATCCTGATTACCAAATAGCGAAGAAATCAGTGGCAAACCTCTCTGTCGTGAACGATCATGCAGAGAGGGGGGTTGCTCTCATTAATGAATACAATGGCTGCCACACCAGAAATGAGGAACAACTGCAGTATCTCCTGCAAGTTGTTGCTAACTACAGGAAGCAGTTTCCTCAACCACTGAAGTCAGCCTGGCAACTGGGCGAGAAAACAAAGATCAAATGAGGTGCAGAGGGAATTGTTAGTCAATTCATTTCGGAATTGTTAGTTACCCTAATAGTCATGTACTGTCACCAAGATTAACTTTGCTGTGATTTTCAGATTATACCAAAACTTCAAGTGTCATGTGCTACCCCTACAAATTAACTGATTCAAATAAAACTTTCCCAGAGGTGTTTTCTCATCCATCCTCATAAGTTACAACCCAGCAATAAAAACAAATCACAAAAAAAAATTCCACCCCTATAAGAGTGGACCACCCTAAAGTACAATGACACCATACATCTTTGAATAATCTTGTCTAAACTTGTAGCATATGCTGGCCTGAGCCACCTGACAGTACATGATCAGAAGGCTTTCAGCAGTGGGAGGATGAGGTTGTAGTGATGTAATAGTGACTGTATGTGCCTGCAATCTGTAGTGATTAACACACATGGCATTCAGACCACTGTCACATATTTATGCTTGTTTTACCAATTAATATTTTCTGTAGTTTCAGATTTTCATGCAATACTTAAACAACTGGTAAAGATTTAAAAACTGGCTACATTTATACATTCTGTAGGTACTTTTCAATAAAGTGTTTCATTCATGTGTTTGGTGTTTGTATTATCCATTAAGAGGAAACTTTTCAAGCCACACAATATCAGAAATATACTAAATTTGATCCTCTTTCAATCATTATTAACTAATTATAAGTTCTATGAATAGAAAAGTTCAACTTAGCCTGAATCTTTATAATTAACAGCAATATTTGAAAAACCCACTAAAATGGGCAAATAGGTAGGTTTTTTCAAGTGGGTTTTAAAAAAAAAACCTGGTAGGGAAAAGTGGGTTACCCACTTTGGTGCCAACCCTGTTCTGCACAAATGTGACATCCATTTCCTGTGCAAATATGTAGTTTTTGAGATATCTTCACTTGAAGATATAGCCAAAACTACCGCACATATTTGCACAGAAAATAGGTATCATATTGGTACAAAATTACTAAAAATTGACCAGAAAAATATGTGGTGGACATTAGAATAATGCACACCATCTCCAAAAACATTTTATTTTTTATCATAATTTTTTTGGATTTATAGGTTTCAGCATATGTTGATTTTTTTTCAGAAAAAAATTTTTTAAAGTTTTTCTTAATAGATTTAAAATGGTACCGTAAATATTAGATTTTACTCCCAGTCTGGTTTTATAATGAGAGAGAACTTTTCTGGTCAATTCTGAGGTGCTTTGCACAAATCTGCCATTGGTTTCCTGTGCATATGCGTAGTTTTTGAGATATCATAACATAAACATATAGGATATGTTCATGTTACGAGATCTCGTAAACAATGCATTACCACAGGAAATGTGCAAAACATCTCAAAATTATCCAGAAAAGTTTGCTCTCATTATGAAACCACACTGGGAGTAAAATAAAAAACTAACATAACATAACCTTAACATTCTCACCTTATTTCGGAGGAGGATATAGTTCACCTATAGTAGTTACGGATAAATATTAGATTTTAAATTGTCACAAAAAAAGTCAGAACAGAAAACAATAAACTAGGCTAATTAAATTGCCAGAGTAGAAAAAAAAATAGCCAAATTAAGAAAAATATTTTATGAAAAAAAGTACAGTAAATTTTTACAAGTGTATATTACAGGCTTTGTAAATCAAAACTATGTTTTTCTGATGGTTTTTGATAAAGTTTGAAGGAAGGTTAATTTCATTCAAACATCATCAAAAACAATCAGAAAAACAGTTTTAATATATAACCTAACCTAAAATTCTAAAATTCCTCAAAAGCCTGTAATGTACTCTTCTAAAAAAAATACGGTTAATATTCGTTTTTTGACCCAGTCACACCCAGCTATAACAGCAATATATATTGAATAACCAATCAAAACTGAATAAGAAAATATATATATTATCTTGTGCAAATTTGTATAAAATATACTTTTTAATAAAAAATATTTTCTACTTTCTAATATGTATGTATATAAATTTCGGTTAATTTGTTTATTTTGGCTACCTTTTTTGGAGATTTTTTGGCTATTTTTGGCTACTTTTTCTTGATTTTTGCCTACTTCTTTCTGTTACTTGTTAGTTTGGTGATTTTCGTTCTAGGATCATGATGTGTCAATATTGTGAACTTGATTTTGAAGACCTAGAATCCACCTTGTTGGCCTCGATGAAGATAAAAGTTTAGATGTTTTTTCCAATCACGGCATAATTCCGACATCCGTGATTTGCCCTAAATGTAATACTGCCTGTATTTTAAGACAAGACTCGAAGATGTTTAGGTGCCATAAAAAAAATCCAAAAAATAAGCGTGAGTGTGGATTTACTGTTTCTATCTTTAAGGGCACATGGCTGGAACATTGCAACTTCTCAGTGAATAAAAACCTCCGGTTCATAAATATTTATTTGCGAAAATATTTTTCACAACGTTATGCCGAGAAAGTTATAAAACTAGGTAGCGAGTCCATTGTTAACTGGAAATCTTTTTGTGGTGAAGTGTGTGATAAGGTGATTGGTTAGGTTAGGTTAGGTTAGGTTAGGTTAGGTTGTGTTTAGCACGAATGCAAACTTTTCTGGGTTAATATTCGTTTTAATGCTTTGTTCGTTTTCGATAGGAGACATTCTATGACAATTTAACATATAAATTCATATTCAGGACACCTTGAAACCTCAGGGAAACTGATAAAAATCAAGGAAATGTAATAATTATTTTTTATGGAAAAAAAAAACATTTAAAAAAATTTAGACGTAAAAAGCAGCCATTATAGGCCATTGACCGAGTATTTAGCTTTTAACGCTGTTAAAATTTTAACGAACTTCGCCCTCTCCAGTTTTATGGGGAGACATCTCGTGGCAAAATTAGGAAACATAGGTCAAAACAACCAATTAAAAATCGTTTTTGTTTCACGTGACCTTATCCGACCAATCAGAGACGTACATTTTGAATCTCTCATAATGCATACTCATTTAAGAATGCTTTTTCAGTCTGGTTTTCATTTTGGTTTGCGGAGGTTGTGATTGCCTGGGTTTTTGGTACCTTGGAACGCAGTTCCAAAAAACTACTGTTGTTTGCGGTTCCTCAGAGAGACGCAACAACTCTTGTTCGCCTGATCCAGCAACATATTAGGCCTGGGACTACAATCTATTCCGACGAGTGGCGTGCGTATTCTCAACTTGGAAATCTAGGCTACATTCACCGGACAGTCAACCATTCACAGCGGTTCGTGGAAGACACCGTTCACATTCAAAATATTGAGCGTTGTTGGAAAGACGTGAAAAGCTGGATATTACGGTCTGGCAACAAAACACAATCAGTTTAGTTTAGGTTAGGTTAGGTCAGTTTAGGTCAGGTCAGTTTAGGTTAGGTCTGTTTAGGTTAGGTTAGGTCTGTTTAGGTTAGGTTAGGTCTGAACCAAAACACATTTTTCTGGTGTTTTTTGGTGTGATTTGCTCAAATCTGAACTTCATTTCTTTAGGAAATGAGCCATTTTTGAGAAATTTTCAATTTTAAAATTTCTCAAAAATGGCTCATTTCCCAAAGAAACGAAGTTCAGATTTGAACAAATCACACCACAAAACACCAGGAAAATGTGTTTTGGTTCAGAAAGGAGGAAAAGCACTAAAACGAATAATTACCCTTTTCTGGTCGATTTTGAGGTGTTTTGCACGAATCTGCCATCCGTTTCCTGTGCAAATGCGTAGTTTTTGAGATGACGATATCTCGAAAACTACGCATTTGCACAGGAAACAGATGGCAGATTCATGCAAAACACCTCAAAATTGACCAGAAAAGTTTGCTCTCATTATAAAAAGAGACTGGGTCAAAAAACGAATAATTACCACAAATACCAAAAGTACATTATAGCCAAAACAAGAAACATATTTTATTAAAAAAAGTACATTTGAACAAATTTACATATATATATATATACAGGGCATCCCAAAAAAATGTATACACACTTTAACAGCTGATAGCTCAATTGATGTTTCTTTCTTTCCAAGTTAAACCCATTAGAATTAATAATGGCAGTCAGACTAAGCTTTGAACAAAGGAAATTCATTCTAAAATGCTACTGGAAGTGTGAAAACGCAGTTGAAGTGCAAAGACAGTTTAGGAGGGAGTTTCAAACAGATCCACCAACGCGACTTACCATCACTCGAATTAGAGATAAGTTTGAAGCCGATGGAACTGTTCAGAATGTCCACAAGAAGCATTCCGGAAGACCACGGACATCGACAAGCCCCACAAAGCAAGAAAGAGTACTGGAAACGTATCACCAAAGTCCAAGAAAATCTGTGTGGCAAGCGAGTCGTGAGGTAGGAATTTCAGAATCGTCTGTCCAACGCATTTTGAAGCGCTGTCAATGGAAAAGTTACATTCCAAGATTAGTCCATGCTATTAATGAAGATGATCCGGACCGAAGAATGGAGTATTGCGAGTGGTACTTGGCACGATGTGGATGTGGATTGGACGAAGGGGTTTCGTACAATACCCTCCGCGTTCACCAGACCTCACACCACTAGACTTTTTTTTATGGGGATACTTAAAAGACAAAGTCTACACTATAAAACCTGCAACAGTCGCTGAATTGAGAGCAGCCATTGAACGAGAATGCACACAAATACCAAACGAAATGTTTCGTGATGTTTGCGATTCCATTGCTTCGCGTTATCAGCAGTGCCTGGACCAGAACGGACGTCAGTTTGAAAACAGGCATTGACAAAACAATTAAATAATGTCTGTAGATTCTATTACATTTTGAAAATGAAATGTATTTTAATAAACACTGCCTTTATAAGTATTTAAAGTGTGTATACATTTTTTTGGGACGCCCTGTATATATATATGTTTTTTTTAGTCAGTTTTTAATGGCAATTCAATATATGCTATAGTACTTGTTCAACTGCTTGTGACAGAGTAAAATCCCCAGATAAATATTTATTACTATTATTAGCCAAATTATGCAAACTGGAGTTCACTAATGCCCACTTACTTCGTCGCGTAGATACTTTAAGTTCGGGATTAGAATTTGAGCGGATACTGTGAAAATAGGTAAAATAATCATCTAAATTTAAGCGGTTACTTTCTTCTTTAACTGAGGAGCTAACATTCGAGTGTACCAAACTGTGTTTGCGATGTTTCTTGGATGCTGCATGTTTTTTGAGGTCATGCAGATGAGCTCTAAGCAACGCTTTACACCATTTGCATGATACATAAGTTGGTTTACTGGGTACAGGAGTTAACCAATCTCTAAGTTCTGGCTTAGTTAACCACTTAATACTAAATGACCTTTGTGGAATATAGTCACTTAAGCGATCTTGCAGCTTTCTTTTACGTCCCCTTTTCTTTCGTAAATTAAGCTTAGTACTATCATCTGGTACACGTTTGTTTGGTGGGAAATTGGATTCCTCATTAATTTCATGCACATTTGGCCTGCTATCGAGCTGTTGAAGTAATTCATCACTAACAAGTGCCACGTCAGTTGCGATATGTGGTTCAATTGTTTCCATCATTTCTAAAGGTTCTTTTTTTAAAGATATTGCACTTTGGTTCATGTCCGAAGTGGTCATCCTCATAAATATAGCCAATTATTAACATTCGGCTAATTCACTGGCTCAAAACAAAACAATGGCGACTTTGAAATTAGCCGTTGGTACTTGCTTCGCTTCTTCAAGGCGGATGAAATTGTGTTTGTAACAGGTAGAACCATTACAACAGAAGAGAACATAATAAGGATTCTTTACACAGACCTTAATAGGTCTTTATTCAAAAGATGTTCCATGGACAAATTTTGCAAATGTTGTTTGAGGGGAGATATGATACAGATGTTCAAAGTGTTTTCATGTTTGGACAATTTGGACATCTGTCACTTTTTCTTATTCGAGTCTGGTGGAAGAACTGGAAGACAGTAAAAAAAAAAAAGGAAACAAACATGCATGTAGACTGGATCTATGAAAATACTTTTTTCAGTCATACACTAATAAACTTTTTGGGATGACTTGCCATATGATGTATGATGTAAATAATAGTATGGAAAAATTATACATACCTACAATATGGTATCGTATATGGTGCTTTTACTTCTTATTGAATTAAATAACTACAAAATTGCCTCGGGATTGGCGACATAGCCAATTGGGAATGGAAATAATTGCCATACAAGAGAACCCAATATGTAGGCAATGGGTCCACATAACAAGAAAAATGTATTATTTCGTATCAAAATTTGCATCGTTGACGCATGAAAATTACTTCGAGAGAAGAAATAATGAAAATACAAAAATTAGATGTCTGGGGACTTTGTAAAGTCAGCGAATTTTGAAGACAAAGAGAGGCGGGATAGACAGCCACACGCCTTACAACCAGAAGTGAGAACCAACGAAATAATAAGGTATGGTAATTTCCTTTTTACCCTTAGGCAGTGCTAAATACCGAAGGTATGGAAAACTGATGTGTGGGTAGTTGGGAGGTAACGAAAATGGTTTACTGAGTAGGTAGGTAGTTAATCTAACAATTATTAAATTCCTTTTATGTCAATAACTGGGTGGATGAAACCAATTGGTTGCTCACCAGTTATTCTCCACACTAGTATTTATATAATGTGTGAGAAGACCGTGCTCGGTAATAGATATACATTACCGATCAACCAACCGAAGAAAAAAACCAAGACGACGCTGGTGGAAAAAGCCCCGCGAAAAGGAAGACAAGAGAGAACGAAAACGAGGAACGGGGCGAGAAGACGGAACGAGAGAAGGGAGAAGGACAAACAACGGAAAAAGATCCCCACCAGCAAGTACGCTCTCAACAATTAGACAGAAGGGGAAAAGAGACTCTAATAACTAGCAGTAAGTGACTAATTGTTTTAACCCAGTTAGAAGTAAACGCATTAAATTAAGCTGGGTCAGACAACTTAGGCCTACATTGTGGCCTAAGACCTAGCATCAACTCATAGCTTAACAAAGGTGAAGGTAGATTGCCCTAACCTAATTTGGTGAGGAATCCTACTGTGGACCTCAATTTATCTGCCCGCTCTGGACCATTTCCGGAATCTCTAGGCTGACCCCTACAAGGCTAGACTTAATCTACTCTATAGTTAGACTGGAGATATAAGGGGTGGGTTAATTGTGGACCAATTCATACAGAGCATTTTTCACAGAAGGCATATAAATTAAACATTGACCAGAAAAACGCCACTACTTAACAAGGTCTTTTGAAGACCTCCACAAACACAATTTTTTAACGAAAAAACGTAGGGTTTTTGTTATAATCTCTCCACCAATATTTGCTGGAAATTTCGGATCAATGAAAAAAAGCCACCCCCAAAAGTTTTTAGTAAACAATGCCACCCTAAAAAATGATCAAGTAAACAATGCCACCCCCTCAAAATCACTAAAGTAAAGAATGTAAGTAAAAACACCTTCATGAGGAATTGTTTATTATTTATTATGTATGCCCTTGATGATTGATTAGGTTAAGTCATGATATTTTCATTTAAACTAACTAAAATGTCGCAACTTAACTTAACCTAACCTAAATAATCTACCTACCTAAATAACTTACAGATCAATGAAAGAAAGCCACCCCGACCCGTTTAGGGGTGGCTTTCTTTCATTGATCCGAAATTTCCAACGTATGAGGGTGACGGCAATCAAACCATAACCCTATATAGGGTTTTTATAAAAGCTTCCTAGTTAGTTTTAAAAAAAAATTAAACGCTTTCAAGAATGAAATAGAGAGTGTGTAAATAATATATAGTTTAGCTCAAATAAGTAGGCTACTTCACTATCTTTGTAAATAGTTTAAGGATAATTGTTAGAAAATCTAGAAGAGGAAGAACCATTGTTGTCCCAAGGCGATATGATAGCTAAGCTGATTGATGCAGCATTGCCTGTATATATATTAAGTTAAGGTGTATATATATCCATCTCATAATTGTAAGGTAAGTGAAAAATTCACTTAATTTAGAGCTAGCATTTTTTAGCTCTTGTGGCATCATTGGTTGGGCACTCTTGTGGAATCATTGTTTGGGCACTCTTGTGGCATCATTTTTTGGGGCGCTGCGCGTCTTTTCTATTCGTTTGTGGAATGTGGTACTTACAGGGTGTGGTCTTATAGAGAGCTCTCTTGCAATTCAGTTTGGTTGTTTAGATACAAGATTGTTGCTTCGTGCAATAGTGCAGGTTGTGTTGTTGTTGCAAGGTTTAGAAAGAAGACCATAAATAGTGCCCCTTTTGTTTTTTATCTTAAATTCATGCAACTGAGGCCTAAGCTAGGCCCATATCAAGTCAGCAACCCTGAGGTAGGACCTAATAGGACCTCCAAGTCCGTAAGTTTTTAATCTAGCTTAACTTGGGCTGTATGTTAAACTGGCCCTTCAGAGCTTAGCCGTTCACGGCTCAGCTGGGATTTTGAACCCAATAAAAAAAATAATAACATGGTCCTTCAGAACCGGATTCTAGCCCAATACTGAGTCAGTGACTATTTTTCGGCAAAGTTCTGATTGTGCAAATTGTAGCCCAATTTAGGCCTAGACGGGTTGAGCATAATTGAGTTAAGGTCCCAGGATAGAAAGTTTGGTCGCCCAATTGCGAAATTTGGCCACTCGTCTGTCGTTGTTTTGGACCTACATTTTTACCGGTTTGGTTAATTTTGGTTTATTATTCGTAGTCGAAGGTTGCAGACTTCGGTGCGCCAGTTACTTGGGTGGAAAATTTGGTATTCCATACTGGTGGTTGGTCAGTACCCCAACCAAGCAATTCAGTTTATTTGAAAAAAGCAAAATTTGCGTTTGATCAGTTTGGTTAAGTATTTTTGCCAATTCAGCCTATTTGGCATTGAGCCCAATTGTTGTTTGCATTGAAGATGAGTGCATCTGAATTGAACAAGTTTAAAAAAAGGAGAAGCGCCTACAAAGGTCTAATTACAAAGATTATTGCCACTATAGATTCTGCCATAGAGCAAGAGGATTTAAGCTTAGTGACTGCGCAGCTTTCCATATTAGAAACTAAAAAGGTTGATCTAAGTGAAGTAAATGTTAAAATTGAGGCTCTTATAGAAGAGGATGAAATAGAAAATAACATAATTTACTTTGAAGAGATTATTGATGATATAATTAAAGTATGCCACGGAGCAAAAGAGTTTAGCAGCTCAGTACAGTTAGAGACCAGGTCTAATAAATAATGAGACACAACCCTCAACAAATGGTGTTTGTGAAGTTAAGGTTAACAGATCTGCAGTTCAATTACCGAGGCTTGTTATGGAAAACTGATGAGTGGGTAGTTGGGAGGTAACGAAAATGGTTCACTGAGTAGGTAGGTAGTTAATCTAACAATCATTAAATTCCTTTTATGTCAATAACTGGGTGGATGAAACCAATTGGTTGCTCACCAGAGTTATTCTCCACACTAGTATTTATATACTGTGTGGGAGGAGCGTGCTCGGTAGTGGAGATACATTACCGCTCAACCAACCGAGGAATAAACCAAGACAACGCTGGTACAAGAAGCCCCGCGAAAAGGAGAAGGGAGAGACTGTAATAACTAAAAGTAAGTGACTAAATGAGTTTTTACACCAACAGTTAATCACATTAAATTAAGCAGGGTCAGACAAGTTAGGCCTACATTGTGGCCTAAGACCCAGCATCAACTCATAGCTTAACAAAGGTGAAGGTAGATTGCCCTAACCTAATCTTGTGAGGAATCCTACTGTGGACCTCAATTTATCTGCCCGCTCTGGACCATTTCCGGAATCTCTAGGCTGACCCCTCTAGGCTAGACTTGATCTACTCTATAGTTAGACTGGAGATATAAGGGGTGGGTTAATTGTGGACCAATTCATACAGAGCATTTTTCGCATTGGTGGTCCGTGTGTGGGGAATTTACAAACCTTAACCTTACTTAACAAAAATTGCAGAATTAGGCTAAATGGTCGAGCCTAAGCCTAACCTGAGCAAGCCTAATTAGGTCTACAACCTAGGGCCTAACTAGGAAACATTTACATTTAAGGAGTCTCATTCTCTTATAAGCCTAACCTGAGCAAGCCTAATTAGGTCTACAACCTAGGGCCTAACTAGGAAACATTTACATTTAAGGAGTCTCATTCTCTCATAAGCTTAGACCTGAGTGACACACAAGTACTTGGGGGTGATTAAACCAAATTTAAACTTGCTGTTTTGTCTGTGCTCTCTCTTCTCTGGTAATTTCTTCTTGTCCAATATTTCATTACGATCCCCAGTTAAACAACATTAGTGAACAAGCATTTAAAATGCATACAACTCCAAGCATCCAATTCTTCTTTTAAGGAAGAATCACTCAACAGATTTTTCAACAGGCACATGCATTCCTTGCAATCTGTGTATATATATGTATATATACACTGTACTCTTTACATGTGCCACAAATACACTCAACCTATCTGAACATAAGCAATGATTGCATGGGTTACTCAAAGGGGTCTTATGGCCTACCTTGGCCATGGGCCAAAACAATGAGCCTTGGTCTTTTGGCCTACCTTGGCCATGGGCCAAACAATAAAGGTCTTATGGCCTACCTCAGCCATGGGCCAAAACAATGAGCCTTGGTCTTTTGGCCTACCTTGGCCATGGGCCAAACATTAAATGTCTTATGGCCTACCTTGGCCATGGGCTAAACATTTTCTTATGGCCTACCTTGGCCATAGGGAAAACAATTACAAGGGTCTTATGGCCTACCTCAGCCATGGGCCAAAACAATGAGCCTTGGTCTTTTGGCCTACCTTGGCCATAGGCCAAACATTAAATGTCTTATGGCCTACCTTGGCCATGGGCTAAACATTTTCTTATGGCCTACCTTGGCCATAGGGAAAACTATTACAAGTGTCTTATGGCCTACCTTGGCCATAGGGAAAACTATTTGGGTTACTCACTCTCCTGGCTGAGATTGAGAACATCATTAACAATAGACCACTCACTTATGTGAGTGACAACATTAATGACCCAGAACCATTAACTCCAAATCATTTGATTCGGGAGAACAAGTTAGTCTCCTGCCGGACTACAAAACAAATGACTAAGAAGGATTGGTCTGACACAATTAAGGTAGGGGACCTTGTTCTCATACATGACAGTACTCCAAGACAAAACTGGCCTCTGGCTAGAGTTTCAGAACTCAGACCAGGGGCAGACGGGGTAACAAGAGTGGTCAAATTAAGGACTTCAACGGGTGACACAACAAGAGACATTTCTCTTTTGTACCCTTTAGAGTCTGGACCCAAAACAATGGACTTTGGAGAACCTTCTCCACTGACAGTAACAACTGGAGACACTGAACTTCCAGTAACTATTCCTTTGACAGTAGGAATGGTAACGCATCCTACTACAACATTGACAGACACAAGACCTCAGCGACAAACAGCATTAAAAGCGCGACTATTTTTACAACAAAAAATAGATGCTGGGGAATTGTAATTTTATCTTCTAACTTTCATTTTTCTTTTCTTATGGTAAAGACCATAGACAGTTTCATCCTATGGATGTATATTTTATCTTCTAATTAAATGCTACACCTTCTCCATGAGAAGGTGAGGATAGGCACTGTTAATCAGATTAACAGGCATTTACAGTTAAATAATTAGCTAGTCTACACTCAGACAAAAATTGGTGACAATGACACCAAAATTTTTATCTCCCGGGGCCCCCAGTATATGGAAAACTGATGAGTGGGTAGTTGGGAGGTAACGAAAATGGTTCACTGAGTAGGTAGGTAGTTAATCTAACAATCATTAAATTCCTTTTATGTCAATAACTGGGTGGATGAAACCAATTGGTTGCTCACCAGAGTTATTCTCCACACTAGTATTTATATACTGTGTGGGAGGAGCGTGCTCGGTAGTGGAGATACATTACCGCTCAACCAACCGAGGAATAAACCAAGACAACGCTGGTACAAGAAGCCCCGCGAAAAGGAGAAGGGAGAGACTGTAATAACTAAAAGTAAGTGACTAAATGAGTTTTTACACCAACAGTTAATCACATTAAATTAAGCTGGGTCAGACAAGTTAGGCCTACATTGTGGCCTAAGACCCAGCATCAACTCATAGCTTAACAAAGGTGAAGGTAGATTGCCCTAACCTAATCTTGTGAGGAATCCTACTGTGGACCTCAATTTATCTGCCCGCTCTGGACCATTTCCGGAATCTCTAGGCTGACCCCTCTAGGCTAGACTTGATCTACTCTATAGTTAGACTGGAGATATAAGGGGTGGGTTAATTGTGGACCAATTCATACAGAGCATTTTTCGCACTTGTAATCAAAACATTTTCTGGGAGTATTCAGGAATGGCAAGGATGGGCAGACAGTTTTCAATCAGCAGTTCATTCTAGTCAAATGTTAAGTGCGGTGGAGAAGTTTAATTATTTGCAGTCCCTCTTGGAAGGGGAGGCAGCAAAGACAATAGCAGGATTAGCAGGTAAGCCAGAGATCTTAATTAAAAGCCACCTCCGTGAACTTTTAGCTATACCTCCTGTTAATAATCCCAATAGTGTCAAGGAGTTACGGCAGTTATATGATGAATTTGAAGTTAGAACTAGGTCCCTGGACAACTTGGATGTAGGAATAGAAAGGTATGGTATAATGTTGGTCACTATACGGGAGTCTAAAGTGCTTAGCTCAATTTTGCTTGAATTAAGTAGGGGACACTCTACAGAACATGTGTATATCCCCCTTCAGCAGATGTTATGTCTTTTAGGCACAGAATTAGCAAGACGAGAGGGAATTGAGTTTGCACAGTGGGATGTTAAACAAAGGGACAAAGGCAGGCACAGCACCAAGGTTTCTACAAAAAGGAATAGCCCAGGTACAGTGTCAGCTCTACATGCATCCTCTGAGAATAAATTAAAGGGAATCAAGGAATGCATATTTTGCGAAGGCAACCACAAGTCATATAAATGTGAAGTGGCTGAGGCTTTACCTTTTGAGGAGAGAAAGGACAGGGTAACTAAGCACAGCATGTTTTAAATGTTTTTTGAAAGGTCGCAGAGCAAGGTTTTGTAAGTTTAAAATTTTGTGCAAAAAATGTCATGGCAGGCATCAGCCATTATTGTGTGAAAACACTCCTAGTACGCCTACCCAAGAAGTAGACACATCAGTGGCACATGCCACTGCTAGGAAAGGGAGTAAAAGCAAAGGGGGATTATTGCAAACAGCTGCAGCCTTATTAATTGGGAATGATGGAGAAGCAACTGTAAGAGTGTTGTTTGATAGTGGTAGCCAGTGAAGCTTCATTAAGACCAGAATTTCCAGAAAATTGAAGTTTAAAGAACTTAAGAGGGAAAATTTAAGAATTTCTGGGTTTGGGGGTTCCGTTCAAAACCGAACCAAAGTTAAGAAAGTAGAAGTTCTGGTTAAGGGGTTGTTACCACAAAGTCCCACTCTCAAGGTCCAAGCTGTAGAGATTGAGGAACTTTGTGCTCCAGTCCCTACTTGTTTAGATATGGCATGTGTCCAAGAATTGCAAGTTAAAGGAATTAATTTGGGCAATAATAAGTTTGAAGGAACAGAAGATATTAGTCTTTTGATTGGAGCTGACTATTACTGGGACTTCATCACTAGTAATATTGTACGCACATCTCGAGGTCCGGTAGCTATTGAAAGTAAGCTAGGCTGGATGCTACATGGTAGCTATTGCAATGAAATAGAGGTTAAAGCTCTTTTTGTTAAGATTGAGGAGAACAGCCATGGTTTGGAAAGGTATTTGAAAGCGTTTTGGGAACTTGAATCCATTGGCATAAAGGACAAACAGGCAAGTACAATGAACAGTGATGTTTTAAAGCAATTTGAAATTGGGTTTAGAGATGGTTGCTGTGAAGTTGGCCTCCCTTGGAGGGATTCTTGCAAACCCGGTTCAAACCTTCAGCTAGCTAATCGGAGGTTGGAGACTTCATTGTACAGGCTAAGAAAAAATGAGGAGTTGTTAATTAAATACAATGAGGCCATCCTAAGCTATGTAATGGAGGGCTATGCTGAAAGGGTGCAAGGTGAGCTGGTGAGCCAGGAGGCACATTATCTGCCACACCATACAGTGGTACGGCGAGACAAAACTACCACCAAACTGAGGGTAGTTTTTGATGGCTCAGCCAAGGACAAAGGTGGTGTGTCCTTGAATGACTGTTTGGATGCTGGGCCAAATTTAAATGCAGATTTATTTCCCTTGTTACTGAGATTCAGGTTTGGTAGAGTAGCATTGACTTCAGATGTGAAGCAAGCCTTTTTGCGGATAAAGTTAAAACCAGAGGACAGAGATGCAGTAAGGTATCTGTGGGTGGATACGAAAGACTTGTTGGAAAATGAACCTAAGGTTCAAGCATATAGAATGAAGTCAGTGTTGTTTGGCCTCAGCTCTAGTCAATTTCTGTTGGCAGCTACTATGCAGTACCATTTTAAGAAATATTCTGAAGTCTATCCTAACACCATTGAACATTGAACACATAAGCAAAAATTTTTATGTTGATGATTTGCTGTGTTCCGTAGATAATATAGAAATGGCTAAACAGATATTCATGGAGGCTAGAGCTATAATGAGGGAGGCTGGCATGGAGCTTAGAAAATGGCAGACCAATCATTCTCAATTACAAGAGTTTATGAGTCAGTCCCGTGTAGGACCTGATGCAGCAGAAAGTATTGAGGATTCTGGTATTAAGGAGTTGTGGGCAATAGACACAAAGGTGCTAGGCATGGTTTGGCAGCAAGGAGAGGATTTGTTTACCTTCAATGGGATATCTTTAGTAGAGCTGGCTGAGAATGAGACAAGGTGAACAAAACGTACAGCTCTTAGTTTGGCTTCAAAGGTCTTTGATCCCCTTGGATTCCTGGCTCCATTTGTGATAAAGTAAAAAATTTGGTTTCAGAGCCTCTGGAAAATTGGACTTGGTTGGAACCAAGAGTTACTTGATCATATGGTGGTAAGGTGGAAATATTGGTTCAAAGAATTGGCACATCTTGGAGACATTGAAATCCCAAGATGGTACTTTGGAGAGTTGAACAATAGTCCAGACAATTTGGAGCTGCACATCTTTTGTGATGCAAGTGAGGAAGCCTATGCAACTTGTATTTATATAAGAGGCGCATTGCAAGAGGAAGTAAGTTGCAGGTTGGTTGCTGCAAAGAGCAGAGTAGCACCTTTGAAAAGGCTTTCTGTTCCAAGGTTGGAATTGATGGGTGCAGTTATTGCTAGTCGGCTTGCAGTTACAATGCAAAAGTCTTTGGCCCTCTATGAAATTCCAAGCTATTATTGGAGAGACTCCACTATAGTTTGGCACTGGTTAAGAAGCCAGGCAAGGAAATGGAAACCATTTGTTGCCAATAGGGTGGAGGAAATTCAAGCACACACAGATCCCAAGCAATGGAAGCATTGTCCAGGCACCCAAATCCCAGCTGATTTACCAACACGAGGAATTTCAGTGAAAGATCTTGTACAGTCAAGTTTGTGGTGGAATGGGCCAGAATGGCTAAAACTTGGAAGCGAAAACTGGCCTAATCAGCCTATTGTAGGAGAATGCCAGGCTCAAGAAGAATGGGTGAGTGAAATGAGAAAATGCACTGTGAACAGTTGTCAAGTTATGCAGCAGGACCCCATATTGAGGCTTGAGGACATTAGCGGTCTGAAAAGGTTGTTAAGAGTAACAGCATGGGTATATAGATTTACCAACAATATTAAGGGAGAAACAAGAAGGGGAAGGATTCTCAACAGTAAGGAGATTCAGCAAGCCAGGCAATACTGGGTGGTATATGTGCAGAAGGAAAAATTTAGTGAAGAGAGGGAATTGCTCACCAGCCGTCCATTACAGGTTCTACCAACACATTCTGCTCTCAAGGGTTTGGATGTGTTTTTGGATTTATTGAGAGTAGGAAGTAGACTACAGTTTTCTGGGCTTCCAGAGGAGAAAAGATATCCAATTTTGCTACCTTCTGGAGGGCACTTTGTGGAACTTTTGATCCTGGATACTCATCGTAAGTTGTTACATGCTGGAGTTAGAGAAGTGATAATAGAGATCAGACAACAGTTTTGGATTCCCAAAATTAGACGAGTAGTAAAAAGGTCTTGCATAAATGTGTGGTTTGCAAGCGTTGGAGTGCAAAGCCTTATTATGAAAAGTTGGCCCCATTTCCAAGAGAAAGGTGTGTCTATACTGCCTCATTTGATGTAGTGGGAGTAGACTTCGCAGGTCCAGTCTATGGGTATGAGCAAGGGGAGACTAACAAAGGTTATATATGTCTTTTCACATGTGCTACCACCAGAGCAATCCATTTGGAGTTGGTAAGCAACTTAAGTAGTGATGTATTTCTTTTGGCCTTTTAAAGGTTTGTGAACAGAAGGGGTTTCCCAAATAAAATCATATCGGATAATGCAAAAACCTTCAAAAAGGCTGCAAAGGGACTCCAAGAAGTTTGGTCCTTGCTAAAAGAGGAAGGATTCCAATCCTACTTTTCACACCAAGGGGTACAGTGGGAGTTTATTGTTGAGAGAGCACCATGGTGGGGAGGATTTTGGGAAAGGCTAGTGAGAAGTGTAAAGTGTCCATTAAAGAAACTTTTAGCTAATGCTCATTTGAGCAAAGAAGAATTCTGCACTGTTTTGTGTGAAGTAGAAGCAATGGCGAACAGTAGGCCTATCACTTTTGTTTATAACAGTATGCAGGATGCAGAGCCATTGACACCAAATCATTTTCTTTGTGGTAAATGATTAACATCAAGCCCCAGTGTGCCAGAAGACTTGCAGCCTATCCAGAGCACTCAAGGAGAGTTAACCAGAAGGTTCAGGTACCTTGAAGAGCTACAAGATCAGTTATGGAAGAGGTGGCAGATGGAATACTTGCCAGTACTCAATTATTACCCATCAGGCAATGTAAAGGGCTCCAATGCAAATTGTATCAAGGTGGGAGAAGTGGTAATGATTGGGGATGAAAGACCAAGGCAATGCTGGAAGCTTGGCATAATTGAAGAGTTGTTTGTTGGCAAAGACAATTTAGTTAGGTCTGCACTGATAAAGACTTCAGGAGAAAAATTAAAGAGACCTATACAAAAACTCTATGCTTTAGAAATCAGCAAAAACATGGATAGTCAAGATGAAACATTTGAGTTACAGCCTCATGGAGAAGGCTTGGCTAAACTTGCAGAAGGTAATGACAACAATGCCTCTTCGGTGGGGAGTGTTAGAAAATCTAGAAGAGGAAGAACCATTGTTGTCCTAAGGCGATATGATGACTAAGCTGATTGATGCAGCATTGCTTGTATATATTAAGTTAAGGTGTATATAATATATCCATCTCATAATTGTAAGGTTAGTGAAAAATTCACTTAATTTAGAGCTAGTATTTTTGGGCTCTTGTGGCATCACTGTTTGGGCACTCTTGTGGCATCATTTTTTGGGGCGCTGCGCGTCTTTTCTACTCGTTTGTGGAATGCGGTACTTACAGGGTGTGGTCTTATAGAGAGCTCTCTTGCAATTCAGTTTGGTTGTTTAGATACAAAATTGTTGCATCGTGCAATAGTGCAGGTTGTGTTGTTGTTGCAAGGTTTGGAAAGAAGACCATAAATAGTGCCCCTTTTGTTTTTTATCTTAAATTCATGCAACTGAGGCCTAAGGTAGGCCCACATCGAGTCAGCAACCCTGAGGTAGGACCTAATAGGACCTCCAAGTCCGTAAGTTTTTAATCTAGCTTAACTTGGGCTGTAGGTTGAACTGGCCTTTTAGAGCTTGGCCGTTCACGGCTCAGCTGGGATTTTGAACCCAATAAAAAAAAATAATAACAATAATTAAATGACTCGAAACTGATACTTTACAAAATATGATGATAAAATATAGCTTAAGATCATCCATCTGACTTCGATAACCTCGATAAGCACAAGTGGCAACATATTTACCAAATGTAATGTAATGAAAGCCAAGTGAACTAAAAACATTAGGCCTAACTGCTTCCTTTCGTTGGAGTCAGCTTTTTAAAATAGTTTCATCCAAATGAAATTGTATTTGTTTTTTAGAGTAATTTTGAGCATTTTTAATGTATTGTCTGTATATTAATACATCAACTTTGGGCAAATAGTAGTGGTGTACCGATTAATCAGCATCAGTAGAATTGGCATCGGTCAAATTTAGATTCAACTACCGATTCTTTGAAATTTTAAAATTTTCATGACAAACCAGTATATATATTTATAGAACACTGAATGTACAAAAGAACACTCTTTATAATAATTTCTACTCCTTTCAAAGTGTAATTGTATAAAATACATTTTCCATTCACGAAAAAGGTAAACCTTAATAAGTTAAGTTACCCATAAATTAAAATTTTCTCTAACTAGCTGAAAGTTAAATATTACAAACTGTTGTAATCTCCTTCTCTTTATTATAATACTACTTTATAATTTTTATTAACAATAATTCTATATTAAGTTCTACTTTATAATTTTTATGGATCACCTGAAGATCAGGGCCCCCAGCGGGCCAAAGTTGCTAAATTGGCATCACTGCATATCGGTAGATCCAAAACGAAGAAAAACGTTTCTGAACGATTTGAAACGTTTCGTTCGACCAGAAAATGCTAAATTTAACCTCGCTTAGTAACATATGGCACCTTTTTAAAGCAGTTTGCACCTTGTTGCGTTTTTAACTACTTTGTCGTGTTAATAGTTCTGAGAAAAATTAGTACAACGGAGGTATATAAAAGAGTAAATGAACATGCCAATGATGAAGATCTAAAAGATATGACCTTTGAGCCCCTTTTTATGAAACTTTGCCACTTTTTAACTACACTTTAGGCACTTTTAAAGGTAGATTTAGCAACACTGCCGAAATTAAACAATTCTCAGTTCCAAGTTGGTTTACTCAGTGGATGAGTGCATGATTACATGAAGTTAATTGATTGTCATCAGTTTATTATTGAAAGTGGTAAAAATAGTCATAATTCTTACTTGGTGATCACAAGAGTGGAAGGTGATGACAGTAAGTGTTTTTGTAATTACTGTAAATGTTCCATAGCTGCCAGAATAAATGACATAGAGCGACATAGTAATACTACTAAACACAAAAAAGCTGAGGAGCCTTTTAGTTGCCAGAGATAAACACGGCTGCCATTTGCAATTAGCGCCGATGTAACTGTTAAACAAACAAGGAAGCATGTCTATGTTTATTGCTGAGCACTGTTAATTAAAAGTTGTGGATCATTTACGTGAACTTGTTAAAGAATGCTTTGGAGATAGCAAGGAAACAAAAAATCTGAAACTTAAGCGAACAAAGTGTACTGTTATTATTACAAATGTTCTTGGACCATATTTTAGTGAGGAGTTAAAAAATGACTTAGGAAATAGCAAGTATAGTTTAATAATTAACGAATCTAATGATATTTCTGTTATAAAGTTACTAGGAATTGTCATTAGATATTATTCAGAGATTAGAAAGAAGATCATTGTAACTTATTTAGACTTGATTGAATTGGATGAATGTACTGCTGTTGCAGTATGCCATGCAATAAAGGAATGCTTAAAAAAACATGGCCTTGATTTGCAAAATCTAATTGCTCTAGGAACAGACAATGCCTCAGTTATGACAGGTATAAACAATGGAGTATATGCAACATTAAAAAAAGAAGTTCCGCATCTAATACTTATAAGATGTATTTGTCATTCGCTTCAACTTGCTGTGCCACACGCTGCAGCTGAGTATTTGCCTACCTTAGGCCTCAGTTGTATAAAATTAAGAAAAAAACAAAAGGGGCACTATTTATGGTCTTCTTTCTAAACCTTGCAACAACAACACAACCTGCACCATTGCACGATGCAACAATCTTGTATCTAAACAACCAAACTTAAGTGCAAGCGAGCTCTCTATAAGACCACGCCCTGTAAGTGCCGCATTCAACAAACGAGTAGGTAGGACGCGCAGTGCCCCCAAAAAATGATGCCACAAGAGTGCCCAAACAATGATGCCACAAGAGCCCAAAAATGCTAGCTCTAAATTAAGTGAATTTTTCACTAACCTTACAATTATGAGATGGATATATATACACCTTAACTTAATATATACAAGCAATGCTGCATCAATCAGCTTAGTCATCATATCGCCTTGGGACAACAATGGCTCTTCTTCTTCTAGATTTTCTAACACTCCCCACCGAAGAGGCATTGTTGTCATTACCTTCTGCAAATTTAGCCAAGCCTTCTCCATGAGGCTGTAACTCAAATGTTTCATCTTGACTATCCGTGTTTTTGCTGAATTCTAAAGCATAGAGTTTTTGTATAGGTCTCTTCAATTTTCCTCCTGAAGTCTTTACCAGTGCAGACGTAACTAAATTGTCTTTGCCAACAAACAACTCTTCAATTATGGCTATTATGCCAAGCTTCCAGCATTGCATTGGTCTTTCATCCCCAATCATTACCACTTCTTCCACCTTGATACAGTTTGCATTGGCGCCCTTTACATTGCCTGATAGGTAATAATTGAGTTCTGGCAAGTATTCTATCTGTCACCTTTTCCATAACTGATCTTGTAGCTCTTCAAGGTACTTGAACCTTCTGGTTAACTCTTCTTGAGTGCTCTGGATAGGCTGTAAGTCTTCTGGCAAACTGGGGCTTGATGTTAATCGCAGTGGCGGCTCGTGACTAAAAATTCTAGGGGTGCTGTCTCTAAGAATGGGTTGAAATAATTACTGAAATAAAAGGATGAGCATTGAGCAATGAATAAAAGTTTCAAAAGTTATTGAAAAAGTTATTCAGTGAGCTCATCCTTATATTGTTCTTGATTATTTCAATTGTAAATAAAAAATTTAGGGGTACTGCAGTTCCGCAGTGCCTACCGACGAGCCGCCACTGGTTAATCGTTTACCACAAAGAAAATGATTTGGTGTTAATGTTATTATTTTTTTCTTATTAGGTTCAGAATTATTATTTTTGTTTATTTTATTCGGTTCAGAATCCCAGCTGAGCCGTGAACGGCCAAGCTCTGAAGGGCCAGTTTAACCTACAGCCCAAGTTAAGCTAAACTAAAAACTTACGGACTTGGAGGTCCTATTATGTCCTACCTTAGGGTTGCTGACTCGAAGTCGGCCTACCTTAGGCCTCAGTTGCATAAAATTAAGATAAAACACAAAAGGGGCACTATTTATAGTTTTCTTTCTAAACCTGGCAACAACAACACAACCTGCACCATTGCACGATGCAACAATCTTGTATCTAAACAACCGAACTGAATTGCAAGAGAGCTCTCTATAAGACCACGCCCTGTAAGTGCCGCATTCAACAAACGAGTAGGAAAGACGCGCAGTGCCCCTCCAAAAAAAATGATGCCACAAGAGTGCCCAAAAACGCTAGCTCTAAATTAAGTGAATTTTTCACTAACCTTACAATTATGAGATGGATATATATAATATACACACCTTAATTTAATATATACAAGCAATGCTGCATCAATCTGCTTAGTCATCATATCGCCTTGGGACAACAATGGCTCTTCCTCTTCTAGATTTTCTAACAGTCAATGGCTCTGCATTCTGCATACTGTTATAAACAAAGGTGATAGGCCTACTGTTCACCATTGCTTCTATTTCACACAAAACAGTGCAGAATTCTTCTTTGCTCAAATGAGCATCAGCTAAAAGTTTCTTTAATGGACACTTTACACTTCTCATTAGCCTTTCCCAAATCCTCCCCACCACGCTGTTCTCTCAACAATAAACTCCCACTGTACCCCATGGTGTGAAAAGTAGGAGTGGAATCCTTCCTCTTTTAGCAAGGATCAAACTTCTTGGAGTTCCTTTGCAGCACTTTTGAAGGTTTTTGCATTATCCGATATGATTTTATTTGCGAAACTCCTGTTCACAAACCTTTTAAAGGCCAAAAGAAATACATCACTACTTAAGTTGCTTACCAACTCCAAATGGATTGCTCTGGTGGTAGCACATGTGAAAAGACTTATATAACTTTTGTTAGACTCCCCTTGCTCATACACATAGACTGGACCTGCGAAGTCTACTCCCACTACATCAAATGGGGCAGTATAGACACACCGTTCTCTTGGAAGTGGAGCCACCTTTTCATAATAAGGCTTTGCACTCCAACACTTGCAAACCACACATTTATGCAAGACCTTTTTTACTACTCGTCTAATTTTGAGAATCCAAAACTGTTGTCTGATCTCTATTATCACTTCTCTAACTCCAGCATGTAACAACTTATGATGAGTATCCAGGATCAAAAGTTCCACAAAGTGCCCTCCAGAAGGTAGCAAAATTGGGTCTTTTCTCCTCTGGAAGCCCAGAGAACTGTAGTCTATCTCCTACTCTCAATAAATCCTGATCCAAAAACACATCCAAACCCTTGAGAGCAGAATGTGTTGACGGAACCTGTAATGGACTGCTGGTGAGCAATTCCCTCTCTTCACTAAATTTTTTTCCTTCTGCACATATACCACCCAGTATTGCCTGGCTTGCTGAATCTCCTTACTGTTCAGAATTCCTTCCCTTCTTGTTTCTTCCTTAATGTTGTTTGTAAATCTATATACCCATGCTGTCACTCTTAACAACCTTTTCAGACTGCTAATGTCCTCAAGCCTCAATATGGGGTCCTGCTGCATAACTTCACAACTGTTCACAGTGCATTTTCTCATCTCACTCACCCATTCTTCTTGAGCCTGGCATTCTCCTAAAATAGGCTGATTACAAGGCCAGTTTTCACTTCCAAGTTTTAGCCACTCTGGCCCATTCCACCACAAACTTGACTGTGCAAGATCTTTCACTGAAATTCCTCGTGTTGGTAAATCAGCTGGGTTTATGGGTGCCTGGACAATGCTTCCATTGCTTGGGATCTGTGTGTCCTTGAATTTCCTCCACCCTATTGGCAACAAATGGTTCCCATTTCCTTGCCTGGCTTCTTAACCAGTGCCAAACTATAGTGGAGTCTGTCCAATAATAGCTTGGAATTTCATAGAGGGCCAAAGACGTTTGCACTGTAACTGCAAGCCGACTAGCAATCACTGCACCCATCAATTCCAATCTTGGAATAGAAAGCCTTTTCAAAGGTGCTACTCTGCTCTTTGCAGCAACCAACCTGCAACTTACTTCCTCTTTGAATGTGTCTCTTATATAAATACAAGTTGCATAGGCTTCCTCACTTGCATCACAAAAGATGTGCAGCTCCAAATTGTCTGGACTATTGTTCAACTCTCCAAAGTACCATCTTGGGATTTCAATGTCTCCAAGATGTGCCAATTCTTTGAACCAATATTTCCACCTTACCACCATATGATCAGGTAACTCTTGGTCCCAACCAAGTCCAATTTCCCAGAGGCTCTGAAACCAAATTTTTTACTTTATCACAAATGGAGCCAGGAATCCAAGAGGATCAAAGACCTTTGAAGCCAAACTAAGAGCTGTACGTTTTGTCCACCTTGTCTCATTCTCAGCCAGCTCTACTAAAGATATCCCAGTGAAGGTAAACAAATCCTCTCCTTGCTGCCAAACCATGCCTAGCACCTTTGTGTCTATTGCCCACAACTCCTTAATACCAGAATCCTCAATACTTTCTGCTGCATCAGGTCCTACACGGGACTGACTCATAAACTCTTGTAATTGAGAATGATTGGTCTGTCATTTTCTAAGCTCCATGCCAGCCTCCCTCATTATAGCTCTGTATTATCCACGGAACACAGCAAATCATCAACATAAAAATTTTTGCTTATTTGTTCAATGGTGTTAGGATAGACTTCAGAATATTTCTTAAAATGGTACTGCATAGTAGCTGCCAACAGAAATGGATTAGAGCTGAGGCCAAACAACACTGATTTCATTCTATATGCTTGAACCTTAGGTTCATTTTCCAACAAGTCTTTCGTATCCACCCACAGATACCTTACTGCATCTCTGTCCTCTGGTTTTAACTTTATCCGCAAAAAGGCTTGCTTCACATCTGAAGTCAATGCTACTCTACCAAACCTGAATCTCAGTAACAAGGGAAATAAATCTGCATTTAAATTTGGCCCAGCATCCAAACAGTCATTCAAGGACACACCACCTTTGTCCTTGGCTGAGCCATCAAAAACTACCCTCAGTTTGGTGGTAGTTTTGTCTCGCCGTACCACTGCATGGTGTGGCAGATAATGTGCCTCCTGGCTCACCAGCTCACCTTGCACCCTTTCAGCATAGCCCTCCTTTACATAGCTTAGGATGGCCTCATTGTATTCATTTAACAAATCCTCATTTTTTCTTAGCCTGTGCAATGAAGTGATTGAAGTCTCCAACCTCCTATTAGCTAGCTGAAGGTTTGAACCGGGTTTGCAAGAATCCTTCCAAGGGAGGCCAACTTCATAGCAACCATCTCTAAACCCAATCCCTTTTTCAAGTTGCTCTAAAACATCACTGTTCACTGTACTTGCCTGCTTCTCCTGTTTGTCCTTTATGCCAATGGATTGAAGTTCCCAAAACGCTTTCAAATGCCTTTCCAAACCATGGTTGTTCTCCTCAATCTTAACAAAAAGAGCTTTAACCTCTATTTCATTGCAAAAGCTACCATGTAGCATCCAGCCTAGCTTACTTTCAATAGCTACCGGACCTCGAGATGTGCGGACAATATTACCAGTGATGAAGTCTCAGTAATAGTGTGGGGCCGCGCAGTTAATTTTCCGCATTTATATTATTTTTATATTAGTTACCGACAAACCAATTTTGCGCGTACCAAATTGTATATATTTTATCATTGTGTAATTTTAAGAATCATATATAATCTTTATAAATAAGTATTGTACATAAATTTATATATATATTTAATTAATTCAGCTGTATATAAATAACAAAATCTTCTGTAAAATAACCTCAGCCAACCAAGAACTCAATAAACTCTGAAAACGACCGGCTTTTCCTTCAAGACGCCAACCCCCAAACGACAGGGAGAGAAGAGGACACGAGAGGCCCCTAAAAGAGATACCCAACAAAGCGATAGCTTGCCTCTCGTATCCTTCATTCTTCCCGGCAACTACAAGTAGCACCAAGAAGGAACCAGCTACAATTGGTGACCCCGGAGTGACCCGAAGCAGCCAGCGGAAGCAGCATCCTTCAGTCGCCGGGCGGAACAAACCGAAGCCACGCCTCTTCGCCGCCCACCCGTAGTAGCCGGTCGGAACCAAAGCAGCAGCAGACCCGAATTACATTCCCGCAAGATGGAATCTGTTGAATCAGGAGTGCACCATGTCACCATCAAGCCACCCACGTTCTCTGAAGCGTCGGCCGCAGGATGGTTCTCCATCATGGAGGCACAATTCCACATTTCCAGAATAACATCCGAAGAGACCAAATTTTTCCATGTTCTAGCCTCGTTACCCCCCGAAGTCGTCTCACGAATTTCAGCAGCAACTCTCTCCAACAAGTCGTACACCGATTTAAAAGAAGAAATCGTGAGTCATTACGAAAAGACGAAGCCAGAACTCTTCGAACGACTCATCTCCAACACTCCTCTCACTGGAAAGCCCTCCCAATTCCTTCAAGATATCCACCAAACGGCACTGAAGGTGGGCGTCAGCGATGATTTGGTGAAGCATAAATTCATCCAGGCGCTCCCATCCTCAATAGCGCCCGTCGTAGCAGCACAAAAGGAGCTGACGCTAACTCAACTCGGCAAACTAGCCGATGAGTTAATACCGTTCGCTCAACAAAGCTGCTACGCGGCGCCAACGTCAACTCGAGCCAATACAAGCCCAAGAACGAATATCCCCATCGGCCTAAAACCCTTCAGCGAGAATCAGCGGCCGG
Organism: Bathynomus jamesi; assembly: GCA_023014485.1. Taxonomy (NCBI): domain Eukaryota; kingdom Metazoa; phylum Arthropoda; class Malacostraca; order Isopoda; family Cirolanidae; genus Bathynomus; species Bathynomus jamesi. The sequence goes on along the minus strand of JAJOZX010001000.1, from coordinate 464,805 downwards.
TGGTGTGCCGCGCGCACCTTTATTATGGCCCCCAAGCAAGGACCTGCAGGCCATGGTGCAAGTGGCCAAATAAAGATGACGCCAAGCTGCTCCCCTCGTCACGCCCAAATTCAAGATCTTCCTCACCATCAAGAGAAACGTCGGAAAACTAGATAAGCAGGCTGTGATTAACGCGACGTCCGGCCTGCCGCTGATCTCAGTCGCAGCTCGCATCGCCAGTCTGAAGGTCAATTTTATCATTGACACAGGAGCGAGCATCTCAATTTTACCACCAACTTGTGTCAATGATTGTCAACTCCACCCAACCGCAGTAAAGATTTCCACCGCAAACGGTCAGCCGCTCGAAATATTCGGAGAAGTAACACTGGACATATCAATTCCTAAATTACGAAGAATATTCAGGTGGCCATTCGTCGTCGCCCAAGTCTCCAGTCCACTTCTCGGCGCCGATTTTCTATCCCATTATGACATCCTTGTGGACTGCAAGCATGGCATTTTGAAGGATAGAGCAACAACTCTTCAAGCCACTACTAAACCTGTGCAATCCAAAGACCTTCACCTCATCAATATTAACCCTACCGACAAATTACCTCAAGAAATCAGGAACCTGCTTGACAAGTACTCCTCACTACTGAAACCAGCTCAGAAAGTTTACATCGACACTGGCAGCGCACCACCAGTGTTTGCAAGCCCTCGACGTCTTCCACCCGATAAATTATCCTCAGCTAAGGCTACTTTCAACAACTTACTTCAAGATGGAATTATAGAACCCTCAAAATCACCATGGGCCTCACCGTTACACCTCGTTCCGAAGAAGATACCAGGCGAATGGCGGGCGTGTGGTGATTATAGAAGCCTAAACGCTGTCACGAAACCGGACAGATATCCACTTCCTCATATAAGAAGTCTGTCAACATCTCTGCACGGAAAATCATGCTTTAGCAAAATCGATCTAGTCAGAGCATATCACCAAATTCCAGTCCACCCAGAAGATATCGAGAAAACGGCTATAACAACTCCATTTGGTTTATTTCAGTATTTATACATGCCATTTGGTTTAAGAAACGCCCCTGCAACATTTCAACGCTTCATGGATACAATTTTCAGAGGAGTTGACTGCGTATTTGTGTATCTCGACGATATTTTAGTCCATTCAAATAACGCAGTTGACCATTTGAAAGACTTAGAACGCGTATTCAAGATCCTTCAAGAACACAATTTAAGAATTTCCTTAGAAAAATGCATATTTCAGCAATCCAAAATTGAATTTCTGGGTCATGAAGTTTCCCCAGCAGGCATTCGTCCTCCTGTAAACAAAGTCTCCGAAATTCAAGATATTCCCCAACCGCAAGATTACCAAAGCCTCAGAAGATTCCTAGGAATGACGGGATTCTATCGCCATATGATACCCCGTTACGCCGATTTAGTCTCACCTTTAAGTGAAATCGTCAGAACTCAAGTCAAAAGCAAAAGTCTACAGTGGAACGACGAAGCAATTCAAGCCTTTCAAGATGTCAAGGATGCACTACGGAACGCCGTTACGCTTTGTCATCCTCTTCCATCAAGCTCAATCCTTCATTTAGTTACGGACTGCTCACAAATAGCAGCTGGAGCAGTTCTTCATCAAATAATCGACAGCACACCAGTTCCCATCGCCTTCTTTTCCAAGAAATTAACTACAACTCAGCAAGCGTACGCCGCATACGATAGAGAATTACTCGCAGCATACCTAGCCGTCCTGCATTTCCGTCAATTTTTAGAAGGTCGTCAAGTAATACTCTTCACGGATCACAAACCGATGGTTTCTGCCTACAAGAGTCCCTTACGAGCCAAGACAGACCGACAACAACGTCATTGGTCTGCCATCACGGAATACGTATGCGATGTAATACATATCTGTGGATCCGAAAACGTCGTAGCGGACTGCCTTTCACGCAACGTAAACGCAGTACATATCGACGCTTTCGATTTATCAGCAATCGCGGAATCTCAACAAAAAGATCAAGAAACGCAAGAATTTCTCCCACGTCTCAAGCCGTTCCCGTTTCCAGAAAATACAACTTTATATTGCGATACATCCACGCCATATCCCCGTCCTTTTGTTCCCAAGCAGCATCGATCTTCCATCTTCAATCAATTTCATAATATTTCTCATCCAGGCATCAAGCAATCACTTCGTATCATTAAATCAAGATACTTTTGGCCCTCAATGAATAAGGATATTCGAACTTGGTCCCGAAATTGTGAATCATGTCAATCCTCAAAAATTTCTCGCCATACAAAATCAGAAATAACCCCCTTCGATTTACCAAGTTCAAGATTTGAAACGGTACATATCGACATCGTCGGTCCCTTACCGCCAACCACTTTGCCCGGTCAAACATATCCTTCCCCATATAGATATCTCCTAACCTGCATCGATCGTGCCACAAGATGGATAGAAGCATATCCTCTGATTGATACTACAGCCACATCAATAGCACACGCATTTCTCGATGTATGGATTTCAAGATTTGGTGTACCACTGCAAGTCATAACGGACCGCGGATCCCAATTCGAATCCGAACTCTTTAGGGAACTCTCAGCTCTCATCGGATTTCACCGACTAAGAACTTTGTCGTATCGCCCTCAGACCAACGGAATAATTGAAAGATCTCATCGCACCATCAAGACAGCAATCATCGCTCGAAAACAAGATTGGCTCCCCGCTTTACCCATAGTTCTCCTTGGTTTACGCAGTCTCCCCAACGAATCGGGTTATTCACCGTTCACCACCGTCACCGGAACCACCCTATTATGCCCGAGGCCAATGATCGCCAATTCGTCGTCAAAATCCAATTCAAAATTCATCTCCGAATTAGCCAAGAAAATGACGCAAATCGATTTCGCCCAACTCTCTCAAGGAAACATTCACTCAGCCCCCAAATCATTCATTCCATCGGAACTCCACAAATCAAGCCACGTATGGGTACGCATCGACCGCGTTCGAAAACCATTCGAGGCACCATATCAAGGACCTTTCCGTGTTCTCGAACGCCACGATAAGTACTTCGTAATAGAAAAAACTAACGGATCATCAGAAGCCATTTCAATTAATCGTTTAAAACCGGCGTATATAGTTTCAGGTCCCACACAGGTACCGGGCGCACAATCGGACGACATCGGATCGGAGAAAAAGCACGCAAGGAAAAAGGACGATGGAGGACGCACCTCGGAGGTAGCAAATACAGACCTCAGGACGGGCGCGCAGGACAACGCAACAACCGGAAACGAGGCCGACCGAGGATCAACGCGAGCTGGACGAAGGATCCGATTCAAATCAAGACCCGAATATTTCTACTTTTGATATACGTGCTCCGCTTCTCGGGGTGGGCAGTAGTGTGGGGCCGCGCAGTTAATTTTCCGCATTTATATTATTTTTATATTAGTTACCGACAAACCAATTTTGCGCGTACCAAATTGTATATATTTTATCATTGTGTAATTTTAAGAATCATATATAATCTTTATAAATAAGTATTGTACATAAATTTATATATATATATTTAATTAATTCAGCTGTATATAAAATAACAAAATCTTCTGTAAAATAACCTCAGCCAACCAAGAACTCAATAAACTCTGAAAACGACCGGCTTTTCCTTCAAGACGCCAACCTTCCAAACGACAGGGGGAGAAGAGGACACGAGAGGCCCCTAAAAGAGATACCCAACAAAGAGATAGCCTGCCTCTCGTATCTTTCATTCTTCCCCGGCAAATACAAGTAGCACCAAGAAGGAACCAGCTACAATAGTCAGCTCCAATCAAAAGACTAATATCTTCTGTTCCTTCAAACTTATTATTGCCCAAATTAATTCCTTTAACTTGCAATTCTTGGACACATGCCATATCTAAACAAGTAGTGACTGGAGCACAAAGTTCCTCAATCTCTACAGCTTGGACCTTGATAGTGGGACCTTGTGGTAACAACCCCTTAACCAGAACTTCTACCTTCTTAACTTTGGTTCGGTTTTGAACGGAACCCCCAAACCCAGAAATTCTTAAATTTTCCCTTTTAAAGTTCTTTAAACTTCAATTTTCTGGAAATTCTGGTCTTAATAAAGCTACACTGGCTACCACTCTCAAACAACACTCTTACAGTAGCTTCTCCATCATTCCCAATTAATGATGCTACATCTGTTTGCAATAATCCCCCTTTACTTTTACTCCCTTTCATAGCAGTGGCATGTGCCACTGATGTCTCTACTTCTGGGGTAGGTCTACTAGGAGTGTTTTTACACAATAATAGCTGATTCCGGCCATGGCATTTTTTGCACAAAATTTTAAACTTACAAAACCTTGCTCTGTGACCTTTCAAAAAACATTTAAAACATGCTGTGGACTTAGTTACCCTGTCCTTTCTCTCCTCAAAATGTAAAGCCTCAGCCACTTCACATTTATATGACTTGTAGTTGTCTTCGCAAAATATGCATTCCTTGATTCCCTTTAATTTATTCTCAGATGATGCATGTAGAGCTGACACTGTACCTGGGTTATTCCTATTTGTAGAAACTTTGGTGCTGTGCCTGCCTTTGTCCCCTTGTTTAACATCCCACTGTGCAAACTCAATTCCCTCTCGTCTTGCTAATTCTGTGCTTAAAAGACTTAACATCTGCTGAAGGGGGATGTACACATGTTCTGTAGAGTGTCCCCTACTTAATTCAAGCAAAATTGAGCTAGGCACTTTAGACTCCAGTATAGTGACCAGCATTATACCATACCTTTCCATTCCTACACCCAAGTTGTCTAGGGACCTAGTTCTGACTTCAAATTCATCATATAACTGCCGTAACTCCTTGACACTATTGAGATTATTAACAGAGGTATAGCTAAAAGTTCGCGGAGGTGGCTTTCAATTAAGCTCTCTGGCTTACCAAACCGTTTCTTTAATATATCCCAAGCCACATTATAATTAGCCTCTGTTAATGCTAATCCTGCTATTGTCTTTGCTGCCTCCCCTTCCAAGAGGGACTGCAAATAATTAAACTTCTCCACCGCACTTAACACTTGACTAGAATGAACTGCTGATTGAAAACTGTCTGCCCATCCTTGCCATTCCTGAATACTCCCAGAAAATGTTTTGAGTACAAGCCTCGGTAATTGAACTGCAGATCTGTTAACCTTAACTTCACAAACACCATTTGTTGAGGGTTGTGTCTCATTATTAGACCTGGTCTCTAACTGTACTGAGCTGCTAAACTCTTTTGCTCCGTGGCATACTTTAATTATCATCAATAATCTCTTCAAAGTAAATTATGTTACTTTCTATTTCATCCTCTTCTATAAGAGCCTCAATTTTAACATTTACTTCGCTTAGAGCAACCTTTTTAGTTTCTAATATGGAAAGCTGCATAGTCACTAAGCTTAAATCCTCTTGCTCTATGGCAGAATCTATAGTGGCAATGACCTTTGTAATTAGATCTTTGTAGGCGTTTCTCCTTTTTTTAAACTTGTTCAATTCAGCTGCACTCATCTTCAATGCAAACAACAATTAGGCTCAATGCCAAATAGGCTGAATTGGCAAAAATACTTAACCAAACTGATCAAACTCAAATTTTGCTTTTTTCAAATAAACTGAATTGCTTGGTTGGGGTACTGACCAACCACCAGTATGGAATATCAAATTTTCCACCCAAGTAACTAGCGCACTGAAGTCTGCAACCTTCGTCTACGAACAATAAACCAAAATTAACTAAACCGGTAAAATGTAGGCCCAAAACAACGACAGACTAGTGGTCAAGTTTTGCAATTGGGCGACCAAACTTTCTACCCTGGAACCTTAACTCAATTATGCTCAACCCGTCCAGGCCTAACTTGGGCTACAATTTGCACAATCAGACCTTTGCCGAAAAATAGTCACTGACTCAGTCTTGGGTTAGAATCCGGTTCAGAAGGACCATGTTATTTTTTATTTTATTGGGTTCAGAATCCCAACTAAGCCGTGAACGGCTAAGCTCTGAAGGGCCAGTTTAACATACAGCCCAAATTTAGCTAGACTAAAAACTTACGGACTTGGAGGTCCTATTAGGTCCTACCTCAGGGTTGCTGACTCGATGTGGGCCTACCTAAGGCCTCAGTTGTATAAAATTAAGATGAAAAACAAAAGGGGCACTATGTATGGTCTTCTTTCTAAATCCTGACTCGATGTAGGCCTATCTTAGGCCTCAGTTGCATAAAATTAAGATAAAAAAGGTGCACTATTTATGGTCTTCTTTCTAAACATTGCAACAACAACACAACCTGCACCATTGCACGATGCAACAATCTTGTATCTAAACAACCAAACTTAATTGCAAGAGAGCTCTCTATAAGACCACGCCCTGTAAGTGCCGCATTCAACAAACGAGTAGGCAGGACGCGCAGTGCCCCCAAAAAATTATTCCACAAGAGTGCCCAAACAATGATGCCACAAGAGCCCAAAAATGCTAGCTCTAAATTAAGTGAATTTTTCACTAACCTTACATTTATGAGATGGATATATACACACACACCTTAACTTAATATATACAAGGAATGTTGCATCAATCAGTTTAGTCATCATATTGCCTTGGAACAACAATGGCTCTTCCTCTTTTAGATTTTCTAACAAACATACAGCTGGTTTTCTCATTCATCGGTTCGTCAAGCTAAATATAAAAACTTTTTGCCACAATAAACGAAGGAAATCAACCTTTAAAGCTTGTCCAGCCTAGCACAAGAAGATGGTTGTCAATTGAATCTGCTGTAGTGAGAATTTTGCAGCAGTGGGTTGAGCTAGAGACCCATTTTGACATTGCAAGGAATGAAGAACAGTGCTACACAGCCGAAGTTCTTTTGTTTAATGGTTTGTGATAAGAAAAACTATGTTTTTCTAGTAATTTTAAGCAAATCCTTGCTGAAATGCAAAGAGTAAACAAGCGGAAACACAAGATCCCACTAAGTTATTGAATGATCTTCAGCATCTTATTGATTCACTCAGCTCAGTCACTCAGTCATTCTAATACCTGGAAAGAAGCTAAATGAGAGTGATTCAGTTCAAGATTATTTAGATCCGAAGCCATACCTTGGTTATCAGTTAGAGAAGGAAGTCTCAGAATGTAAGTTTTCTGAACTAGAAGAGAAAGAGATTAGAGCCCGATGTGTAAATTTTGTTGTGGAACAAATAAAGCAAATTAGACAGCGTCTTCCTGATAATTTTCGTGTGCTACAATCAATTAACTATTTTAGCGTAAATGCATGCCTGAAACCAATAAAACCTGGAATTTTAGAGCTTGCAAAGATTTTTAATGAGGATGCAGAGAGCCTGACCCGCATTGATTTCTAATGAAAGAATTTAAGGACTAAGAAGTACAACTACGGGTTCCAATCCTGCTATATGCAATGCGCATGCATAATCTAATAAAATTTAGGAACGAGGGTTAGATGCAAGACAATCATAATAGAATAGCACAATAGAAAGCACAAATCGAAATTCTATCCAAACTTGCTCAGGCGATTTTGGTTTCTCATGGAAAAATGAACATTCGAACATAAAAACCAAACAACATAAGTACTGTATGAAAATAATGAATATAAGGGTTTATATAAAGATTATCTAAATACACGGATTAGGTAAACATGAGGATTATGTGAATATAAATATATAAGGATATACAAGATGATATAAATATATGTTTATATAAATATACGAAGTATATAAGTGGATATAAGAATTATATAAATGGATATAAGACTCATACGAATGAATATAAAAAGATATGAACATAGGAATTATTCATTGTTCATTTTTACATATATACATATACACACATATACAGGGGTTGGACAAAATAATATGAACACCTTGATAAATGGCGGTTTTTATTCTTAATATGGAGTTGGTCCTCCTTTAGCGGCAATAACAGCTGTAATGCGTTGGGGAATTGATTCATACAGCTTTTGGACAGTGGCTAGAGGAATCCTGAGCCATTCTTCGAGCAAACCCTGCTCCAGTTCCTCCAAAGACGCCGGCGGTGGGAATCGGCTTCTGACCTGCTGCTCCAACTGACACCACAGATGCTCGATAATGTTAAGATCCGGGGATTGTGGAGGCCAATCCAAGCGTTCTACTTCACTAACATGCTCTTCAAACCAATTTTTAACGACCCCAGCGGTGTGGATTGGTGCATTATCATCCTGGAAGACGGCGCCGCCATTGGGAAACAGCGTTTGGACCATGGGATGGACCTGGTCAGCCAATATTGACAGATAGACCTGGGCGTTAACCCTACCATGCAGTACTACAGCTCGGCCAAGAGTATTCCACGATATTGCTGCCCAAACCATCACAGATCCGCCTCCATGCTTAACGGTTGGGGTCAGGCAGTCGGGGTCATAAGCATCTTTAGGCTGTCTCCAGACGTAAACTCGACCGGAACATGGAAATAGCGTAAAGGAGGATTCGTCGGAGTAGACTACATTCTTCCACCGGTCCATTGACCAATTCTTATGGTCATTACACCATTTTTCTGCGCCACTCGATGTTGATGTGCGAAAGGAAGGATTTGGCAATTGCAGCCCTCCCATGGTATCCAGCTCCATGGAGCTCGCGACGTACAGTTCTGGTCGATACCGGGCTTGCAAGATGCTGGTTAAGCTCTGCAGTCACTTTTGGAGCTGTGGTCTTATGGTTCTTTGTCACAATGCCGCTTTAGCACCCGGCGGTCTCGATCACACAGCTTCTTCTTGCGTCCACTATTGCATTTGTCGGTGCTTGTCTTTCCATGGTTTTGGTATGCAGACATGACCATAGAGACAGTTCCTCTGGATACATTGAACATCTGAGCGGTTTTCGTCACCGATGCACCAGCCATCCGCGCTCCGACAATTTGCCCTCTTTGGAAGTCTGACAGGTCTTTCATAACTGCTAATTCATAATTCACTCAGATCTGTAAAAACAACGTGAGGGTTATAACATGACGTATACACTCTCTGTTACGCATTTAAATAGGTTTGCCAGTCATTTGACCATTTACTTTGTGTCTGAGCAGTCCGTAAAGATAACCGGTGAAATCGGCGGGTGTTCATATTATTTTGTCTAACCCCTGTATATACCCACACATACACACACACACATACTGTATATATATATATATATATATATATACATACACACACACACACACACACACACACACACATATATATATATATATATCGTAAAGAACGACGCTTGTATAGGAGATATTCCGCGCAAGACGAGAGAGAGAGAACGAAACAAATGAAAAAAATGAGGTAACCACCCGGGAATCGAACCCGGGATCTTCCGAGCTTGTGGTTGTTTGCTTATTAATAAGGTCACGTGTTATTTTGTGATTCTAGTGCATATATATATATATATATATATATGAAAATGAAAATGAAAAGGTTTATTGGCAGACTATAGTCCATATGACAAATATTATTAATACAATGACAGTTCATATACTAAGGATAGAAATATATACAATTGATTAGAAATAATACTGCACTGTCGAAGTTAAGTGGAGCGACAGACAGACGTTTTCGTACCAAGAAGTCCATAGCTTAGAGCAGTGGTTCCCAACCTTTTCACCACAAAGGACCCCTTTTATTTTTATTTTTTTCCCACGGACCCCATGTTTTTGAAAGATTCCGTCTACCAAACAAACTGTTTTTATTAACTAATAATTAACTTGTTTTCTCATTTTTCACTATCAAATAAAGGACATATAAGTGAGTATGCAATTAAAATACAGCGTATTAAAAAAGTATTAATAATTCCAGCCAAGAGCAAGGAAACTTGAAATTTTAGCCTGAGCGCCCTTATCGTGGATAAATGTACGATTTCATTGGAGCCTCTCGAAATATTGAAAGCTCACGGACCCCCAGTACTACCTTCGCGGACCCCCAGGGGTCCGGGGACCCCAGGTTGGGAACCACTGGCTTAGAGGATAAATAGCAGGACTCATGGATAGCTTGGATGACCGGGTTGGTTGATTTTTTAATTCTTTGTATTAGACTGTGTTGAGCACGTCTTGTTACCTCCGGGAAGCTTGGGACATTGCGGGTAGCAAACATTTGCGAAGCTGAGCATCTCGGGGGTAATTTATTTAAGAGTCTAAAAGACCTGTTGTACAGGAAATTTAGGGTTCTGCCAGAATCTTTTTTATAATTCACCCAGAATTGCTGACCGTATATATTACTGCAGAAACTACGAAAAAGTGTGTCTTTAGCTTCACTTGTACAGAAACGAAAGTTCCTTATGGTCATATTCGCTTTAGCACACAGGCTTCGAGATTGTTTTCTTATATCCGAGTCATCACTCAAGGAGCTGGTAATAGTTTGACCCAAATACTTAAACTCTTGTACTTCCTCAATAACTTCACCATTCATTTTAAACCTTATATCAGCTGGCTGATTACAGCTTTTAGGATGAAATTGCATAACCTTAGTTTTTGTAACATTAAAAAGAATATCATGTTTAGGGGTTGCAATCGATAAAATATTATCGATAATTTATCGATAAATGAAATAAAAGTCAACTATCGTATAATTATCGAGCAGATTTATCGATAATTTCAGATCACTTCCTGATTTTTTAAGTTTACGCTAAATGAACAAATTTTCTCTTGCAAATTGGAATCGAAAACTTCCGAGTCCTTAAGTAAGTCCTCTATGTTCAATGCAGGCAGTGAATTCGCATTGTACGAAGTAAAGAAAAAGAGAAGCGAAAATCTAGATCGATTGTACGATGCATTAAGGACGATCAAGCCTACAAGCTGTGAAGCAGAGCGTGCATTTTCTTCAGCGGGAATTTTCATAACGAAGATTCGATGCAGTCTCTCTCTAGCCACTATTAATGCCTTATGCTTTTTGAAATGTTACTTCCTTAATAAGGATAAAAAACTAAAATCTGTTTAAATAACTATGGCTGTCACAATGTAGAATGATCTCATTAAAATCTGTTCTTATAATTTTGCGTTTTTCTTCTATTAATGAGACAGCTAATTTAATTAGAAAATTTATCAATAATTATCGATAATCCAAATTTTTTTCCATCATTTATCGATAAATGGACTTTCGATAATTTGCATCCTATAATCATGTTTCTGAGGGGGCAGGGACAATTCGACGTGGCCGACTCGATGCGACCCAACTCGATGTGGCCGACTCGATGTCAGGACAACTCGACGTCAAGCCAAGTCGATGCCAGGCCAAGTCGATTTCATTTTCTTTATATATTTAATGTGGGTTAACTGAATGCCCGGTTAGGTCAACTGTACGCCCTTGACGATTGGTTAGGTTAAGTTGTGATATTTTCGTTAAAACTAACGAAAATATCCCTTAGGGATATCACATCGAGTTGTCCTGACATCGAGTCGGCCACATCGAGTTGGGTCGCATCGAGTCGGCCACATCGAATCGTACCCAACCCTTTCAGAGAATACAATTCGCAGACGTTTAGTAGCCGATCCAGACTTTTAACAGAGGGAATTATTAACACCATATCATCAGCATAAACTAAATTATTTATCCTTGTGTTATCTATACAACATCCCACTGTTGCCTCATTAAGTGAAGCAATTAATCCGTCAATATACACATTAAACAGCATAAGGGAGAGCAAAGAACCTTGTCTCACCCCGCAAGAGGAGCCAAAACACTCGGATAGTACATAGTACATGGGAACCTTCCTGTCTTCTAGTTTTGCAAATAAAATATTGTGGTTCACCCTATCATATGCCTTACTTATATCAAGGAAACAGCAATAAATGGTTGAATTACTGTCAATGTATTTAGATATTGTTTCTTTAAGTACATAGATACACAGGTCAGTTGAGTGGGACCTTTTAAAGTCAAACTGATTAGGAGATGTCCAAAGGAAATCATTTAATCGGAGTAACAAGAGTTTTTCTAGTAGTTTCGAGATATACATATACATATATATATACACACACACACACACACACACACACACACACACACACACATATATATATATATATATATATATATACACACCTTATATATATATATATACACACACACACACACACACACATATATATATATATATATATATATATATATATATATATATATATATATATATATACTGTGTATATATATATATATATATATATATTACACTTTTTTTTTAACACTTTTCGCTTCACGCCTTAGAGATATGTAGTTGTTTCGTAACCACAAATTGTCTTTATCGCACTTATGTAGCCTATAAGCCCTATATCTACTCTTTATAATGGCTCCTACTCTAGAAGTAAACCACAAGGGCTTCTTGTTTACTTTCGCACGCTTAATTTTGTACGGTACACATTCCTCATTTATAGCCCTAAATACTGTTTCGAACGATTCCCACATTAGTTTTGCGTTGGAGTTCATTACGTTTTCCCAATTGACGTGTGACACTTTATTTCGAAATTTACAAAAGTCTGCGTGCTGAAAGTTAGGAATTTTAGTCGAGTTAGTTGGTTTCGAGTGACTTACTGAGAGGACAAACTCTACCATATTGTGATTGCTGTTGCTTAACGGTTCTATTACTTGAAGATCAGTAATTAGCCTATCATTCGTAGTTATTACTAAATCTAAAATACTATCCAACCTCGTAGGTTCCCCAACCTTTTGAATAAGAAAGCTATCCTCGAGAAAATTAACTAAACGATTACCTTCCGCGTCTCCCTGCATTGTATCGTAATTCACGTTGGCGCAATTAAAGTCACCCATAACTAGAGCCTGCTCACTACCGATTATTCTCTTTAGTTCACGATATAACGCTTCGTCCGTATCAGCTGTTTGATTAGGGGGCCTATATATAACCGCAACAAGAAGTTTGAAATCGTTCAATTTAAGTTCTGCTATAGTCGAATCTATCGGTTCTGGAATTGTGCTTTACTTCTATAACGTTCACAATATTATCTTTGATATACAACATAACACCGCCTCCTCGCCTACCTATTCTGTTTTTAACAAAAAGTCTATGACATTTAATTTGATACTCCCCTACAAAGTCACGTGTTTCAGTGCTAAGCCACGATTCATTTATCGCAATTACATCATGTTCTTTACAAGCAATTAAAGAAAAAAATTCGTTTATTTTATTTCGTAGGCTACGAGCATTTAGGGATAGAACCTTCAAATTGTTTGTAACTGCGACACCTTCGCGAGCGCAGGGGAAATTTGTGGAATTTACGCTGGGACCGTTCGAGTTACGGCAGCCTGAAAAGAAGAGACAGTATTATGAAATAGTCTTCCTAAACGCGCAGCTCCAACGTCATTAAGATGAAGTCCATCTCCGATGAACAAGTCCCTCCTGCCGTAGAAACTGTTCCAAAAATTCGCAAAATGCACTCCTTCCTGTTGGCAAAGAGACTTTAGGTTGTTGTTAATATAGGTCGCCTTGCTGTAGAAATCGTTACGTTGGATAATTCGAGGAAGTATACCTGTTAGAACAATCTTATTAGTTTTTTCCTTTAATCGCTCTAGTAAGTCCTTGTACCTAGCCAGCAGTTCTTCCGATTTAGAATTTAAAACGTTATTAGTACCGACATAAATAACATACGTTGTGTCCTCGGCAGTACCGTCTGTAAAATGGTCAACACTATTAGTTATATCCTCCACCCTTGCACCAGGGTAGCAGTAACGGCGCCTACGACGAGGGTTTCTCCCACAGAATTCCTCGAGCTGCCCTCGGACAATGGAATCGCCAACGAGTCGTATTTCCGGTTCATCAGCATCTTCGAAACCTAAAACAGGAAACTTATCGCTTGTTATTACTGGTAGACAAGTCTTAGGTTTTCTCAATGGGGCTCCATTACGCACTCGAACGAAGGGTTGGGAACTAGGGGAAGAGAGAGGGCTATTAGAACTATTTATATTATTAGTAGAAACTGAGGCAAGAGGGGTCGTAACTGGAGTCTCAAGGGATTCCAATTTTGCCGTCAGGAGCATCACGCTTTCTTCAAGCCTCACCCTGGCCTCCCTCTCACGTTCTAACTCGTTCCTCAGCACTTTCATGCTTGAGCACCACCTGCAAACTAACTGTTCATTATTATTAGCCATTGTAAACGCGTAAGCGGCAAATTTCCCTTCACAGCGACTGCAAGTACTTGACGGGGGTGCCATGCTTTTAATTAGTTAAAAAACAAAAAAACAAAAAAAAAACGCGCGTTTGGAAATTAATAAATTACAACGTAGGTCTACCGCGTGCTTATTGTGCCGTCACCTGCGAAAACTGCAAAAATGTTCTTGAAACGCAATAACAGGTTCTTGTAACACAATTTTATGTTAAACTGCCCCCCGGACAATTGCCCCCCGACAACCGCCCCCCGGACAATTGCCCCCGTAGGACAATCGCTCCCCGGATTATTATTATATATATATATATATATATATATATATATATATATATATATATATATATAATAATAATTACATATACATATATACAGGGCGTCCCAAAAAAATGTATACACACTTTAAATAATTATAAAGGCAGTGTTTATTAAAATACATTTCATTTTCAAAATGTAATAGAATCTACAGACATTATTTAATTGTTTTGTCAACGCCTGTTTTCAAACACGTCCGTTCTGGTCCAGGCACTGCTGATAACGCGAAGCAATGGAATCGCAAACATCGCGAAACATTTCGTTTGGTATTTGTGTGCATTCTCGTTCAATGGCTGCTCTCAATTCAGCGACTGTTGCAGGTTTTATAGCGTAGACTTTGTCTTTTAAGTATCCCCATAAAAAAAAGTCTAGTGGTGTGAGGTCTGGTGAACGCGGAGGGTATTCTACGAAACCCCTTCGTCCAATCCACATCCACATCGTGCCAAGTACCACTCGCAATACTCCACTCTTCGGTCCGGATCATCTTCATTAATAGCATGGACTAATCTTGGAATGTAACTTTTCCATTGACAGCGCTTCAAAATGCGTTGGACAGACGATTCTGAAATTCCTACCTCACGACTCGCTTGCCGCACAGATTTTCTTGGACTTTGGTGATACGTTTCCAGTACTCTTTCTTGCTTTGTGGGGCTTGTCGATGTCCGTGGTCTTCCGGAACGCTTCTTGTGGACATTCTGAACAGTTCCATCGGCTTCAAACTTATCTCTAATTCGAGTGATGGTAAGTCGCGTTGGTGGATCTGTTTGAAACTCCCTCCTAAACTGTCTTTGCACTTCAACTGCGTTTTCACACTTCCAGTAGCATTTTAGAATGAATTTCCTTTGTTCAAAGCTTAGTCTGACTGCCATTATTAATTCTAATGGGTTTAACTTGGAAAGAAAGAAACATCAATTGAGCTATCAGCTGTTAAAGTGTGTATACATTTTTTTGGGACGCCCTGTATATATATATATATATATATATATATATATATGTATACACATACTGTATGTTATCATGTTTCAGACCAATAAAGACCCTAAGATCCACTCATGGCTGGTCTACCTAACTGTGTTCGTAATTGTGTATTGTCCATGTCCTCCGCGGTGGCGGAGGGGACCTACAATTTTACGTGGGTTCTGAACCACAAAGAACATAAGAACATATGAAATTTTTATAGTGGGCACACTAGGGGCCACTTCGGCCCATCGAGGTGGCTCCACTATGTAAAAACTGCCTGCACATTGGGAACAACCAATTTTTACAGAACTAAATAATTATCAATTTAAAACTAATTAATTATCAATTTAAAACTAAAAATGGAATCTCTGGATCCAGATGATCAAGTCATAATAGACTACTATCCACAAATATGTTACACTCTATATATATTTATAACCGACATGCAAATATATCAGATCCAAAGAATCCAGTCAATTTCATTACGGTATCCATCAATACCAGTACCTTGCCAACCAAAAATAAGTCATGGTCCATATCAATTGCGGACCAAGTCACAATTTACAACCATATACATTACAATATATATACTTAGGAGGAAAAGTGTAGGTGTGGTAGTAAAGACTGTACAATAATGTAGAAATGTGTGTGCACCCATTATGGGTCTCCCATTTAAAGGTGTTTGTTGGGCAAGTGAAGATCATGAGTTTTTCAATACCTCACAGTACTATGGGGGGCACCGCTCGGCAGAGGAATCTCTTTAAATGGGGTGTGTAAGGACAGAGAGTATCCCCTAACCCAAGATGCTGCTTCCCTATTTCCCACAACACTTGTAAAACTATGTTTTATTAAATTTGTTCTACATCTTGGCTTAAATAATTTCATACTATGACCTCTAGTCTGGTTATTGTGATCTTTAATGAAAAGAGAATCAAAATCTATCTTATCCAACGCTTAATTTTACTACCTTAAACTATACCCAATCTATCAACATATGCGTCTAATCGATTTTTAAACATGTTCATAGACGTGCTACTAATTACTTCTACCGGCAAACTATTCCACCTATTTACTATTCTATGCGTAAAAAAGTTTTTGGCAACTGCTGTCTCGAACCTTCTACTTGTCAACTTACACCCGTTATTTCTAGTCCTATTATGTTGAGATATTTCGAAAAGCTATCTCTGTCTACGTTATCGAACCCATTCATAATTTTGAAAACCTGGATTAGATCACCCCTTAGCCTTCTAGTCTCGAGTGTAGTCAATTTTAACTCTTTAAGCCGATCCTCGTACGATTTTGACCTCATCGACGGAATCATCTTAGTTGCTTCTCTTTGAACTCTTTCGATTTTGTCTCTATCTTTGCGCATATGTGGATTCCAAAATTGGATCGCGTACTCCAAATGGGGTCTAACTAATGATTTATAAAGAGGAACTATAATATCGCGCCATTTATACTAAAAATTCGGAGCTATAAAACCTAACACTTTGTTCGCTTTATTGACCGCTGCTGTACTTTGTTTCGCTACTTTTAAATCACCAATGACTATAACTCCTAAATCTTTTTCCTGCTCTACGCTTATCAACTCTTTCCCTGACATACTATACGCAAAATTACCGTTACGCGAACCTATATGTAAAATTTTGCACTTATCGCCGTTAAATCTCATTTGTCATGTGACTGACCAATCAACGATTTTATTCAGATCATTCTGGATTTTACCTCTATCTTCGTCATTCATCGCCCTACCACCCAGCTTCTTGTCATCCGCAAACTTTGAAACTGTACTGACTAGGCCGACATCTAAATCGTTAATATATATAAGAAAAAGCAAGGGGCCCAATACAGAACCCTGAGGAACGCCACTCGCTACATTAGCCCAACACGACTCCGCTCCATCAACGACCACCCTCTGTTTCCTACCTCGCAACCACTCTTCTATCCAATTTATTACTACACCCCTGATTCCATGAGCCTTAGTTTTCTCAATGAGGCTTTTGTGCGGTACGGTGTCAAACACTTTTTGAAAATCTAAATACACTACATCAACCGCCCGATGACTATCGTAAACGTCAACCACGCTTTGAAAAAATTCTAAAAGATTAGTTAAGCAAGATTTGTTTCGTCTAAAACCGTGCTGCGTATTTCTAACTAAGTTATGCAATTCTAAGTGTTCGACTATACGATCCCTAATTATTGATTCCAGTAGCTTACCTACAACAGACGTTAAACTGATTGGCCTCTAATTTCCCGCCGCACCTTTATCGCCTTTCTTAAAGATAGGTGTTACGTTTGCTAACTTGAAATTATCTGGTACGCACCCCTCAGAAATAGACGCATTAAAAATCTTTGTTAGCGGCACAACAATGCTATCTTTTAATTCTTTTAGTTGTATGGGATATATGGAATCCGGCCCCAGTGATTTACGGGTTTTCATTTTATCAATATAGCGCATTACCTCCCCTTCACTAACCACAATAGTATCCAAAATATTACCATTATCAAAGGGCATTATGTCTATGACCGTAGGGATATTCGTTACATCTTCTATAGTAAAAACTGACGTAAAGAATTCGTTTAGCATGGTAGCCATTTCCTTGTTTACAGAAACTAGATCTCCGTTAACATTTTTCAACGGCCCCAAGACACTTTTTACTGGATTTCTATTGTTGACGTATTGAAAGAATCGCTTGGGGTTTTCTATACCGTCTTTGCTTCACTTAATGAGGCAACAGTGGGATGTTGTATAGATAACACAAGAATAAATAACTAGTTTATGCCGATGATATGGTGTTAATAAGTCCCTCTGTTAAAGGTCTGGATCGGCTACTAAATGTCTGCGAAGTGTATTCGCAGAAACATGATATTCTTTTTAATGTTACAAAAACTAAGGTTATGCAATTTCATCCTAAAAGCTGTAATCAGCCAGCTGATATAAGGTTTAAAATGAATGGTGAAGTAATTGAGGAAGTACAAGAGTTTAAGTATTTGGGTCAAACTATTACCAGCTCTTTGAGTGATGACTCGGATTAAGAAAACAATCTCGAAGCCTGTGTGCTAAAGCGAATATGACCATAAGGAACTTTCGTTTCTGTACAAGTGAAGCTAAAGACACACTCTTTCGTACTTTCTGCAGTAAGAAATACGGTCAACAACTCTGGGTGAATTATAAAAAAAGGTTCTGGGAGAACCCTAAATTTGCTGTACAACAGGTCTTTTAGACTCTTAAATAAATTACCCCCGAGATGCTCATCTTCGCAAATGTTTGCTACCCGCAATGTCTCGAGCTTCCCGGAGGTAACAAGACGTGCTCAACACAGTCTAATGCAACAAAGAATTAAAAAATCAACCAACCCGATCATCCAAGCTATCCAATAGTCCTGCCATTTATCCTCTAAGCTATGGACTTTTGGTACGAAAACGTCTGTCTGTAGCTCCACTAACTTCGACAATGCAGTATTATTTCTAATCAATTGTATATGTTTCTATCCTTAGTATATGAACTGTCATTGTATTAATAATATTTCTCATATGGACTATAGTCTGCCAATAAACCTTTTCATTTTCATTTTCATATATATATATATATATATATATATATATATATATATATATATATATATATATATATATATATATATATATTATGTGTGTGTGTGTGTGTGTGTATATATAATATATATGTGTGTGTGTGTGTGTTTATATATATATATATATGTGTGTGTGTATATATATATATATATATATATCTATATTAGTGATTCACCGATACCTCAATTTTGCTGATACCGATTAATCGGCCGATACCAATTTGCTGATACCGATTAATCGGCATCAATTTAGAAAAATTATAAGTATAACCCAATGTAATGTATATTAATTAATATTATATTATTTATTATTTACTTTTATTTACTATAATAAAAACTTATTACTTAATTAGCGATGTGAGCTTGTTTTTTGTTTTTTAATAAAAGTTTTTTATTGATACTCCAAAATATTATTCACTGAGAATATTCGAGAATTTTCTTTTTTCTTAGTTTTAAGTAGTGTTGAAAAATAATCGAAACTTTATAAACCGGTTTTTAATCGATCTGTTTTTGAAAACCGGTTTTAACCGGTTATGACCGAAAAGTATAGTAATTTTTAAAAGCCACAATTGAAAGGTACTGACTTTAACTCTTAACAAGCATAGCTTATCGCCTATTTTTTGGTCAAAAGAATGCAAAAATGCAGCATCATATGTATGCATATGAATAAGAAAATGACAACTTTGACATATTTTATTTTAGCCAAAATAATACATTATTCAAACAATTTAGATTTGAAATAATTTTTTAAAATAAAACATCTATACTTAGAAAGAAATAAACTTCTTTTTGTAAAAAAATTATAAAGAATAAAAATAAAATTTATCTCTATTTTGGAAAAAACTGAAATAAAATTTTTTAATAAAAAAAACTTTACCTAGAAAACAGAAAATTGACTCTTCGTGTAAGAAAAAATATATAAATTAATTTAGATTTTATCTCTATTTTGGAAATGACATCTTAAGAAACAAAGGGCATTAAGGGTCTTATACTGCGAATAGGGCTTTAGTCGACTGACTCTACACTACAGCCTACATGATGAGACAAACTGAAGATCGAGTTGCCAGATAGGCAAAAATTATACTGAAGAGCAGTTGCCAGTTTGTCACAATTTAACTTAATAGGTAATGTATTCGAAGTTATTTTTTGTGCGCTGTAGCGCGTAGCTGCACGTTCGCGCAAGTTTGAGCCAAATAAAAATCAATCGATAAAACCGGTTTTTTCTTTCGGTTTTCGATTTTTAGGGAATTTTACAAACCGGTTGAAAACCGGTTTTTACAAACCGGTTTTCAACACTAGTTTCAAGAGAGTTTTAGATTGTTTTACAGCTTTTTGTAGAATTCTAGAATATTTCAGAACCTTTTTGAACTTTCTAGAATGTCTTAGAATATTCTAGACGATTCCAGAACATTCTGGAATACTCCGGATTTGGAAGAAAATAGTACCTATACTGTACATATAAAGGATGGCAAATTATTTCCTTGGTTAGTTGTGGTTGTGTATAGCAAAAGCAAGTATCTACATGTGATTGTGATATTGTCTGTTGAGCCTTTTATGATAGGCCAGGTAGTTCTTTTTGAAGTATTTTTTTTTGCCATTTTGGATAATAATTTGAATAACAAATTGAAAGTGTTATTAAACTGGTTTTCTTAAGCTTAGCATTATTTATAACTGCTTGATCAGCTTGAATCATTCAAAATTATTTCAAATTTGTTTTTAAATTTATACATTTAAGATTGAATATTAGTATTGTTTTTTTAATATTATTTGGTTATTTACAACAAAAATATAGCACCCTATTTTATAACATTATAGCAAATAGAGCAAGCATCTACACATGATTTTCTTGTTCCTTAAGGGAACAGGGAAACCTTGATAAGGTAGGGGAAATTTACGTTAGGTATAATAAAAAGTCCATACATAGCCTACATACATACAAATCCATACATACATACTGGTATAGATACTAAAATACATACTGTTGCAGTTACTTAAATAATTACTAATATAGTTACTAAAATACATATTGATATAGTTACTAAAATATATTTTGATATACCGTAGTTACTAAAATATATTTTGATATACCGTAGTTACTAAAATACCGTACATACTGATATAGCTGTGTGAGTTAGTGATATGTGTTATGTGGAATTGGCAATCTAATTCTTATAATGGCAGTTGTGATTGTGGTATGATATAATTGGGTGTTTTCCGGTTTGTCTTTTATATTTCAATATACATATCGCTACGGTTTTACCTGTAACTGTATAACGGGAACCATAACAATAGCTAATAAATACGTTCTGATATACAGTATGTTACTAAAATACAGTACTAATATAAATTAGTTTGTTTATTTCTTCACTCATCATATCATTCACTTCTGACTTAGAATTCCTCCATTTTGACAGGAACTGAAGTTAAGTTGTATCAGAATAGTTGAAAACCCCCTCAAATATTCTATAAAAGAAAATTATCAAAAATTCTCGGTTCAGAGAATATTCTCCTAAAGATTACACTGGTATGCATCAATTTTGCTGTCAAGGGTTTTGTAAGTGATTCTTATAGAGGTTTTCCTGCTGATTTCGAATCTGCAATCAGTTTTTCTCAATCAGCTCAGGTTATCCGGCTATGGCCTCATAAGTAAAATAGAATTTTTCGTGATTTTGTCAAAGCGGAATTGGAACAGTAACATCTATCATCACTTGTTTCACTTGTATAATATCTTTTTTTACTTTTAAGGCATATAGATAAAATATTTCATAATGAATAGAGCGTGTAAAAATGATCCCAATAGATTCTGCTACATATGTGGGACGGTTACCATGCCAAATAACCAGTCCCAAATCACTAAATTTGTGAAGACAATGTATAGAGCATACTTTGGAATTAAGCTAGGGGACCAGGACAAAAATTTCGCCCCTCATATGTGCTGCAAGACGTGCATTGAAAATTTGAGAAGATGGAGCAAAGGCAGAGCGAAATCTTTGCCTTTTGGAATTCCCATGATTTGGAGAGAAGGAAAGGATCACGTGACAGATTGCTATTTCTGCATGACAAACCTCCAAGGTGGGCTTATAAATTTATTTTTCTTAAATATTTTGAAATCCTCGTATGAAACTTGACATAATATTCACCATAATGTAATATTCACCATATATAGCATAATATTCACCATAATGGTAATCATACATTTACATATACATATTGTTATAGAAAATACATTTACACATACATATTGTTATACAAGTTACATTTACATATACAATGATTGTATATTTTTTTTCTTTTTCATTCATATTGTCCCCGAAGGGACAATATGAATGAAAAAGAAAGAAAATATACAGACTCCATCGACCTATTTCATATCTTACAGACCGCAGCCTTCCCTCACGAGCCGCCACTGTCTGAATGCTTCTTCTATTTCATATGCAAGTTTTATATCCATGTTTCTGTGTTTCTATTTTCAGGAGTTAACAAGAAGAATAAACACATTGTTGTATACCCTGACATTCCTTCTGCTATGAGACCTGTACCCCATGGTCCTGGAATTCCAATACCCGACCCACCTCAAACCCTGGACTTCGATGATTCTGATGATGAATCAATGACCAATGCCAATGACCAGTCCCAGTCGTATATACACCTCAAAATACCGCTTCAAATGAGCCGAGGCCTCTCAACCAGGCCAAACTTAATGATCTTACCAGGGATTTAGGACTTTCCAAATTAGCTGCCGAGATCTTGGGCTCACGACTTCGAGAGGACAACTTGCTGGCTCCGGGAACAACATTCTCCTGGTATAGGAAACGAGAGGAAGAATTCCGCAAGTTTTTTGCAGTGCACGAAAATACCTCTTCCTTAGTGTACTGCTGCAATGTTGAGGGGCTAATCGAATCCTTGGGCCTGCCATATAACGCATCAGAATGGAGGCTATTTATAGACTCGTCTAAACGAAGTTTGAAAGCAGTACTTCTCAACATTGGGAATAGGGTTGCATCAGTCCCTGTAGCACATTCCGTACAACTTACTGAGAGCTACGATAACATGAAAATTTTACTGGATGCTCTCGTATACGACCAACATAACTGGAGGATCTGTGGAGATTTGAAGGTAATACTAATATCATAAGTAAACTATTGCTATTGACTATGTTGTTTTTCTAAAGGTTATTTGAGAGCGTATAAGAACACTTAACTTCCCCACAGAAGTGATACAGTCCAATGCATAGATTTTTTATCTGATAGAACAAATTCTCTAAATTCTTTAAATATTTTCATTTTTTTTCAGATTGTGGCATTTGTATTGGGAATGCAAGGGGGATACACGAAATACCCATGTTTCCTCTGCAAATGGGATAGCCGAGCGGATGAGAAGCACTATGGACAGCGTGAATGGGCATCCAGAGAGAATTTTGAACCTGGGTCGCATAATGTCGTTTCAGTGCCCCTTGTACCACCAACAAAAATTTTGCTCCCACCACTTCATATTAAGCTGGGCTTGATGAAAAATTTCATCAAATCAATGAATAAGGAGGGTTCAGCATTCCGATATCTCGAGAGTAAATTTCCTCATATATCTGATGCTAAACTAAATGCTGGGGTTTTTGATGGTCCTCAAATTCGAACTTTGATCAAGGATACTCAGTTCGAAAACGCAATGACTCCAACTGAGAAGAATGCCTGGCAGGCATTCAAATCAGTTGTCACTGATTTTCTTGGCAAGCGTAGAAGTCCAGAATACGAGTCCGTTGTCGAAAACTTGATGGAAGCTTTCAAAGCTCATGGGTCGCGCATGTCCATAAAAATGCACTTTTTGTGGTCCCACTTGGACTATTTTCCTGAAAATTGCGGGGATTATAGTGAGGAACAGGGTGAACGATTTCACCAAGATATCAAAATAATGGAAGAGAGGTACCAGGGAAACTGGGATATCAATATGCTGGCGGACTATTGCTGGTGTTTGAAGCGAGACGTGCCCGAAGAAAAACACAGACGGAAAGCCAAAAAAACTTCCTTCCTTCCTCAATAAACTTTTTTCCATATTCATTGTATGAATAAAAGTATTTATTCACACAATGTTTTCATTTTTCACGAGTGTTCTTATAATATTACTCGTATCTACAGTGTTTAAGCTAAAAAAATCAATAAATTTGGGGATAAAATTGGACTTATAATAAATGGCCAATAGAGAAAAAACCTGACCTGATTGAGGAAAACCAATGTCATTTTCGAATTCAGCATGGTCGAATTATATAATATGAGTTGAAAAAACCCTCACAGCAGACAAAAAAATTTCATATGCATACCAGTGTTATTCCCGAGAATTTTACACTAATATGAGCTATGTTTAAATCTTCCAAAACCAGCCCAATTTGGGATTTTTTTGCCATCTGTTCAGAAGATAATAGCAAAGCAAAGTGTAAAGTATGTGGTGCGCTTATATCCAGAGGAGGAAAGGAAACATAAAATGACTAAATCAAACCTCAGAAGCCATCTTAAGTCTCAGCACAAAGCTCTTTTTAACAAACTTGAAGCTCTCAACAAGCAACAGCATCCAGTAAAAAAAACATCACTAACAAGTCAAAGCATACTCATGTCCACTTTTCTGTCAAAGAAAGTTACTGACTCTCCAAGTGACGAATCATCAAATAAAGATAGAAAAACTGAGATAGTTTCGTTGGAAAAACCAGGCCCCTCCAATAGGAAATCATTAGAAGAAACTATATCAGAATTTGAACATGTAGAACCAGTAGTACATGAACTACAATCATCAGACAGCAAGTTAACAAGTCAAGATAAAACTCTGTTACAACCATCATTGGAGAATCTACTGGAAAAGAAAAAGAAATGGGCGATCAATGATAATAGAGCTAGAGTTATTACTTTGAAGATTGGAGAAATGATCTGCTACGATCTGTAACCCTACTCAGTTGTAGAAGACATTGGTTTTAAAAATTTGATAAGCCATCTTGAGCCTAGATACACTATACCATCGAGAAAGCATTTTGCAGAAAGTGTCATCCCCTTCATTTACCAAAAATTGGAAACTACTCTACGTACCAAGCTTGATAATGCGTCATGTGTCAGCCTTACTACAGATGGATGGACGGCTAGTCATAGTCTGCATTCGTTTTATAGCTTAACAGCCCACTGGATGAATGAGGAGTTTGGACCTGAGCAAGCTGTTCTACAAATGTCCCATTTTGAAGGCTCACATACTGGAGTTAAAATAGCAAAGTTTTTAACAGACTCCCTCAAAAAATAGAACATCAATAAGGAAAAGATACAGATGATCGTAACCGATAATGCGACAAATATGAAAGTTGCTATTAGAAAGAGTGGCCTAGAAGACTTCTCATTTTGTTGTTATACATACCTTCAATTATGCATAGAAGATAAAGTTATTAAAGAACAAAGAAGCGTAAAGGACATGCTTGCGGTTGTACGAAATTTGGCAACTCATTTCCATCGCTCTAGTTCAGCACGAGATGCTTTAAAGGAAATACAAAATGAAATTAAATTACCGCAGCATGCTATCATCCAAGACGTATCAACTAGGTGGAATAGCACCTATTATATGTTAGCACGCATTGTTGAACAAAAGAAAGCAATAATCCTATATTGTATAGGGAAAAAGCATACTTGCTTAACAGATGACCAATGGGAGCTTGCCGAAACACTTGTCATGGTTCTCAAACAGTTTGAAGTAGCGACCAAAGAGATGAGCTTTGCAGGTGCATTAATTTCTCAAGTCATTCCTTTTATTGTATCAATGGAAAAATATCTGGATTTTGCTGTGACAAATGTCAAAGGTATTCAAACCTTTCTTGAGGAAGTCAGAAGTAGTTTTAAAGAAAGATTTAACAAGTATAAAGAAGAATCTAAACTAATCCTAGCAACAGTACTCGATCCACGGTTCAAAATGAAATATTTTGTTACATCAGAAGACAAGGAGAGAGCCCTAACAGAACTATATAATGCTTCAGACAAATTTGCAAAACCAAAAACTGATGGTAAGTCAAATAATATTTATATTTTATTCTTATTTTCCCAGATTACAATTTTATTTTCATTATTTTTTTTAAAAATTGATTCTAGGGGTTAGGATCAGTGGCGGTTCCTCATATGGGCAATATGGGCAGCCGCACAGGGCGGCATTTGTGGAGGGGCGGCATGAGCGCCTGCAAAAAAAATAAAAATAAAAATAAGAATAAATAAATAAAGAAATAAATAAAAATAAAAAATAAAATAAAATAAATAATAAAAGATCAATAAATATATTTTTATTAATAAAAAACCATCTATTGCATTTTCCATAAACCTTCCCATAAAAGACCTAAACAATGCAAAATGCTTCCAGATTAATATTATTGGGAATAAAGGCCCATACTTTAACATATGTAATGTTATTTTTCTGGGTTTGGTTAAATAGTGAAATGTATATTATTTATTACAGAACGAATCTTCACACTAAGCCACTAAGGTCTGTCAAATAACCGCAAATGGATAAGAAGAGGTCAAAGCTATCAGGTGCTCAGTTTAGAAAAAAGAGGAAAGAAGAAGAGGAGAAACGAGCAAAAGATAAAGGTATAGAGCTATGTCATCTACTCTTCACTGCTATATTGCACTGCTATTTTGTGATATAGCTTTCTGAGTCATTTGAAGTGTACTATTATGTATATAATTAGCCATTAACCAAGGAGGTTGTATTATTCATTTGTTTCCTATTCTAAAAGTTTAATAAATTGTGCTTAATAACATGTTAAATTAATTGTACTAGCCTATTCATGCATTGGTCTGTTATGTTCTATTTTACTATTTGCAGGGGCACTTTTGAAATATTTTGGAACACCCTCTGCCACTAGCCAGGATGAGAAGCCGTCTACTTCTGCCATTATTGAGGCTGAGGAGCCATCTACCTCCTCAGCCTCACATATGTCTCCACAAATGCAGTCTGATCCTGAGGATGAAGACCCATTTGCTTCTACTTCTCCCCGGCAGGACTCTTCAGGTGAGTTTGTGTGCACATATGTCTGTGAGTGTGTGCGTGTGTGTGTATGTGTATGTGTGTGCATCCCTGCAAAGCATTTTGCAAACAGTTATAAATTATAATGTTATTATCACTGGGTCTGGGTTACTGGGTATGTGTGGTGTTTCACCACCATAATTCCATAACACCACCACCATAACAAAGTGCTGTGAATAATGTGTTATCTAACTTAGGTGTGTATACTAATGAGTAATGCTCTTGTTCTTTCTATTAGAAATGCCTGGAGCAGAATCGCCTCCTGAGGATGAGTCTCTGTCCACCGACCCTGCTAACTGGCCTTCAGTTCTGACTGAGAGAATTCGGACACAACTGGTTTCCAGGGGACCAAGTCAAGTACCATCTGACTTTGTATTCCCTAGAAACGACAGTGACGGAAGAAGTTTCCACCATCAATACTTCAGGAAGTCATTGGTTAGTGGGGAAAATATAACCAGAAGTTGGTTGGTCTATTCCTTAAAAAACAACAGCCTTTTCTGTTTCTGTTGTTGTACATTATTTTCCAAGAGGAAAATAAATTTAACAAGTTTGGGACTCTCGGACTGGAAGCATG
This sequence comes from Bathynomus jamesi, assembly GCA_023014485.1. Lineage (NCBI taxonomy): Eukaryota > Metazoa > Arthropoda > Malacostraca > Isopoda > Cirolanidae > Bathynomus > Bathynomus jamesi. Next base: position 437,221 of record JAJOZX010001000.1, on the reverse strand, counting down.
CAAGCTCATTGCTCACATCACATGACAACAGTTCAGAACACCTAAATTCTATGAAAATCTGGAAAGAACTGGCAGTGAGGATGAGAAAAGGGGGAGACCATTGACAAGCAGGAGATGGCACTTCTGGAGGCTGAGAAGTTGAGATGGAGAGCGGTGCTGACACGTCTCACTGCTATTGTGCATTCTCTGGCAGTTAGGAATTTGGCACTAAGGGGACATACAGAAAAATTGTTCTCACCATCAAATGGCAATTTTCTGAAAGAAGTTGAACTGATGGCACAATTTGATCCTATAATGCAAGAGCACATTAACCGTGTCCAAAAAGGGACCTCCAGTCACACCAGCTACCTCGGCCACCACATACAAAACGAACTCATTGATTTGTCGAGCAGCAAGACCATTTCAGCAATGGTGAGCGACATCAAACAATCAAAGTTTTTTTCAATAATTCTAGATTGCACTCCAGATATCAGCCACACTGAACAGTTGTCAGTTGTGATTCGGGTTGTGTCACTGGAGGGGAAGCCCCATATAAAGGAACATTTCATGGGGTTTTTGGAGGCAGAGGAGTCCACTGGTCAACATTTGGCATCTCTGATTCTGAAGAGACTGGAGGAGCTAAAAGTTCCTTTCATGGACTGTAGAGGACAATCATACGACAACGGGGCCAACATGAGGGGAAAAAACAAGGGTGTTCAATCCAGGCTCCTAGAAATTAATCCCAGAGCTCTGTTTGTTCCATGTGGGGCTCATTCTCTGAATTTGCTTGTGGCCGATGCTGCTAAGGGATCTATTGATGCCACAAGTTACTTTGGCATCTTGCAGAAGCTTTACAACTTGTTTTCAGCCTCCACACAACGATGGGCCATTTTGAAAAAACATGTGAACATCACATTGAAGATGTGGTCTGATACAAGGTGGGAAAGCAAGATCAAGAGTGTGGAGCCCCTGAGATATCAGGCAGCTGCAGTGAGAGATGCACTGATCGAGGTGAGGGACCACACCAAAGACTCTGTAATAAAGGTCGAGGCTCAATCTCTGTCAGAGGAGGTTGGGTCATACCGCTTCGCCATTTGTTCAGTGGTGTGGCATGACCTGTTGTGCCAAATTCAGCATGTAAGCAGATGCAGTCTCCTAGCATGCACGTTGATGTTGCAGTAAATCTCCTAAAAAAAACAGAGAGAGGTCTCCGCAATTACAGGGCAACAGGTTTTGTGGCTGCACAAATGGCAGCCACAGATATCTGTGAACAAATGAATGTGGAGGCTGTGTTAAAACAAAAACGGCTGAGGTCCACAAAGCGGCACTTCTCCTATGAAGCATCTGATGAGCCCTTGATTGATGCTTTGAAGAAGCTGGAGGTGACATTTTTCAATGCAGTGGTTGATGCTGCAACATCAGCCATTCAGGAAAGATTTTCCACGTTGGAAATTGTGGGAGAGAAGTTTGGAGTGCTGACACATTTCCAAAATCTCACATTTGAGGAGCTGACAGAACAATGTGTGAACCTTAGTACTACACTACACTTTAAGGGACAATCTGACTTGGATGGCAGAGAGCTTGCACAGGAGCTGAAGAACTTGCCTGACTTGCCATCAAAGACCATATCCTTGCTTGAACTGCTGACATTTATCCATGAAAGGGAGCTCTCTGAAATATATCCAAATTTGTGGACTGCTCTCAGAATTGGTCTTACTCTTCCAGTCACTGTTGCTGAAGCAGAGAGGAGCTTTTCAAAGCTGAAGCTCATCAAATCCTACCTGAGGTCAACTATGTCACAGGAACGCCTTACCGGTCTGGCCATCATCAGTATAAATCATACAATTGCTGAGCAGATTTCATATGATGATTTAATTCATGACTTTGCATCAAGGAAGGTAAGAAGAGTCAGGCTTTAGATGGCAGTTGTGCTGTGGTGCAATTTATTTTGTTTCTTGTTCAAAGTGTAGCATAATAATTACCCTCTCTTAAGTGTCTTATTCTATTTATGTGATAGAGCATTTGTACAATTTAGAAATTTGATTCTCTAGTTTATTTATGGCAGTTGTGCAATTTAATTTGTATATTTCCTGTTCATAGTATCATAATTACATTCTCTTAAGTGAGTTATTCTATTTACGTGATCAAGGATTTGTAAAATTCAGAAATTTGAGTCTTTGTTTTGGTTCTGAAGTTCCAACAATTAGTCCAATAAAAAGTTATTTTGTGAAAGAGTTATGTCTGTCCTTTATTTTGGGGGGATTCGAATGTGTGTGTTGGCGCGAACAGGGGGGGGGGCGCTGAAGGTGAGGTTCGCCAGGGCGTCATGTAAGCTAGGACCGCCACTGGTTAGGATATTAACTTTTTAACTCAGTCAGTAGTTATTTTCATTAGCCAAAATACCTATTCATTGTTATTTATTTAAAATAAATAGATCTAATGTTCTTTCAAAATTAGTTCATCTATTTCCTTATTTTTTAAATTACAAAGTAAATTGGTGCACTAAAGTGATTTATTCTTATTGGCAAAGTTGATTTTTTTCAGATTTAAACTAAAATCTAAAAAAAAATAGCTATACTTAAATTACAGAATACAGCACAAGTTTAACTGACTCAGAGTTTTCAGACTCTGGTTCTACTGCTTCTGGATCAGATGCTGTGTCGACAACCTCAGGTTCACCCTTAAAAAAGCTAAGAATGCAAGATGATACATATAAATTTTTTGAAGAAGGGGAAAGCAACTTGGAACAGTCAAAAAGGGTTACAAAAAAGTCGAAATCAATCCACAAACAACTTATTAAAAACAAAAAGATAAAATGGTTAGCAACATTTTTTTTTTAGGTGACTTTATTTTTAAATTACACAGCTCAACAAAAAAATTTTTTTGTTTCGTTGCCAAGGAAATTCGTACGAATTTAGGGTATTTTGGGGTTGCTGAATTCCAAAATGAAAGTAGTTTTTCCGATTTGGCTCTAGTTCTTGAGATAATGAATACCCTCAATTAATAGGAAACGTAACCATAACGCGTGCATATGGGAAACTACCGGAACATTCTAGATGGTGAGACCGAATAAAATGCCATTATGTATTTCATGTGTTTACTTTTGTATGATTTCAGACAATTTCAATGCGATTTGTAAGTAGGCTCCGCCTGAACATTAATTTTTTTGCATTTTTACGTGTTTCAATGGGGTACCAATTATCTCATAAATTAGAGCCAATCTAGCAAAACCGATGTCATATTCGGAATCAGCACCACAAAGTTACCCCAAAATCACTCTAATATGATTGGCAATAAAATGAGTGTTGACCAGTGTTATTTATGTAATGTAACGTAACACTGCATGATTGTATGTATTTTCTATTTATTTCAGGAAAGAAGTTGATTTCTACCTATCACTTCCTGCAATAGCAAAGAAAGAATGTCCATTTCATTGGTGGAACAATTATGATATGGGCAAACATGGAAAGAAATCAACAGAAAATGAACAACAGCTAACTACACTCTGCAAAATGGTCAAAAAATATCTGTGCTCCTCCCTCTTCAGTTTATAGTGAAAGATTGTTCAGCACAGGAGGAAATATCTACGAATCCAAGAGAAACAAATTAACGCCCGAACATGGGGAACAATTGGCATTAATTCATTGTAACATGAAATTTTTAAAAAAAAAAAAAAAAATTTCCAACACTTCAAGCAGCTGTAAGGAATATATTGAATGCATAAACCATTTTTAAAAAGTTAATTTTTAGTTATTTTAAGGAAAATATTTTTATATGAAGATAGCTACCATAGCTAGCTACTTTGAAGAATTTGATTGTTTTTTACCAGGATGTGTGTTTTCAATAAAGCTTCATTTCGGTGTTGTCTTAATCATTTATGTTTGGTTAATGAAGTTTATTTCGGTTGAAATAAGGTAGTTTTTTGCTAAAAATTTTGTCTTCTATACATGCGACTCAGTGTAAAATGATTTTGATGCTTCTAACTGCTGGATTTAAAAAAAGAGACACAAAAGGTTAAAGTTTTGTGATTTAGTGGTAAAAACTAGAAACAATTTTAATTATAGTTTTAAGGATGTGGCACCAGCAAAAAAATCATTTCCCATTTGGTGACCCAATTTGCCCCAGTCGACGCTACCTATGCCAAGCTTGCCGATACCGATTAATCGGCCGATATTAGGAAAATAATCGGCATGCCAGGTGCCGATACCGATTAATCGGTGCACCCCTATGTATAATAATTGTGAAATATACATGTAGTGAAATTTAAACATTGTAATTTGTTCCATTTTAAAGTAAATAGTAACTGAAATGCTTTGAAAATTCATAAAAATCTTTTACATTACGTAATGAGCCAAATTCTGGACTATATGCAAAATTGCCTGCGTAGGGGAGTCAGAATTCAAAAAATTGTGACCTAATACGGCAAAAACATTGCCATATTCGTAATCAGGCCCCAAAAATTGGTCAAAAGAAGGTACTGAAGTACTTGAAGCAGAAAAAGTTTGTTGTTAACCAGTGTTATAAAACTCTTTTCATGTCAATGACTGGGTGGATGAAACCAATCGGTTGCTGGCCAGAGTTAATCTCCACACTAATAGCTTTTAAATGCGCTCACCTAAACAAATGAAAAGAGGACTCCACCTGAAGAGACCTACGCCTACATTGTGGTCTAAGACCTAGAATTAATTTATAGTTTAACAAAGGCTACGGTAAATTACCCTAACCTAACGTGAAGAATCCTACTGTGGAGCTCAATTTACTCTACCCGCTCTGCAGGGCCGGATTAAGACCTTTAGAGGCCCTAAGCACTTAAAAGATTTTGGTGCCCCATATATATGTAATTCAAAATATAAACAAAAATAAACCATAAAATAAAATTTTATTTTTTGAAATGAAACAAAACTTACAGTAAGATGGAAAATAATGTTTATTTTTGTATACTTCCACTTCATTTATATTTGAAAAGTTTTCTCCTACTTTTTTTAATTGCAAAGTCTTTGATCAGATCCTCAAAACTAATCTTACGTAACACATCTGCTTCTATACTTAGTAGAGATAAGGCATCCAGCCTGCCTTGTTGCATAGTTGTTCTGTTGGTATTTTTAATATACTTCAACTGAGAAAATGAACGCTCAGCTGAGCAATTTGTGACCATTAATGTTAAAAATATACGAAAGGCAATTTCTACATTTGGGAAGGCACACTCAATATTGTCTTCTACAATTATTTTATAAAGTTCAGCATGACTGAATCTTGTTTTTACATTTACTATAGCACACGAAAATATTTAATCTATATGTATTTTTAATATGGCGCTCAAAGATTTGATATAAACAAAATAATAACGCAAAGCGTAAAGTGTGTGATTACAACGAAATATATTTATTCTCTCAAAAGGGTTGTTGTTCACTACAAATTCAAACAATGAAAAAAAATAAATACTATATATGAATATATATAATTCAGTTTTCAACAGCTTATAGGCTATAAGCCGCGATTATAATAGTATAATAAATCCATGGTAAATCCGACAATGGAAAATTTCTGTGGTGCCCCCCTTCCCTTGATGCCCTAAGCACGGGCTTATTTTGCTTAATGGTTAATCCGGCCCTGCCGCTCTGGACCAATGGACCATTTCCGGAATCTCTAGGCTGACCCTACTAGGTTAGGCTTAACCTACTCTGAAATTAGACTGGAGATGTTAGGGGTGGGTTAATTGGGGACCAATTCATAGAGCATTTTTCATAATGAGTTTTAATGATAAATACACCTTATGAACCCATTATACGACAGGAAAGTAGTGTTTTTAATGAGAATTTTGTAAAAAGTATGCCGATTAAGAGCACAATGTATAGCATTCACATTAACTGTCTTAACTCTTCAGATGTTAATCTTAAGTACATGAAGTGAAAGATAACAGCTGGGGCACAAGTATTAACATGAATATATAAAAAAAGGGAGAGAGTATACAATTCCATCTTTTTCTCACCAAGTCATCATATGGCCGTGGAGAACACAGCTCGCCAAATTTGCATTTTCAGAGGTTCAAATCCCACTCAGGTTAAGAACGAGTTTAGGCTATTGTTAATATGTTAAATTCGGTTAATCTAAGAATTAAATTGTACGTAATAAACGTAAATGAAGATTAACTGAAGGGGAATTTAAATGACATTTCCTTCAGTAGATGACGATTCAAATATTTTGCCTTGCAACATAGTGAAATGGACATAAAATGTCCAAAGTGATGATTACTGATGAAGGACGGATCTAGGCATTTTAGTAAGGGGGTCCAAAGAAAAAAGGGGCACCCCCTAAAATAAAAGGGGTACAGTACTAAAAAAAAAATTTCTTTAAACAAACCACCAATGAGCGAGTGTAAAATCAATTGTACTGTTTTATTAGATTAATCTCAGTCAAATATGATACAAAATAAAAATCTAATTTGGGTACAACAGTTATCACAGAAAATTTTTCAAACAGTTACAAATGTATTGCCAATTAAAAGAACTATCGGAATAAGATGAAGATAAAAATAGTGATATGGCTGCACCAGTACTATAGTGGACCGGCCAAAATTAAAAAATCGACTTTGAACGGCGTTTTTTGTTAATAGCTGGCACCCATGCTAAATCAATGTACAGTGCTTACAAGAAGTCTCGAGCCTCTGTCTCGTCCCAAGCTAGTCTGTTAGGTATAAAATGGGCGGTCCTTATGGCAGCGGAGGTGTGTTCGGATTGGTGCACATAATTGCTCTAACCCCATCAATGACGTCCACATTATCATTGTGTTGATCACTCTATCTATTTATATATAGAGACATACTGTGTATAGATATATATAGAGTATGCAGGGATAACGTGTCTCAGTCCCAGCTATGGTAGTTGTCTTACAATTAACAGTCCCAAGTGCAAGTTACGTAACACCTCCACATAAACTACCCTGGACTAAAATAACATACGTGAAGCCCTTGCCCACAAACCATTTAAAAGGTGTGATTTAAAAGCTCTCTCTCTCTCTCTCTCTCTCTCGATAGAATAGACAAACTGAGCGCGTTTAAGGCTCCTGGGCCAGACCAGTTTCTCCCCAGAGTGTTGCGAGAAGTGCGCGACCAGGTGGCTCCCCACCTGGCTATAGTCTTCAACAAATCGTTGGAGATGGGCCAGGTGCCTGGTGACTGGAGGGAAGCCAACGTGACCCCTATCTTTAAGAAAGGGAATCACGAAAGTCCAGGGAACTATCGTCCCATTAGTCTCACTTCAGTTGTAGGTAAATTATTAGAAGGGATAATAGCTGATAGGATCGTTGACCATTTGGATTCCTACAAGCTGCTTGGGGACTCCCAACATGGGTTTAGACGGCATAGGTCGTGTCTCACCAACTTGCTCGAGTTTTTCCACGTCATGTTGAGTGAGTACGATAAGAGTAGGGCGATTGATATACTTTATCTCGACTTTCAGAAAGCCTTTGATAAGGTACCTCACCGCCGGCTAATGGCGAAAGTGCGCGCGCTGGGTATCGGTGGGGAAATAGGTAGGTGGATTGAAAACTGGCTGAGGAATAGGCGGCAGAGGGTGTAATTAAAGGGGCTAGTTCGGGTTGGGCCTCGGTCACTAGTGGGGTTCCTCAGGGTTCCGTTTTGGGGCCACTGTTGTTTATCATTTACATAAATGATATCGACGGTGGCATCGTCAGTCGGATCGCCAAATTCGCTGATGACACCAAGCTTGGGGCCAATGTTGGGACGCCCGAAGCGATCGAGGAACTGCGTGCGGACCTAGGTAGGATAGGAGAGTGGTCCGAAAAATGGCAAATGCCGTTTAACTTGGGTAAATGCAAAGTGATGCACATTGGCTACGCCAATCCCAAGTCGGACTACTCGATGTTGGGTAGTAATATCGAGGTGACTGATTTAGAAAAGGACTTGGGTGTGCTAATTAGCAGCGACCTTAAGTTTACGAAACAGTGTGTAGAGGTGGAAAAGAAAGCCCAGAAACTAGTGGGTTATATCAGGAGGCAATTTCAGTTTCGGAACAAGGAGATTGTGCTCTCACTGTACAATTCCCTTGTTCGGCCGCACCTGGAGTATGCTGTGCAGTTCTGGTCGCCCACCCTCAGGAAAGATATTGAGAGGCTGGAGCGAGTGCAGGCGAGGGCCACAAAGTTAATCCCTTCCGTTAGGCATATGGGCTACAATCGACGGTTACGCGCCCTGAACTTGTTTTCGCTGAAACTCGGAGGCTGCGCGGTCAACTGATCGAGGTTTTCAAGCTCTTACGCGGGTTCAACGATGTCGATTTTAGAAGTATGTTTAGTTTAAATGATAACCCAACTCGCAACAATGGTTGGAAGTTGGATTTGAAACGGTTTAGGACTAGTGTGTGTGGGAATTACTTTACGTATAAGATCTGTGACACATGGAACAGGTTACCTTCAGAAGTTGTGAACAGTTCCTCTGTGGATCAGTTCAAGAAAAGGTTAGACCAAATCTTGCACACTATTTGAGTGTGTACAAAATTTTCCCTGGCACCCGTTGCCATTGGTACCTCCTCGGTATGGGCCGCAAGGCCTTTTGAGGTACTTCTTTTCCTTGTAACTCCTTGTAACTCTCTCTCTCTCTCTCTCTCTCTCTCTCTCTCTCTCTCTCTCTCGATCTCATCAGCAGGCATGGCATATGTCCATATAACGTTAATAATAACCGAAACTCGAGAAAATATACTCTCTGCCTTCCGCTCTACTCCAAATCCTTTTCTCTTAGTGACCTCTTAATACAAACTAATCTATCATATTTTGCGACTTTTTAACTCTGGTAGGATTCAATTCCATTCCTATAGTGTAAGAGATACTTAAATTCATGTGTGTATTATGCCATATGATGTGCGTAATAAATAATCATTTTTAAATAGTTGGAGCGTTCAAGGTCATCTGTAATAATCTATAGACTACCCCTCAAGCCCACTCTCAACACTTAGATTCCCCTAAGACACAGGCGTCTTCAAGTAACATGAATGCGTAGAGATCTAAGGTGTTAGATTCCATATTATATAATTTATGTGCTAGGTTTAAGAACGCTGGCATTGAAGGATGGAAGGAAGGGACAGTAAAAGCGATAATAGGTTTAATGAAGGAAGTGGAATGAGGATGGAGGTAAGCGTTGCTATGTCGAAGGAAACGAGGTTGGGTGGGGAATTACGAAGGGAGGAGGAAATGCTAAACACAAACTCAAATATTTATTTTAATGCCCTAGACCTAGAAAGACAAAGAGCAAAATACCTTAAACTAACAATGAATTGACAGAAACAGAAGAGTCTGGTCTTAGACGCACTGATAGGTTTAACGTATGTGGCTAGAGGCCGCCACTCAGAATTACCACTACTACCTAAGTCATAATAAGGTTATTTACTATGACAGAGTAGTCATGAGTAGTTATGGAAATAAAATATGATTATACTGTTGATGGCTGACTATATTCAGTTGGGATATAAACTATTGCTGACAATCTTTGGATCCTTGGCTTTTAAGACGAATTTTTTATGCATATGTTCAACAAAATAGGAAATTGGCTGAGGGTTGGTACCCTTCACAACCGAAATCAATTTCAGAAGGGGTGCATGGTATCCTCATTTCCTTTATCGTCCCAGCACGCTTCACATAAGCCATTTACACAAAGATGGAAAGGCCGTCTGTGCACCACGAGACGACCCAGGCAATGCGGGGAGCAATGGTGACATTGCATGAATATGGTGTGCCAATAAGAGAAATATCAAGACGACTAGACGTTCATCGAAGCACTGTGGAACGGTGGATTCATCGGTATGAAGCAGAAAACTCAATCGCTACTTTGCCGAGGTCTGGTCCTCCGCGTTCAACATCTCAAGAGGAAGATGCTGCGATTGTTAATCATGCCAGAGAGCATCCGTTTGTTCCAGCGACGCATATTTACAGACACCTGAACCTTCGTTGTAGCGCAAATACAGTGAACAACAGACTTCACGAGGCAGGGTATTTTTCTCGCCGTCCAGCTATAAAACCTGCATTGACGATTGAGCATAAAGAGGCGCGGATGGGATTTGCCTTGCAATACTTGCCGCAGGAGGAAGAATTCTGGAGAAAAGTTGTGTACTGTGACGAAAAAACATTTTCAACAGATAGTCATGGTTCCCTGCATTGTTGGAGGCAGCGCGGAAAACGCTATGAAGAAGGAAATGTTTTCCCGAGCAAACGTAGTGGTCACATCAATCTCGGTGTGTGGGGCTGGATGTCTGGCTATGGTGTCGGAGAATTGACTCAAGTAGATGGACGCTTTACTGGACAGCAATATTGCCAGATACTGGAAGAGGTGCTGCTACCCAGTGTTCGTGCGTATCTGGTTCCAGCACCGGAACCATTTTACTTAATGGAAGATAACCGTCCCATTCATAGGAGTAACGTTGTGAGAGCGTGGTACGAAGATCACCCAGAGATTATTAATCTAATTCTGCCACCACGTTCTCCTGATTTGAATCCCCAATGAAAGAACGCAATGAAAGAACATTTGAACCACTTTTAGCTCACACGAGGAATAGTTGGGAGAGCTTACGCCGAACACCAAACATTCCCTACGATCTGGCCTCTTCTATGCCGCAACGATTGCAAGAAATTATTGATGCTGGAGGAAACTATACGAAATAGTGATGTTAAAGCCTTGACGTAAATGTGTATCGAATATATATTTATGTTAACATAGAATTTTATTATATTTTGATGTTTGACATCTATAAAAGTATATATTGTAACCATGAAAGAACTTTACTTATCCTTAGTTAGAATCTTTTCTTGCAATGTCTACGCTCGTGGAGATGATAATATATGCATTGTTGAAACAAACTATGAGAAGGTAATAGTTTCAGGAAAAAAATAAAAACTGGCAACATCGAGGTCATCACATGTTTATGGGAATTGTCATATGATATGCTACCAATAAACTCTTATATACTACTATATACAGTGTCAGTATACTATATTACGTAATAATTACGATGAACAAATCAAATGCAAATTTCTCTGATTCACTGCCCACCAGTCTTGCTTTAGACTAATGACTTTCATAAGATGGAATAGGTTTAACATAGTTCGTTTAATAGGCTACCACTTAAAACAATGGATAAACTACACTGCCCAACAAAAAAAAAAATGTTTTGCTGGTGATTTAATTCTAAGACCTGTTTCTGGATAATATTGATGTGCTGATTTCAAAAATCACCTTAGATTTTGGCCATCACATCAGGTTTTCGTGCAATGTGCAATACAATATGCCTATTTTGGATGATCCATGAAGGGCACTTATGAAAATTGATGATTTTTGAGACCTGTTAACAGCTGTTTTGCTGTTAAAATTTTATCTGTGGAATACGCAAATCTGTGCATTAAATCTAAAGGTCATGTACAACATATTAAAATCTTGGGTATCTGTGATTTCCCAAGGTGTGAGCGTGACGTCATGATCATGGATTCATTTTTTGCTTATTTAAACACTTTTAATCACTTTATGTGTCAATATTACCATTGTATATTAAAGTTCACTCCCTGCACAATTGTTTACTTTTCCATGCTGATTCTGAGTATGTAAAAACTTATTTTTTGAAAAGAAAAAAAATTGGGCATAACCCTGCCAAAATGTGATATCTCCGTATTTGATTGCTCGAAAACCTGACGTGATAGGCAAAAACTAACGTGATTTTTGAAATCAGCACACCAAAGTTACCTAGAAACAGGTGTTAGAATTAAATCAGCAAAATTGGTGTTGGGCAGTGCTATCTATTAGTGAGACGACCGTGACTTCTTCGAAATGCGAGCGCACGTAGGATATATATCACAATATCACAAACAACAATATTGACAACAATTCCCAACAATTACTTAATATCAATAATTGCATTTGAGCAAATAATTTAGACCTGCGTCAAAATAACTTAGGTATCATGCCATGATTTGGGATATTTGCCGAATTAGTCGTTCTCTATAGTCTACAGTATATATTGAGACGGTATAATGTAATGCCCAGCTAATATTATGATGACTAGGATTGCTCCATAACCATCCCAACATCCCGAAACTTGCTCCATTCTGCTTCTTAATCATTTGTATTTTAAACACTAAAATGTAGCAGAAGTGACGTAATAATGGACGTCATTGATTGTGTTAGAGCAGTTATGTGCACCAATCCGAACACACCTCCGCTGCCATAAGGACCGCCCATTTTATACCTAACAGACTAGCTTGGGACGAGACAGAAGCGTGAGACTTCTTGTAAGCACTGTACCTGTGGGTGAGGAATAAAATGCAGGTGGATGCCACTCTCGCTTTTGACTTTGAAGGTAATTTTCGAGGTCAAACTGTGCAAAAAATTATATTTTCTAATTTTAATTTAAAAAAAATATTCTGAGCCAATTGGTTTGACCAAATGTTTCATTTTGCCACACTCAGCGATAAAGAAGTATGATGACACGCTTATTCCACCCGAATTGCCAACTCAGGGTCAAATCCAAGTTAATCACGACCGAATTTGTGCTAAAAATTTATGATTTTTTATTTTAATTGGGGGAAAAAAAGACATTGAAGAGATCAGCCTGGTATGCACACTTTGAGGCTGTGCTCCAGGCCTTGCTGTGCAGTGAGGTGGAGGAGGAGAGGAGGGAGGCAGTGAAGAGGATACTGGAAATCAGAGGTGAAGGAGATGAGGACACACAGGTAGGAGACTGCAGTGTCAGACCTAGGAAGACTCCTGACATCAACCCAGATGCCACCAAACTCTCGGAGCTTATTGACTGGAACTCTGGCGTGACTGAGCCTCCTCTGATCTACTCCCTCACCACTGCTGCAATCAAAGAGTTTCTGGATAGACCAATGGAAGTTCCTGCATGGCCCTCACACACACAGTCAGTAGAGAGGTGTGTAAGGATGACAACTGAAGCAGCACAACATGTTTACTCACAAGAGAGGAGGGAGGCGTACATCAGTGGCTAGGTGGCCAGTAGAGAGCTCATGTCCATGAACAAGAGCAAGGCAGACATGGCATCCTTGGCAAAGTTCAAGAAACCTATCTATATTTCTAAGTTTTAATATTGAAATACAATCAAAATGTCTTTAATTGTATGTAATTTATGTAAAATGTTGTTATATACAATAAAAAAATACTTGCAAAAATTGTTGATTTTTCGTAAACTTCAACTTCAAATATAAGTAGCTAGGAGTGGTCAAATTTGGATTTTAAAGCCATATTTCGATTTAGCACATAAAAATGCATCATTTGGTCACTAGTAGTCTTTGAAAATCTAAAGATTTCACTTTGCTCCCTAAAATTGACACACCCTAATGGTAGGGGGCAACGACTCGTATAGGCCCGATACGAGAGTGCCTGACCTTTTGGAGAGATATAGGGGGTTAATTAGGTCCATGAAGGTAAGGTCAGATAGGTCTTTAGTTCTAGGTATTACCCAGAGCTGGGCACCGCAAACTCAAAATCACTTCCGCAATCGCAAATCCGCAAACTCAAACCTTACCTTCCGCAACCGCAAATCCGCAAACTGCTTGCCATTTTTGGTGCCGCAAACGCAAATCCGCAAACGCAAACCATATTTCCAATTTTTACAGTGCTGGGCACTTCCGCAAACACTTCCGCAAACCGCAAATTCTGCAATCGCAATTTTAACTATAAAAAGTATCCAAAACATTAAAGAGGTATAAAAAGTTTTTATATCTTTTTAATGTTTAATGTTTTAGCCTTGTTTTTATTAAAAACAAGGCTAAATAATTTATTACAATAAATCACTATTGTAGAAGAAATAAAAATACTACATATATTGATATATTATATTGAACAAAAACACCTCCTGCAAGTAAATAGTAAATAAACTAAATAATAAATTTAATCATTTGAATTTCATAAATTTTGAGACTTAGACACGTTGGCGGCCAGTGACAGCAGCGTCACAGCACTAGCGGGCTTGGCCAGTGGCCACGTGGGAAATTTGCGGAAAGATTTGCGTTTGCGGTCTTAGTTCCGCAACGCAAATTCACTAATTTGCGATGACTTTGCCGCAAACGCAAATCCGCAAACGAAAAACATACTTCCGCAATTGCGGAATTTGCGGTTTGCGGAAGTGTTTGCGGAAGTGCCCAGCTCTGGTATTACCCCTAGGCATGGTTTGGGTCTTAGGATTACGTCAAATCAATATTTTTGAATACTAAATTAGAAGAGATTTGTGCTGATACACACAGACCGTGCATGGAACAAGGAACTGTGCTGAGGAAAATGTACACTTCGTAAAGCTGTGGTCAGAATTTAGTGATCCTAGTTTTTTTTATAAAAGATGGGGTGCATTTTAATGAAATAGGGAATGCTAGGCTAGGTAGGTTAATCGATGAGAACGTTCGAAAGCTGTATAGGTCGAAGCCTTCTTTAAACGTTGTGGGTCCGGGAAACGAGGGCCCGACGTGAGAAATAGTTTAAAACGCCGATCCGTGGTAAAAAATAATTTAAACGTCTTTTATTGTTACGCGCGTAGTATTAGAAATAAATTAAACGAATTTAAGGCGATAATTTATTCCGGGAACTGCGATATAGTTGCTATAACCGAAACGTGGTTAAATACCGTGATTCGGGACTTGTTGGGGGAACTTGATATAGCGGGTTTTAAACTTTTTACTAATGATAGGTTACATAAGATGGATCTTTTCCGTTCTACCCCAGCAACAATTTCTAGTGTAGTTTTACTTGCTGAATTCAATAATATATATTTTATTTTGGAGAAAGTATTCGTGCTTTAATTAGTTATGGTTATAATTATTAATTTTTTCTCTCTTTTGTAGATATTATTATGGATGATAAATTGAATTTCATAAACATAGTTAAGGAAATAACGTTCTACCCCAGCCTTCTTTAGTTAACCTTATAAGGCTAACTAACGAAAATATCACGACCTAACCTAACCAATCATCAAGGGCGTACAGTTGATTTAGCTAAACAAAGGAACAAGAGACATTGGGGAACATCTAGAAATATGAGAGATTCTTATTTATGTGAATTTCTGTGGAGGAGAAGACAAAAAGGAAAGGACATTTTTATTGAAATCTTAAATGCAATCTCTACTTTTAAATAAAATAAACGGACTATAACTCTTTTGTTATTAATTTCTCCAAAATAAGATATATATTATTGAATTCAGCAAGTAAAACTACAGTAGAAAATAATATATAATTTCATTTTTTGTTGCTGGGGTAGAACGGAAAAGGGGCCATAGGATTGGTGGCAGCGTTTTGCTGTACATTCGTAATTCCCTTAGGGCTATCGAAGTTGAGATAGAGTTTCCGGCGGCAATTAATGCGATATGCGTTGAAGTTAGGGCGCGTAGTATTAGTTTTAATTTTGTTGTTGTTCATAGACCTCCCGTTCAACCCCTCGATACAGATACTAGATTTTAATCACTTCTTGGTAACTTTATTAATGATCGGAATAGTATAATTGTCGGTGACTTTAACTGCCCTAATGTTTAATTACAAGACGTTTACTGGTAATGAGGAGGGTTTGAGACTGGTTGAGTTCATGGAAGATAATGTTTTACGACAGATGGTTACCGAACCAACGCGTGGTGACAATATCTTAGACATGGTGATGACGAACGACGATAATATAGTCGAAGGTTTAGAAGTAGGCGAGAGTTTGGGATGTAACGATCATCAAATTATTAGGTTTAAGCTATTGATAGAAAAGAGTAAGGATAGTAACGTAATAGAAGTCCCCGATTTTCGTAGGGCTAATTTTGATAGTTTTGCGGACAGGATGAGAGTAGTGGGCTGAGATAATTTATTTATGGGTAATGACGCAAATTTTCATTGGGAGGCGTTTAAAGAAAGTTTTATGAATATCAAAAGGGAGTTCATTCCTCGTAAGCCCAAGCGCGCTAGAAATCATGGTAGGCCCAAGTGGTGGACTAGGGAAATCGGCGAGTTCATAAACGAGCGTAACAGAGCGTACAGACTTAATAAGAGCAATGGCACGGTAGCTAACTTTAATAGATATATCGAGCTTAGATGTCAGGTTAAAAGATCAGTTCGGAATGCGAAGCGTAATTTAGAGATACTTATAGCTGCGAATAGTAAACATAATCCCAAAAAGTTTTTTGAATACATCAATAATCGTAAGCCTATAGAAGATAATATAGGCCCTCTAGTGGATGTTAATGGCGCTTTGGCTTCTGACGCTCAGGCGATGGCGGGTATTTTCAATAACTTTTTTGCAACAGTTTTTACTGTAGAAGACGTAAATAATGTCCCCGACGTGGACGATATCGTTCCATTTAGTAACGAAACTATTTTTAATGAAATAACTGTTTACGAGGGTGAGATTGCGCATTATATCGATAAGCTAAAAGTGAGCAAGGCTTCAGGCCCCTGACGCGCTTTATCCCAGACATTTGAAAGATTTGAAAGACTATCGTAGGTCCCTTAACGAAGATTTTTAATCAGTCACTAGAAGCGGGGATTATTCCTGAAGACTTCAAATTAGCTAACGTTACGCCCATTTTTAAAAAAGGCGACCGCACAGTAGCTAGCAATTATAGGCCTATTAGCAAAGGTGGGCAGTTGCGCCGCAAAAAGTTGCGGCGCAACATTTTTGGTTGCGCTTGCGCTTGCGGCGCAACTTTTTGAAAAGGGTTGCGCTTGCGCGTGCGGCGCAACTATTTCAGCAGAGTTGCGGTTGCGGTTGCGGCGCTACAAAAATTGTTGCGCGTGCCCACCACTGCCTATTAGCTTAACGTCAATTGTCGATAAACTTTTGGAATCCGTAGTTAGGGATCGTATCATCGATCACTTAGAACAGTGGTTCCCAACCTTTTCACCACAAAGGACCCCTTTTATTTTTATTTTTTTTTCCACGGACCCCATGTTTTTGAAAGATTCCGTCTACCAAACAAACTGTTTTTATTAACTAGTAATTAACTCGTTTTCTGATTTTTCACTATCAAATATAGTACATATAAGTGGGTATGCAATTAAAATACAGCGTATTAAAAATGTAATAATAATTCCAGCCAAGAGTAAGGAAACTTGAAATTTTAGCCTGAGCGGCCTTATCGTGGGTAAATGTACGATTTCCATTGGAACCTCTAGAAATATTGAAAGCTCACGGACCCCCAGGGGTCCGGGGACCCCAGGTTGGGAACCACTGACTTAGAAAGTCGCGATTTGATTATAGTAGTCAGCATGGGTTTCGACGCCATAGATCTTGTTTAATTTGTTAGAATTTTATAACGAAATAGTGCGTGAGTATGATAGGCATAAAGCGGCTGACGTTATTTGTTTAGACTAAAAAAGCGTTCGATACAGTTCCGCATAGAAAATTAATTGCGAAGGTTAAAGCGCACGGTATACGCGGTCAGGTAGCTAACTGATTAGAGGAATGGCTTCGTGCTAGGAAACAGAGGGTCGTTGTTAATGGTAGTGAATCGGGGTGGTTGGATGTAGGTAGCGGTGTCCCTCACTCAGGACCAGGACCCTCAGGGTTCAGTGTTAGGCCCATTGCTATTCGTAATCTACATTAACGATATAGATGTAGGCTTGACCAGTAACGAGTCAAAATTCGCGGACGATACTAAAATAGGCGGTAAAGTTGTTAACGTGGACGACAGAAATAAGCTCTAAGACGATGTAAATAGGATTATGGAGTGGACGGATAAGTGGCAGATGCAATTTAACGTAGACAAATGTAAAGTTTTGCATATAGGTTCTCGTAACAATAATTACACGTACACGATGGGTAATAGACAGTTGACGAGGAAGTAGATTTAGGCGTACGCGTATCTAAGGATTTAAAAGTTAGCATTTGCGCAAGACTCCAGGCACTGGTTCCTAATAGGATGTTATGCTTCATAGCATGTAATTTCGAATTTAAATTGAAGAATATTATATTGCTCCTTCACAAGTCCCTATTCAGGCCTCATTTAGAATATGCCGTTCAGTTTTAGTGCCCATATTTGCGTGAGGATATTGATAGGTTGTAAAGGGTTCAGCGTCGCTCCACGAAACTAATTCCGTCATTGCGCAGCAAGTCTTACGAAGATAGGATTAAAGAGTTAGACTTGCATTCACTCGAAACTAGGAGATTAAGGGGGGTGAGCTTATTGAAGTTTTCAAAATCGTTAATAAAATCGACAACGCAAATTTTGACAAACTGTTCACTTTCGATAATACCAATACTCGTAATAACAGATTTAAGTTGCGTGGCAGACGTTTCATTACTAACATCGCTAAAAACTTTACGTTTAAAGTAATTGATAAATGGAATAATCTTCCCGCGTCCGCCGCGAACTCTACCAGCGTTAGTGTGTTTAAGAACCGTTTAGATAAGCATTTTAAAAATATTAACGTTGTTTAAATTTAAAAAAAACAATTAGCAACAGGAGCTCTTGGGGTGGTGGTCGAGTAGTAGTTTGCATGGTATGACAGTGTTTGAGTTAAGACTGTGTTTGCTTGGTTTGTAAGCGTTCTTAGTTTACTTATTTTCATCTTTCACCTCTTTCTTATTCTCTTCGACTATTTTTCCGGCGGATGATGATGGTGAGTCTTTCTTTCTCTTTTTCCGAATGAATGTTAACCCACGAATGATAGGTTTTGCTAGTCCAAAGCTGGGCACGTGCGGTTTTTTTTGCGGTACTGCGGTACTACCGCACTACCAAACCGGTACCGCATAACGCAGTACCGCAAAAAATGCGGTAGCGGTACTGCTGTACTTTCAGCGATCCTTTGCGGTACTGCGTTATGCGGTACCGGTTTGGTAGTGCGGTAGTACCGCAGTACCGCAAAAAAAAACGCAAGTGCCCAGCTTTGTAAATTGCTACGCTACTTACTTAACCCCTTCTCCTCCTCTTTTAACCCTTTAATCTTTCCTTTCTCTCGGGCTAACTTTAAGCCGAGTTTACACGAGGCTCGTTTCACGATCGTGGTGCTTAATTTCGTATGCCACGCCCCGTGTAAGCTACCCAATCGTTGACCACGCTTTCAAGGACACTCCTTCACGACTGTTTCGTGTGCATTCCAACATGTTAGAATTTCAGTAGTGTGTCGTGAATTGCGGCGATTGGTTATAGGTAAATCATTCATAAAAATAATTAGAAATGAATACCACAATGAAAGTGAACGTTTTAAAAATGAGTGATGACACATTGAAGTTTTTAGATTTATATGTTATTTCAATTTTTAATTTCGCTGGAATAGCTTCTCTCATATTAGTATCCCTTTTTTTTTAATCATTGGCAAAACACGATCGAGTAGATATTGCAACTGCTCTGAATTCATTCTAAACATATTCCGAGTCACATGGATCCTCCACAGCCAATTCTTTACATAGATTTTCTGAGGCACCTAAACTATTCCGCCTAGAAATCCAATCTCTGCCATATTATTCTTCTGCAACGT
This sequence comes from Bathynomus jamesi, assembly GCA_023014485.1. Classification (NCBI taxonomy): domain Eukaryota; kingdom Metazoa; phylum Arthropoda; class Malacostraca; order Isopoda; family Cirolanidae; genus Bathynomus; species Bathynomus jamesi. The sequence continues at coordinate 417,790 of JAJOZX010001000.1, read as the reverse complement.
CGTTTCCTTGCACCAGAGATATCTAGAAGCAGCTCGTGAGCTAATAATGCACTGACAATGTTGCATGCGTCCGACACCATTGAGTCCATGGTAAACACTGACATATTTTCAGTGTCGTGAATACTTCATAGTGTGAACACTTCCATGACTAGCCACGACCGAAGACATTACGAAAGCGTAGAATAAGCGTGCTCACCATCGTGAAACTAGCGTCGTGTAAACCCGGCTTTAGAGTGGATCTTAGAGTCTTTGTTAGCCTTAGCTTCTGTAGATCTGTTCAATCAGTCTCTCCTTCATGAAGCCGATTACATGCTGATTTCCTCGATCCTGAGCTGTCAGCAGGTTCTCCACAACATCTGTGGGTGCAGTGTCTTTGGTTGCCAGTGAAACAAGTGGGATGTTAGTGGGGGCATATGTATCTCCTGCTTCACTCACGTCAAACTGCTTCAACTGCTGAACTAGCTTCATGACATGAGCGTCACGCCTAGTGCGAGAAGGCGGACTGTCAACCCGAGTGAAGGTGGCTTCCCCATCATCATCTTCAAGATTGAAGAGGCATCTTGTGTCTTGAGAGATGCGTGACCGCTCTGACCGTGATGCAGAACCTGTCTTTTGCTTGGCCTTGCCGTCCAGCATTGTCTTATTGTCTTAGTGGTGTTAGCCGCGTACACACCTGCCTCTGTCCATGAGTCATCAAGTCCCACACTTTACATGTGTTGACCAATGACTTTCAGAAAAAGTTGAAGCAGATATGGAGGCCTCCCATGAGCAAGACCACGTTGGCAAATTTCGAGTTTGCCCAGACTAGTTCCTTACCCCTGCTGTAGAGAGGCTGATCAGCAGTGATGAGGGTGTACTTCTGGCTGACATACTCAGAAATGGCCATGAAGCGATTAATGATGGTGGTCATGGTGTCATTGTCATCTGCTGGTGCCTGCAGGATTGGCAACATCACGGCGGTCGTTACATCGCTTCATCATGGATGCGTGACACCACCCAGGCAAAGTCCTTGGCACGTTCCCGGTCCCTCTCAGGTTCATGTGACAAATCGTCTATGTCAGTGTCGTAACCAGAAGGAGATGGCCTCTTGCCAGATGGGAGGGTAGCCTGGTCTAGCATTTGGAACTCCTGTAGGTCATCAGGTTTGATAGATTTCGATCTCTTGTGCTTGCCACCCTTTTGGCCATGACTCTGCTGTGAAGGGGGGCCTCTCTGCCATACCATCAGTTGAGTGCTGTGAAAGGTGTTCTTCCCGTCTAAGGTTGATTCCAAGACATCTATGTTGTCACAAGAGCAGTGAATCATTCTCTTTGACGATGGTGTCAGGGATGTTGACACATCCATTCTCAGCATACCTCTCCAGGATGTTCTGAGCGATGGCGGTGTCTATCCTTCTTACAGTGTCGATACCAATAGTGTGATTTGCCGCGTGGAACAGATCTAGGAGTGCTTCTGAGCGAGTGGCTTGGTGCAGAGTAAGACCCAAGCCCACATGCTTTGGTGTCAACTTTCGTCAGTTGGAGACTGCATAGACTATGTCCTGGGCAATGCTACACACACACTGCTTCACTTTCTGGTTCTCTTCACTTCCCTCATCCACAGCATCCATTCCCCCAAAGAGCAATCGTAGAAACAGGTACAGACTGTCGGGTATGACGCGATCAACATGTTCCTGATCAAGACCTTGCCATGTCTCGGAGTGTCCAGGAGTTTCAAGATGATCTTGTCCAACCTTTAGAGCCATGTGTACCATATCTTGGAATATGCTGCTAGTGGCACATATGCGGACCTCTGACTCGGAGGTGACAGGACCTTGTTCACAAGACTTAGCCAGTGCTTTGGAGATGATGAAATCGGAGCTCTCTCCAGGGTAAATCAGCAGCGGGCCCCTTCACAATGGGCGTACATAGCTGACGTTTAATCCAAGCAGCCTTTGAACATCTTGGTAGAACGTTGTTCTCCTGAAATATTTCAAGGTGGTGCCGGTGTCATTACACATACTTTCGTATCTGTTCCAGACGTCTCCCATGTCGTATATGTGACGACAAGACAGGCCTACTGTCAAGTCTTTGCACAACTTCGTCATGCACTCATTTTCAGGCCCTTGCTGCTCCTCTGACACCGTTTGTTTTCTAATACGTCTCTCAAATGTCACCAAACATGCCAGATGATAGCAGCCTTCAACTGCAATCACATCACTCACCGCTGACAACGGTATGCTCATGACAGGGTCGTGTTCGGCACGCTGGATCAAGTCATCTGACTTCTCCATTGTCTCCACCCTATGCAGTTTCTTTGTGGTCTTCTTTCGGCAAAATATGCAGAGGGTCCAGTCAGTCACTGGTGTTGAACGTCTACGCTTTGGGGAAAAAGCCTGAGAGCCTGCACTTTTTGTGGTCGCCGATACATCCATGGTCTGCTGCTGACTATGCAGCCTTTTGAGTTTGCCTTCAGAGGTGAATAAAGAGTAGCATGATTTATGCCACTTGAGTTCCAATGCATTGAAATCATCCTTGGAATGACTTTCCAGTCTTTGTAAAACATCAAGATAGTAGGTATCTCCCAGGTTCTCTCTCTCATCGCCCACAGTCATAGTTCTTGCTTTTCCTTCTGCTGATGCTGTGCGCAGGTCACCAGCGCTGCTTTGGCAGAAGCAGCAACAATCCTCACTGACATCCTGACGTTTCCTCTTGCGCTTGATGACAGCTACAGGGTCCATTGCTGATGAGCTCCCTATCTGCAAAGACAAGTGGGAATGGCAGTATGTAGTAGCCACAGATATATTGAAACAATTCGAAACATACCTATCCTTTAGTATTATTATTATTATTATTATTATTATTATTATTTTACCAGCTGGCACTGTCTGCACTCTTTTAATTGAATATATCAAACCAATGTCTGGCCAGCCAGTGCATTGAAAATATTCAACGCGTGAGACTATGCTATTACTTGTACTATGGTAGTAGTAGGCACATGCGCACCTCACCCAGCATGCTAAATGTAGTTTCAATGGAAACAAAGACATCCAGAGTCATAGTTGCATTCAATTATTATCCATAAAATCACAAAAATATGCTTTATGTGCTAATGACACACCTTTAAACACGTTGTTACATAGAGCCACTACTGAAATGCAAAAAATTTGGAATTTTTCAGAATTTTACTTTTGTAACCTTGTATGGGACCTTCAAACCCAAAATTGAGAATGGCATCCACCCACATCTTGTTTGGCATCCTCAATACTACTTATCTAAGGTGGGTGCCTGCTATTAACAAAAACGCTGTAAGTTTTTTTTCTAGACGACTTTTCAATTTTTGGCAGGCCCACTAGCCACTACTAAGGGCATCTATGAAAACCATTACAACTGCAAATTTGGAAGTACAATGTATACGGATAAAGACTCAAAATGGAATTTAAATTAAAAAAAAACATGTCTATTTACCAAAACAAAATTTGTTTTCAGAGGCATACACATCATTCAAATAAGGCACTTGCACTTGAAAAAAAGAACACTTGCAAGGAATTGAGGGGTGGGGTGGGGTCCAGACGTCGCCGATCCCCACTCTAGATCCGCCTATGCCGATTGTTTTGAAGAAAGATTTAATTCAGTTTAACTTCATACAGTATATTTTGACAGGCGACTTAAGCACGAAACAGAGCTAAAATGATTTATTATTTCTGCAGCTTTCATTTATTTCTCCTTCAGTAGTTATACGTTGCCTCTTTGTTGGCATACTAAGAAATTTACAGGTATACATAAAAAATACGACTCGTGAGTCGAAAATGACTGAGAGAGATGTACTTCAGCGGAATAGGTTTAAAGGTTAAATTTATCACAAATATAATCTTTCCGCAGTTACTTCTATAACATTTATTAACTCTTTTAAGTAAATAAAGGGGATCACCTGAAGATCAGGGCCCCCAGCCTTCTTTAGTTAGCCTTGTAAGGCTAACTAGCGAAAATATCACGACCTAACCTAACCAATCGTCAAGGGCGTACATTTGACCTAACGATTGGTTAGGTTAGGTCGTGATATTTTCGTTAGTTAGCCTTAGAAAGCTAACTAAAGAAGGGGGGGCCCTGATCTTCAGGTGATCCAATAAAGGAATACAAAGTATGGTACTAAGTATCCACCTAATAAGACATTTCTGTATCAAACAGCGTTAATTAGCTGTATCATAAAAATATACTACATTATACTCTAAAAACAATTGTTAATGACTTTGACTAACATTTTTTTCATGAAAATTAATAAAAGTAAAACCTACCATACCTAAAAAACTGAAAAGGCTAAAGTGTGTTCAAACTTTAAAAAGAATGTAACTCAGTCGTACTTGTACTATATTTATAAAAACAAAAAATGCATATACTGCACATAACTGTGTAGTACAGATGTACTTCGTACATAAAATATTGTAACATAAAACATTAGAAATCCAAACGTGTTTTCGCACATATAAAAATATCACTATGAGGATGAACTCTATAATAAAATGACAGATGATATGGATATCTCGTGTACTTATTTACAACGAATCGAAATGACGCGTACTTTCTCTTCTAGCCTTTAGAGATAATTATTTTGTTCCAGAATTTTTTTATCACACTTTTCTGCAAACAACTCGGGTTCCAAACAAATTACTTCATCCGATGCGGTTGGTGAATAGCAAATCAAATGACATTTAGCCTCCGACTGAAATTCTGCCAAGTCCTTTGCGCTGCATAATGGCGTTGGAATCTAAAAGATAGGGAAAACTTCGTTGTGAATACCTGATTTATCTATGTATTAATCAGAAGTACTGACTCTATATGAAAACAACCACGTGCCCCACCTGTACAGAAAGCGTAAAGAACTAGTAAAATATACACTTCTACATTTTTTACAAGATAAAGTTTATAGACAGACACAGACAGACAGACTCGCCAGTTGATATGCTTACTTCTTCAGTTGTATTGAAGAGGCTAAAATCTATTTCATAATTTTCAGAGTTTTCAGAGTAATGAATAAAATTAACGAATCTGTGACCCCAGAGAATGCTTGACGGGAGATAGGAAAATCGGGCTTGCATACTCGTGCCGGTAGACTCTGCAGTGCCTTCCAGATATACCACAAGCTCAAAACTATAATTAATCAAATGTTTATACAAATATATAATTTTAAAGGTTGATAACTGAAATATATTTACCCGAATGAATTATAGAAAATTTAAATATTTCAAAGTACAGTATTTGCAATAACCAATCCTTCTAAATGTTGAAAAAATGGATAAATATTAAGTTTTGCA